>OZ035826.1:35921817-36303203 GCA_964034765.1 Knipowitschia caucasica
TATATATGGTGCGACCAGGAAGTGCCTCGGTTTGGCCAGTGGACCGAGACAAGCAGCAGGTGAGTTGTGTATGGGAGATGAGATGTGTGTAGTGTAGGCAGCAAGTGTGCACCCTTGTGCGCTACAGGGATAGTATTGGCAGGGGAAGAGTTTGTGTTGATGCAGGGCCGTGCGGTTACTAGCGCGGACCTGCCGGCATGCCGCGCCACACGCACGCAGACGCGCTCCTCTCTTCAGCGCAGGGAGAGAGAGCACCACACAGTTTATGACGGAGCAGTCAATGGCGCTCCGTCACATTATCCCCCTCCTCCTCGAGGTTGACGATGTGCGGCAACCTGGACAGGTAGTCTGCCACGACATTGGTCTTCTCAGCTCGATGGCGGATCTGGAACTGGAACGGCGGGAGGGAGAGGTACCAGCGGGTGAGACGACTGTTATGGTCCTTCATGGAATTCATCCAAGTCAGCGCCCGGTGGTCCGTCTCGAGGTTGAACTCTCTTCCCAGCAGGTAGTACCGCAGGCTCTCCAGAGCCCACTTGATGGCCAGGCCCTCCTTCTCCACGGTAGAGTACCTGGTCTCTCGCGGCAGCAGCTTCCGGCTCAGGTACCGTACAGGACGTTCTTCTCCAGGGTCCCCTTGAGCCAGGACCGCTCCTAGTCCCACGGCAGAAGCGTCAGTCTGGACCAGGAACCGCTGTTCGAAGTCGGGGCTCCGCAGCACCGGCGATGAGCAGAGGCAGGACTTGAGGGCCTGGAAGGCTGTCTCGCAGTCCTCGTTCCAGACGACCGGGTTCCTCTGGTCCTTCATCGTCAGCGCGGTCAGTGGAGCTGCGATGGTGGCGAACTGTGGGACGAACCGACGATACCAGCCGGCCAAGCCCAAGAAGGACCTCACCTCCTTCTTTGTGCGAGGGCGTGGACAGCTGCGGATGGCCTCTACTTTGTCCATCTGTGGTCGGACTTCTCCTCGCCCCAGCCGGTAGCCGAGATACTTAGCCTCTTCTTTGGCCCACTGACACTTTGACGGGTTAAGTGTCAGTCCCGCCCGCTCTATCTGGCCGAGGACTCTCTCCAGATGACGCAGCTGCTGTGCTGCGGTGTCTTGTTCAGTTGTTTTCCAGGGTTGGGGTCCCGGACGAGATTGTGACGGACCAGGGGACCAACTTCACCTCCCGCCTGATGCAGCTCTTCCACCGCCAGCTGGGAATCTCTGCGATCAAGACCACCCCGTACCACCCACAGACGGACGGTTTGGTCGAGAGGTTCAACCAGACGCTGAAGAGGATGCTGCAGAAATTTGTGGCCGATACCGGACGGGACTGGGACCAGTGGCTACCCTACCTACTCTTCGCCTACCGAGAGGCACCCCAAGCCTCCACCGGTTTCTCCCCGTTCGAGCTGCTCTATGGATGGGATGTCCAGGGTCCGCTAGACCTGCTACTGAAGGCCTGGGAGGCTCCCGCCTCGACCACCAGCGATCGCCATATTGTCCAGTTTGTGTTGGAGATGCGTGATCGGCTGGCCAAGTATCGGGAGGAGGCGGAGGTCAACCTACGCGCTGCCCAGCGGTCCCAGAAGGCGTGGTACGACGACTGAAATTGAACCCAAACTGAGCTGGCTGTAAGTCCTGTCTGTTTTTGTGAGTCTGTTGTTTTTTTTTTTCTGCACTGTAAATATTTCCCACTTCTGACACCAAATGTGAGGGTTCGTTTAAAAATTATGGGAATAATGATGGCTCAGTCGGTAAAAAGGAATTGTGGTGACTTTATTTTCACACCAAACCAGTGCAGAGTGGAAAATATTTACAGTGCAGAAAAAAAAAACAACAGACTCACAAAATTGGCAGGGGAAGAGTTTGTGTTGATGCAGGGCCGTGCGGTTACTAGCGCGGACCTGCCGGCATGCCGCGCCACACGCACGCAGACGCGCTCCTCTCTTCAGCGCAGGGAGAGAGAGCACCACACAGTTTATGACGGAGCAGTCAATGGCGCTCCGTCACATTATCCCCCTCCTCCTCGAGGTTGACGATGTGCGGCAACCTGGACAGGTAGTCTGCCACGACATTGGTCTTCCCAGCTCGATGGCGGATCTGGAACTGGAACGGCGGGAGGGAGAGGTACCAGCGGGTGAGACGACTGTTATGGTCCTTCATGGAATTCATCCAAGTCAGCGCCCGGTGGTCCGTCTCGAGGTCGAACTCTCTTCCCAGCAGGTAGTACCGCAGGCTCTCCAGAGCCCACTTGATGGCCAGGCCCTCCTTCTCCACGGTAGAGTACCTGGTCTCTCGCGGCAGCAGCTTCCGGCTCAGGTACCGTACAGGACGTTCTTCTCCAGGGTCCCCTTGAGCCAGGACCGCTCCTAGTCCCACGGCAGAAGCGTCAGTCTGGACCAGGAACCGCTGTTCGAAGTCGGGGCTCCGCAGCACCGGCGATGAGCAGAGGCAGGACTTGAGGGCCTGGAAGGCTGTCTCGCAGTCCTCGTTCCAGACGACCGGGTTCCTCTGGTCCTTCATCGTCAGCGCGGTCAGTGGAGCTGCGATGGTGGCGAACTGTGGGACGAACCGACGATACCAGCCGGCCAAGCCCAAGAAGGACCTCACCTCCTTCTTTGTGCGAGGGCGTGGACAGCTGCGGATGGCCTCTACTTTGTCCATCTGTGGTCGGACTTCTCCTCGCCCCAGCCGGTAGCCGAGATACTTAGCCTCTTCTTTGGCCCACTGACACTTTGACGGGTTAAGTGTCAGTCCCGCCCGCTCTATCTGGCCGAGGACTCTCTCCAGATGACGCAGCTGCTGTGCTGCGGTGTCTTGTTCAGTTGTTTTCCAGGGTTGGGGTCCCGGACGAGATTGTGACGGACCAGGGGACCAACTTCACCTCCCGCCTGATGCAGCTCTTCCACCGCCAGCTGGGAATCTCTGCGATCAAGACCACCCCGTACCACCCACAGACGGACGGTTTGGTCGAGAGGTTCAACCAGACGCTGAAGAGGATGCTGCAGAAATTCGTGGCCGATACCGGACGGGACTGGGACCAGTGGCTACCCTACCTACTCTTCGCCTACCGAGAGGCACCCCAAGCCTCCACCGGTTTCTCCCCGTTCGAGCTGCTCTATGGATGGGATGTCCAGGGTCCGCTAGACCTGCTACTGAAGGCCTGGGAGGCTCCCGCCTCGACCACCAGCGATCGCCATATTGTCCAGTTTGTGTTGGAGATGCGTGATCGGCTGGCCAAGTATCGTTGTGTATGGGAGATGAGATGTGTGTAGTGTAGGCAGCAAGTGTGCACCCTTGTGCGCTACAGGGATAGTATTGGCAGGGGAAGAGTTTGTGTTGATGCAAGGCCGTGCGGTTACTAGCGCGGACCTGCCGGCATGCCGCGCCACACGCACGCAGACGCGCTCCTCTCTTCAGCGCAGGGAGAGAGAGCACCACACAGTTTATGACGGAGCAGTCAATGGCGCTCCGTCACATAACACATTACATGTACAGTAGCTTCACAATCAATCTGAAATCTTACATCTTTGTCTAAGAGCGTGCCTGCAAACAGTTTAGTGTCTTTTTCTTTGTCAGAGTCTGTCATATTCACATTTTCACCCTGTGTCACTTCTCTAATACACAGAATATCCTCATACTCACTTTCACATTCTGTTACATTGTGCACAGATTTTTTCTTCTTAAAGTCTGTGCGTGCTTTACACATTGCTGCAAAGTGGTTATCTTTACTACACTTTTTACACTTCTTGTCAAATGCTGGACATTTCTGTTTATACCTCCTTGTGAGTCCTGCCGCAGAACTTGCACTCCACCGTGTTGTCGTTGTCCGGCTTCCACTGGTGTTTCCACAGGGAGTTTCTCAAAGCACCAAAATTACTCGTTTTGGTGAGTAGTTTGAGTTCTGTGATATAGCCCTCAATGGATTCACTGGAGCCTTGATTTCTAGTGAAGAATTTATACCTCTCAACAGTTTAATTCACTGTTGGGCTGCAAAGTTGATCAAACTTATCGATCATGTCCTTCACAATCCAGTCAGCCTCCGCTGTGTCTCCCTTTAACGTATCCAGCAGCTTCCTGCCGCTTTCACAGACTAGATAACTGAAGAACTTCACTCGCTTATTCTCGTCATATTCGGCAACTGTTAAATCAACATCAAGTTGAATCTTGTCTCTTCATGTCATCCATGTTTTAGACAACTTGTGAGAGTCCAGACACGACGTCTGTGGAGCTTTTAGTCCTTCCATGCTACTAGCTAGTCTTGTGAAGCTAATCACTGCTCAACAGTTTCTACTTTACTGTCTCCTCCAGTGCCTCCGCAGCAATTTCAAAAATATCTCAAAAAATCCGGGCAAAGTTCATTACCGCTGCCACCATGTTAAAGTGTGGGTTTGTAACAGTTGCTCTGGCGTAACTGGGTCAGCATTTATTGAAGTACCACATTCAAGTGTACAGTCATTGTAGTACAAACTCTGGTTAAAAACTTACGTGCCTGCCCCCTCGTGGCGTATATGGTATATAAACAATATATACAATATGGTATATAAACAATATACCATATTGTAACAGTAACTATCATACTAGCGGTATGTTGTTGGAGTATACATACGGCGCATGAGAAGCGCTCTGTAAAAAAATAATTGCACGCACCAAAAACCACGATAGGTGAACCGTGTAAGACTGTTAAATTACAGCGAGTATGACAAGATGTGACAAATCGTGAACATGAATAAATGAGTCATCAGCATGGATCTATAGGCTAATACTAGAGTTTCACAAAAACATGTGTTTGTCCTAAACTCTGAAGTGCTTCGTTTCACACTATAATTTAGAAGGATTTAATAAAACGCTGAAACACAAGGGAGAGGGGAACAGCACCTACAAACCTGAGGCAATGCATGTGCTCGACCAAAGACCGGTCCTGGGTTAAGAGAGGGAGCAGCATCTGCTCTACGTCCCCTCCCTCACCTCTGGTCATGAGCTTTGGGTAATCCACTAAAGGACGAGATCACGGACATTAGCAGTCGCACAGGAGGAGCCCCAAGTAGGACCTCTAGTGGGAGCTCAGTCACATGGGAGGAGCTTGGAGTAGAGCCCCTCCTCCTTCAGAGACAGGGTTAGGAGCTCAGTCACAGTAGAGTAGCTCAGAGGCTGTATATAGGAGGATGCGGCAACAGAAAAATGTTGGATATCGCATTGGCTTTTTGTTTACAGGGGGGTGAAAACGTAAGCGTTGAGAAACAACCTCCAGAGTGAAACCGAACAGATATGATGCGCGGCGGGGGATGTTTCACAGCCGTGTGAAGATAACTTAATTCTACTCCTTCGTCCATCCAAAGAGACAGAGATAATAGAGAGGACAGAGACACAGAGAGGAATCTGTGTAAATTCCCTCCTGAGGAATCGTCTCTGACAGACCACTTCTTCATTTGTCTTTGTCCCAATTACGTCAGTTTCAGTTTTTATATCAGAACAGTTTCACTTGAGCTCATCAGAGACTCAATGCTGTGTTTAACTGAGATTACATCATTTTCTCTCTGACTGACACAAAGAGGATCCACACATCTTCTCTCTGAAAAATACAACACAGTGATGTTATTCAGGGGAAACAACAACAACATTGTGGTTAAAGCTGGATGCCTCCATGTTGCAGTCCTATATTTGCCTTTGTCGTCTGAGCAAATGGAGTATGAACAGGTCCTGGTCTCAGCATGGACCCTCCCAGTCTGCATAAACAGCCAACTCTTAAACTCGCATGCAGATATGTCTCTGACCAGCAGATATCGAAGAAGACATATTACGCATTACACACCCACGCGCACATACCTCCCTCGCCTCTGTGTGGTGGAGATTCAGACTAGTTTCTCCAGTTCAGAGGAATGACCCTGAAGCAAAGTCTCCAGTTTCCTGTGTTTAACCATTTCATTTTACTGCAACATCTGGTGTGTCTGAAACTTCTGCAACATCTCAAACCATCACAGAGAGGGACAGAAAGAAGCAGGACAAGGTCATCAGGAAGTCCTGCTCTGTCCTGGGCTGTCCCCTGGACACAATGCAGCAGGGACAAACCAACATCCATGGTGAACCATGACTGTCCCTGCTGGAACAATCTGCCTGCTCAGGAGAACAGTTTCAGTGACAGACTTATCCTCCCTTGCTGTGTAAAGGACAAGTTCCACAGGTTTCCTGCTTTCCTCTCTGCTACTGTCAGACTGTACAATGAGAACTGCTGAGCCTGTACGTGTCATCTGATCAGTGAATAAGAAATACTGCAATGATGTGCAACAATACAGCAATTTCAGAATGTCCACTGAATCTCTTTATCTACTTTACACATATAGGCTGGATACATTTATAAAAAATCAGTAAGAGTCACTGATGTACATGTACTCCTCTTGAGTCAGTTCTTTCGGCGTTTTTTTTTTTGACTCAAACTCAAATGCTGATGGAGTGTTCAATATTTTTTAAATAATCCTGGTTTCCAATGTTCCCATATCGCCCAGCCCTGAAATGGGCTTATTTTAAAATGGCCCTTAGTCAGAGCCGTCTCAGCTGGGTCTGCAGTTTCTTGCCCTTGCCTCACTGACCTCACTGACCTCACATGACCTCCACAGATGAACACAGCAGCTTCTCTCACAATCCTCCTCCAGTCCACACTCTGTTTTCGCACCATTCACGCCAACAATACAAGGGCTTTACCACAACTCCAGAAAATACACAATAAGAGTGATGCAGCACTGGTCTCATCCGTCTCAGAGAGAGACCAGAGAGAGGGAGCGACCAGACATTCTGAGGACAGAACTCATTCCAACTCTGACGTGACTGATTGATTAAAAAGTGTTTCACCAGTCCAGGTCCGACCCGACCCGTGTGACCCAGTTTTGAACAGAAATAACAGAGCGAGAGATGTCACGCAGACTAGAGAGAATACTCAGACAATAGCTGATACTGTATGTGCTGACAAAGATGAGGGACTTTGTAAAATTCTGCATGAAACCAAAACAGAAATGATCTTTAAACTAAGTCTAGACTCTGACTTTAGAAAATAAAACACTAGTTCTCACATTTGTGTTCTTGAATTTATGAAATGTTGTGAGCGATTCCATTTTAGAATTCTTTATTACTTCCTGTACATTTTAAACAATGAATCCAGTAAAACCACTGCCAGTGTAACACTTCAACACCGTCACAAGCTCCTTGAAGCTGACCCAGGACTTACGAGCTCACTGGAGCTGACCCAGACCTTACTAGCTCCGTGGAGCTAACCCAGGCCTCTGTGGAACTGACTCAGGCCTCACGAGCTCCATGGAGCAGACCCAGGCCATGCATGAAAGTGGGCCATGGATATAAGTGTGCTTGGCTGTGGCTGCAGGGGCCACCATCAGCCAATAACCACCACATGTGACAAACAAATGGATTTATCGGAAACAGGACCTGGTTTAGTCCCGAGCTTCACATGGACTGGGGTTTGCATGTTCTGCATGTCAAGCACAATGTGCCTCATTCACAAACTGTTAAGAAAAAAATAGGTTCTTAAGTCCTTCTTACAAGGATTTTACAAAGATTGTGATATTCATGAATTTCTCTTATCCAGGATTTCTCTTAGGTAAGAACAAATTCTACGAACAAGGTACACTGTGTAGTTTTATTTTGCAGTTCAGGGTAGTACGGAAGCCTTCGAAAGACGATATTTCTTCTCTTGACAGTGCTCCTCAACTCTCAGTCAGAATCAGAATTATTTATATTGCCACGTAAGTAACAGGAAGTCAGACTTCAAGTAAAAAGTAGAGAAGGCACAATAAAAATAAAATTAAAAATAAAATAAAAAATCAACACTTCTAAGGAATAACATTTAAAATAGAATCATTACAATTTCTATATACAATATGCTAGTGCACATGGTGCACACAATATAAGGTGACAGCACTGAAGTATAGTGACGTTATGATGGGCCGTAAGGTGACTTCTAAAGGGCGGGGGACGGGTTATTAAGTGTTAAAGAGTCCAACTGCAGAGGGGAAGAAACTGTTCTTATGGCGGGAGGTTTTGGTCCTGATGGACCGTAGTCTCCTGCCTGAGGGGAGTGATTGGAATAGTCCATGTGCAGAGTTAGAGGGGTCGGCGATGATACGAGGGGTCGACTGTGGTACAGGTCCTGCAACGATGGGAGGCTGCGGGCTTCTCTGCAGCGCGCACGATGCGCTGTAGTCTCTGCTTGTCCCTGACTGTGGCTCCAGCAAACCACACGGTGATGGAGGAGGTGAGAATGGACTCTGATGGCCTTGTAGAACTGCACCAACTTTTGTGCAGGCAGCTTGGCTTTCCTGAGCTGCCACAGGAAGCACTTCCTCAGCTGGGCCTTCTTGATGAGGGATCTGATGGTCGGCTCCCACTTGAGGTCCTGGGTGATGGTGGTGCCCAGGAAACAAAATTACTCCACAGAGGTTGTAGGAGCCATATCTATTGGTTCATGGGTATGGTTGCTATGGCAACGTGTCAGGAATCCGTGCATTAAAGTCTATTCATACTGCTTGTGTCTGGACATCAAGGAATAAATGCTCGGATGCAACAGGAGTCCATGCGCGCGCTCTCTGATCTTTACGCGCAGCACGCTCTGATTGACGGCTTCAATTGTGGATTAAATAATGCGCTGCTCTGGAGTTTCATTGTGAAAAGTGATTAAGCCGATATGTTGAAATGAAATGATTCCATAATCATTGTTACACGTGTTTGCTTGAGTTTATTGTGACGTGTATTGAATAAAGAACTTGAAAATATATATTTGAACAAACAAAATGTGTGACACGGGTGGTGCGGCCTCGCGGCCTGAAATGGAGTCTCAGAAACGTGAGATCAAACTCACTGAAAAGGCTTTGGCGTACAAGGTGGAAAAACTTAAAAATGAGCGCAAAGGTTTTGTCAATAAAATTAAAGGGTTGATACCTGAAATAAAAGGTTTGATGAATCAAAAGGAAAATGTTTCTCAAATAAAGGATGACATGGAAAACCTGAGCAAACTATTTTTCTGCCAATGCTGCACAAAGTGAATTGTTGCCATTAATTCCACAAGAAGAGGTTATGAAACAAAAGGAGTGGTTTGAAAGCATCACAAAATACACTGAGACATTTCAAAATGAAGTGAAACAATGGATTTACAGCACTGAACAAAACTCAACGGAGTACAAATCCAAACCAAAGGAAAACTTAAATGAAATGAGAAATATGCCCTCAGTGTCAAATGAAAATGAACAAATGAATGGAAATGAACAAGAGTCAACTCAAAGCAACGAATGTATGGATTTTGAAACAAATGTGCTAAAAATGACCACAAAATGTGTGACTGAGGATGACATTGAGCCAAGTGACAGTGCTTCAAATACTGGAAGTAACAAAAGTGCGCAATCTTGCATATCTACAGCTTCATCTGCACGTCTGAAAGCTGAGGCCGATCTGGCTGCTCTGGCTGCAAGACAACGCTCACTAAATGAAAGGCATGCAATTGAAGAGGAGGAAGAACGGCTGCGCAAAAGAAAAGAAAAGTTACAACTGGAAACTGAAATAGCTGAAAAAATGGCTAAACTGGACATTTTCAAGAGACGAAGCACAACAAGTGGAAGTAGAACTTCAAAAATCTCAGATGGAATGAACTCTTATTTGAACAAATCAAAGATGCCATTGAATGTGAATGTGGAGTTCATGCCTGCACCAAAACTAAATGCAACAATGAACATGAATCAAAAGACTTCAATTAAAAACACAGAAACAACAACAATAAGTACCAAAGCCCCAGAACGCACAACACATGGACATTGTTTTTTGGATTCAGATATGGAAATGAATGCATCGAATATGGAAAATAAAAATGATATTCTTGGAATAATGAAAAGGCAAAATGACATCACAACTTTATTACTTCAACAACAATGTCTTGCAACGTTACCCAAAAGAGAAATCCCCATATTTGATGGCAATCCACTAAAATACCACACGTTTATAAAGGCATTCGAAAATGGAGTTGAGAGGAATACTTCTAATAATTCTGATCGTTTGTACTTCCTAGAACAGTACACAAAAGGACATGCTAAAGAACTGGTCAAAAGTTGTCAATACAATAATCCAGAGCATGGTTACATAAAAGCTTGGAGCCATGTGTAGGAGCCAAAATGTACCTTTCCCTAGCCACAGGGTGCCGCTGTGGGCGTTATGTGACCTGAGCCCATTCTCCTATAAAAAGGGCAGAATTAGAGGGCACAGGTGCTGCTAGGTTTGGAGGTATACTGTTTCTTACCGTGTCAATTACTGTGGAATGTATTATGTTATTTGGATTAATGGTCATAGGGGCCAATAAAGAAACCTCTAATACACTATTTGGACTGAGGTTTGTGGAGACACGCGTTTGGGAAACCCTTAAAATCTTAGCAGCCAAGAGGCGATCTACAGGCAACATCTTTGCCTCTACATTAAGTAAGAAACAACCTCAGGTTCCCAACAAGTGGGGCCTCGACTGTTGCTGTAGCCTAGGACAGCACTGTGCGGGGTTACTGAAGGATCTGGAGTAACGCGCGCACGTGCAGTGGAGGGCCCGGCTGGACCACACGCAGCGGATCGTGATCAGGAGTGGAAGGACGCCAGTGACAGCGGTGTTTGGAACGGGGGCAGTTGGAGCTTCAAGACGGGAGCGCGCGCCGCCGTGCGCGTTATTGGAGGAGCGCATCAAAGAGGTTCGTGGATGTAGAGCCACGCGTGTATACAAGAACTGAATGAGATTTGCTATGATCTGACTATGAATGGACATGCAAATATGAACCCTAATAACGATGTGTGTGGACTGAGACGCGCTGACAAAAGACGCAGCGGAAAATCTTCTGCTTACATAAAGGCAGAGGCTGAGCGAGCGGCTCTGCTGGTCAAAGCGTCTTTTATGAAACAAAAACATGAGATTGAAGAACAACAGAGACTAGTCAAACAGCAGCTTGAAATGCTTGAAATTTAAACTCAAATTGCTGCTGCTAATGCGGAGTTGGACGTCCTAAAATCTGCAAAAAAGTTTACATCACAATGTGTGATGTCGTCTCGCGCAGCTGTGTCACCGCCACGCCAATCAACGATGAAGCCAGAGTCTCCGTGCTTCCAAACAGGGGCCGGGGTACGTGATTGGACACTTCCGAAATGTGTTGATCGTATGATGGAGCTTAAATCAGATTCAGATCCTATCAAAGAACTGTTTGAATCTTTGATATGGTCTCCACCTTGCCTTGTTCCTGATTTTCATGCAGTCACAGCTGAAGCAAAAGAGACTGAAAACTATGAGCGTGTGGATGAGGTGAGAGACTGCACACCTCTAGCTCTGGCACCACCAGGGGGCTCTCAAAGTTGTCCACCAAAAGACACTAGCACAAAGGAGGCTACTGGCGTCCTGGTCACTATTGGAGAGTATGTGACTGTGGCAATTGAGAGGTCAAGACTCAATGTAAAGGTTCAAAAATGTAGTGTACAAACTAAAATCTTACGCGAGCCGAGCGCTAATTTGTTTGAACAAAATTTTGTAAAAATGAACACGTGTGGAATGTGGAAAAGGCCATTTTTGTTGTGCATGTGAAACCCATGAAAATGTTCAAACGTAAAAGATGGAAATTGTGTATTTGTATTCGGTATTGATTTGGACTATTGGTAACGGAATAGGATTACGGAACTTTGTTAATACATAAATATCCCATATTGTAACTTCTACTTAAGATGTGTACATGATAACTTACTCTATTTTGGCTCCTTCTATTTGTATTGTAATTGTTTGTACTCCTGCACACACAATTAAGGGGCCGGTGTGTAGGAGCCAAAATGTACCTTTCCCTAGCCACAGGGTGCCGCTGTGGGCGTTATGTGACCTGAGCCCATTCTCCTATAAAAAGGGCAGAATTAGAGGGCACAGGTGCTGCTAGGTTTGGAGGTATACTGTTTCTTACCGTGTCAATTACTGTGGAATGTATTATGTTATTTGGACTAATGGTCATAGGGGCCAATAATGAAACCTCTAATACACTATTTGGACTGAGGTTTGTGGAGACACGCGTTTGGGAAACCCTTAAAATCTTAGCAGCCAAGAGGCGATCTACAGGCAACATCTTCGCCTCTACAGAGGTGATGGGGGAGTCCATCAGGGAGGGCCGGGGCGGCCAAGGAAAGAATCATTTCGTTTGATAAATGTTTAGTTGAAACTTGTGACAGTAGTTGGACTGTGATTGGAGCGAGTCAGAACATCCTTAGACTGTTGCAGATTCTGCCTCGTATTCATTATTGTCAATGTAAAAAAGTTACGTATTGTTCACATGTGAGTCTGTTGTGTACAAACTACACGATGTGCCTCCTCTTGTTTTAACTCTGTCTTTCGGTGCGTGTGGTTTGCGATGTTGACAGTTTGCTGTATGACGTCGGAATTTTTTATAATTATTTTAAAAGATTGTTGTTCGGGTCATTCTTCTACATAACTGTGGTCCTCCATGGTTCCTTCTTCAAACTTCAACTTCAAACGATATCAGTAGCAGTAGAAACGAAAACGCGATTCTCGCATCCTTTTTGTTCCTTATCCACCACTGTATTTCAAGATGGCGCATTGACATGGAGAGCACTATGCTCTCATGGACATTTGTAAGTTGAATTCTAAGCCTATGAAAATAATTACAAAAACATGGTGGTGGTATTCTTAAAAAGGTCACATTTATTAGTTAACTAATGTTAACTAATGAGCCACTAGCTCTACCAACTGAGCCACTAGGGCAACATTGGCTCAGTTGGTAGAGCATCGGCCCTTGAGCCTGAAGGTCGTGGGTTCGAGCCCACCATAAGACCTACTTCACAACTCCCACTGATGACTGCTGTCGTTGTGTCCTTGACACTTAACCCCACTTTGCCTGAAGCCCCCGCTGAAAGATCTCAGCTCCTGTGGACTCACCACCTGCAAGAGGATCAGTGAGGGGCTTGTGCTCTGTGTACTGAGTGCAGCTCTGACTGCCACCCCCCCCTGACCCAGAAATGAATTAAGGGGAAGAAAGTGGATGGATGGATGTTTTTTTTTTTTTTTTTTGTATAGAGCAACTGTAAAAATGACACATTTTAGTGTTGACATGAACTTTTGTGAAGTTCAGTAAAACACATTAGTGATATATATGTCATATTGATGTATTTATTCATTACATTTTTTTTTGGTAATTTAGCCTATATTTTATTTATTTTAAATTAATTGTGCCAACGCAATGGTAAGAATAGTAGTTTCTGTTGTCATTATGATTGTAATTGAAAAATGGAAAATACTTTATTCAGTGGATGATATTTTTGGTGTAATATGGCGTGTTTGTGTGTGCACATGTGTGTTTCTCTGATCAGTGTTCCATCTGTGTTTCAGATCATGGGGAAAGGCTGCCTAACCGCCACCAAGTATTTCCTGTTCCTCTTCAACCTCATCTTTTTTGTGAGTGTTTTATCTGCACGATATCTCGCACACACACACACACACACACAGAGAGATAGGGAGACAGACACACACACCATTTTCAGAGAATATCAGAAAAACAGTTTTAAAATGCCCCAAATCTATAATGATGTGAAGCAGATGTGTGCCTTCTCAGTTGTTTTGGCTAATTTCCACTACTAATAGGGATGCTCATGGTGAAGTTTGGCTTGAACTTGCTCTGGCTCCTATTGACTTGCGATCAACAGGTAAATTGAGAGCTTTGTCTCAGATTTGGAGATGCTGATTCTTGTCCCAGCTGTTCCACACTCAGTCTTGGCTCGTGAACAGGTCTGCATTGCAATGCATTATGAGTCTTTTAAGCCGTATGTGTGTATCTCTCTCATCTTCCTTTCCTTTTTTGCCATTCTTTCCTCTCCTTCTCCTATCTTTCCATCGCTCCTCTCTTCTTTCCTCTCATCCCTCCTCTCTCATCTTCTCTTTCCTGTCTCTTCTCCCATCTCCACTCTCCTCGGAGGTCTTTGTGAAGCAGTATGCATGTTCCTTCCGCGGCTGCTTTCTCTTTGTTTTCTGTTTTCCTGTATTTTCCTTGAATCCAGTATTTTTTTAATCCGGAGGATGAGCACAGTGACCTACTTCACACGTCTCAGAGCTGACACCAGATCAGATTAAAGAAGCTATACCCGATTTTTTTTCTAAGTAGTTCATAAAAATGCTTTTTACTACATACAAGTTGTATCATAATACATAATTTAATTGAAAACTTGAGGTCATTGATTCAGCTGTGTATGAAATTTATACCGTGAAAAGTGCTGAGTGGAGTCTTAGCGGGACGCTCGTTCTCCTCCACTCACAGAACGAGCAGCGAACAGCCTGCGTCCTCTAGCCTCTACAGCGCTGCTTAACACCAGGGCTTTGACTTCAGAATTTGAATATAATTCTAAAATAAAAAAAAAATATATATATATATTCGAACAAATATTAGACAGCCCTTATAATTCAAAATGTATTTAATGACTGCAAATAAAATAGTTAGCTCCCAAAGGTTTCACTGGGACGTGCTAGGCAGGTAACAGCTAAGCTAGCTAGCTGTTTCATGGTAGTTCCGGGTTTTTCGCAATCGCTTTTTGTCACTTTAAAACTGTATTTTTGTCATGAAAACGTTGACAGCAAATTCTGAAATTGTCCATGCATGTGTGTTAAGGATGTATATGTATACTGTATTGTCCGATTAACATTTAATGGTGTTGATTGATTGATATGTGTTTGTTTATTGAGCGTGGCTAGCTCCGCTAGCTTCTCTTGTTGTACTTGCGGAGTAATGGCAGTATTTTACACACCTGAATTACAAACAGAGATTGCATTGTCAAAGGGCAGCGTTCATTATTGATATGAGAGTTCTGTTATCAAGAAAACATGATCGGTAGAATTACATTCAAGTCAATGGAGTGTTCTGCTGTGAGGAGCTGCATAATAAATTATAATTAATTACTCGAATATATTCTAATGTTTTAATGAATAAATTTGGATGCGAAACTAGCAGTATTCTTTTACCTATATATTGTGTTAGCAGTGCGTTGCTTTAGTACCATTTCATCTGTGATTGTTGTACAGCTTACAAGCAGTTGTGCTAATGCTAATGTTAGCATACATGTCAGATCGCAAATTGAGCTAGATGGCTCTGTGTTATGAGAGAGTAGGGCAAATGAGAAGCCATTGAGCGAGTTGGGGGGGGGCGGTGCTAAACATTCAAACCTTGCAGAAACGGGTATAGCGCCTTAAGACCAAGGCATCAGAACAAACCACAACAGCAGCGTGGACAAGGACCTACCACAAAAACACTGTACCACAAAGACCCTGCACTATAGAACTGTATTTACAAATATGGGCACAGACACAAAGGTTTTTGCAAACAAACTAGGCCAAGTGGCCCGGATCGTCGTCACAGGGGCCTGCGGTCACAGGGGTTTATTTTCTCATCCGTGCCAGACCAGCTGTGCTGTAGTATAACGCTCAGTCCAGCTGGTGGCGCTAATACCAACTTCAGCGACTACCTCGTTGTCAGAGTTAAGTTTCCGTTTCTCTTCCTGTTTACACACTGCTACTGTGCACCAACAGCTTGAGCATGGATTGCGTTCTTTGCCAATCAGAGTCAATGTGAACAAATGTGAGATATGTCTTTCCCCAATGTGCAGCAGCTTTGTGGAGTGCACCTTGGAGTAAAGAGCGTAAGCACTGCTAAATTAATGAATGAGAATGAAGAAATGGTCAATGAAGAATAAACGTGGCTGGGTCTTTCAGCATGACAATGATCTCAAACACACTGCCCGGGCAACAAAAGAGTGGCTTTGTAAGAAGCTTTCCAAGGTCCTGGAGTGGCCTAGCCAGTCTCCAGATCTCAACCCCATAGAAAATCTTTGGAGGGAGTTGAAAGTCTGTGTTGCCTAGCGACACCCCTAAAACATCACTCTTGCTCTAGAAGAGATCTGCATTGAGTAATGGGCCAAAATACCAGCAACAGGGTGTGAAAACATTTGAGCTCTGTCATTGCCAACAAAGGGTATGTAACAAAGTATTGAGATTAACTTTTGTTATTGACCAAATACTTATTGTCCACCATAATTTGCAAATAATTACAAAAACAAAATCTCATTCTGTCTCTCATAGTTGAGGTATACCTATGATGAAAATTGAAGTCGTCCCTCATCTTTTTAAGTGGGAGAACTTGCACAATTGTGGCTGACTAAATATTGTTTGCCCCACTGTATATACAGCATTTAGCATTTTGCTCTCAGATTGTCCATCTGTATACACAGTCTATCACAGAGCACACATCAAAACTATGTAGAAATAATGCAATAATGATTTAGAGCCCACAGAATAGACCTCAATGTGAGGGTTGTGGTTTGTGTTGCAGCTGCTGGGAGGAGTGATCCTAGGCTTTGGACTGTGGCTCCTGCTGGACAATCAGAGCTTCATCGTCGTCCTCAGTGAGTTCCTCATCATTGCAGGAGTCCCTTTACCCTTCCTACTTCTCCCCTCTCCTTTCCCTTCTCCTTCCCTTCTCTTCTCCTCTCTTCTCTCTCTCTTCCCTCCCCTCCCATGCTCTCCCCTCTCCTCTCTCCCCTCCTCTCTTCTTTCCTCTCCCCCATGTAAATTCCAGTATATGGTCCGAACAGACATTTCTAATATTTGTGTGGCTTTCCCCTGTGCTCTTAACTGCATCTACTGGCCGCATTCTGTTTCTACTGGCCGCATCCTGAGGTTCTTCACACCTCAGTCACAACAAAGGAGCTATGTAAAGCTCAATCCTCAAAACTGAACTGTCCTGAATTTCAACATCACAGCGGAAACTGACTCTGGAGGCTGATTTAGGTTATGTTCCGATGGAGACAAAGCAATTAACAAAAATGACCGGGCTCTTTATTCAAGTGCACGGCGTTTAGACGATGAAAAACGATGTAGTTCTAGCGCCCGGCCTGTAGTGGAATGTTACAATACCTTTGGCCCCAGCCCCCCCAGCATTACAACCTCTTCCTCCTCGGGCCAAAGAATGCACAAACGTAATTCTGCATTTAACAGTAGCTGCAAAAATGGACACTGAAACTAAAGCTTTGCATGGTTTTGTTTGGACGGACAAAAGAGTAGAATTCTCCGTGTAGCGCGCAATGCACACGTAGCATTACCCGCTGGCATTGTTGCGGGAAGTGGAGAGGTTATAGCAGGCATAAAATTCACACCTTTTTCTTCATGCGGCTGTAAAAGATCTCCTTGTTTAGCAGAATATCTGTTCTATTCCACTCTGGAGGCTGTTTCTCAACGCTTGCGTTTTCACCCCCTTGAAACACCGACCAAACCGATACCCAACTCTAAACATATGGCCTTTCCCCCCCCCCCCTCTCCCCTATTTTCTCTCTCCTCTTTGTGAATCTCAGACTGAGGTTGTTCACTAACAGTCTCAGTCTTGTTCCTCTGCAGATGTCTCCCCTCCCCTCTCCTCTCCTCTTTCTTGTTCCTCTGCAGATGTCTCCCCTCTCCACTCCTCTCCTCTTCTCCCCTCTCCTCCCCTCTCCTCTCATCCCCTCACCTCCCCTCTCCTCTCTCCTCTTTGTTGTTCCTCTGCAGATGTCACATAAGCCTCTGTCCTTTATCTGAACGCCTCTTCACACAACACTATCAACACTATATGTTAATCACTGTGTAGTTTTTGTCCCTTAAAGGGCCCATATCACAGTTTTTGACTTTTCTCTGCTTTAAACATGATTACAATGCTAATTGGCCTTCATACACAAGCCCACAGTAGTTTATTCATTGATTCTGTCAATCTTTTGTAAGAGAGCAATCTGTCTCCTTCCCCAGCGTGAGGCACAGAAACGCTCGGGTCCACTTCAGTGACGAAAACCACACTGATGCGCATGACCCCGTTTGCTTTGTATTTAAAATAGTTGTTAAATACTTTTGTCAAAACGGGGTAAACAATACACAATTAGTATGCTGTTTTTTGTCAAAAATAATAAAAATAAAAATAAATTAAAAGCCGGCGGGAGGTGATTGACGGATCAAAACAGCGAATCAGAGCGCACAGGCTCCGGCTCCCGAGTCCAGCGTCTGTGGTCTGGTCTCCGGACACCACATAGAGCTGCTGTTTTTATGCTTTTGTCAGCAACTAAAAGTGTTAGGATCACGTCAACTTGAATGAAATGTGTTATGGGTGTAAATATGTGACACACTATTTGGCCCTAAGAGGAAGAAAGCGGCTCGACTTTTTTCATCTGTTCATCTCGTGGATCTATTATAATACCGGTTCATCTGCGACACTTCACTGAGACTGTTCCAGAACTACAGGGACAATGGAACTGGACTTACTCAAAAGCTGATCTGAAAACACGTTATTCCCACGGTAAAAGACGTAACTCGGACCCCCTCGATCTGTAAGTAGTGACGCTAACTCGCTGTATACTTCTGTAAACTAAATAACTAGGGTCTGATTGTGCATCGAGGACATAGGGCTCGATGTGACGGATTGTCATTGTTTGAAAAAGTTTATTCTTATGTATGAAATTACTAAGTACAGGTGATAAACGACAAAAGCGTGATGCTACGTCACCGTGCGGGCGGGGGGAGGCGGGCTCACAGGCAGAGGAGCAGACTCTTCTCTGGATCAGCTCGTTTGAGTCGAGGTGACGTCACCTCTATACAAGAGATGGCTCTAATCTCACAAGCTTTGATTGTTGTGTGGTGTATCATACACATTAATATCACACATGTGTATAGGATTGAGTGTGAAACATGAAGAAAAGTGTGATATAGGACCTTTAAAGCTAGGGTACCTAACTTTTAAACCACAGACCCAAGAGCCTACTGTGAGGCCACATGAATACACTGGGCTGAAATGGAAGAACTATACTTTACTAACTTATGGCCGAGTTAACGAAGATATTACTGATTACTCCCTCTGGTGGCAGCATAGGGAGTTACAGGCTGACAGCATGTTCACCCATCACTTGTTTCACTTTATATTTTCTACAGAAGACATGATTTCACATTTAAACATGATAATTATGATAATGTCTTCTTTAACGTGTTTGTGCAGATGACTCCACGGCAGTGAAGGCAGCGTGCTACATCCTGATCTCCGTGGGCAGCTTCTCAATGCTGATGGGCTTTGTGGGATGTTTGGGAGCCATTTATGAAGTGCGCTGTCTGCTCGGCCTGGTCAGTGCTCCCCTTCTCCTCTCTCTCCTCTCCTGTCTTTGTGAGATCTGATTAATGCTTATGTGGGCAGGTACTTCATGTGTCTCCTGTTCTCTTCTCTCCACTCTTCTGTGTTTGTGAGATCTGATTAATGTTTTTGTTGGGCAGGTAGTTCATGTGCCTCGTGGTCTCCTCTCCTCTACCCTCTTCCCTCTCCCCTCTCTCCTCTCCTCTCCTCTCCCCTCCCCTCTCTTCTGTGTTTGTAAGGACTGATTGATGTTTATGTTATGCAGTACTTCACGTGCCTCCTGCTGATCCTCCTCGCTCAGGTTTCCGCCGGAGCGCTCGTCTACTTCCAGAAAGACGTGGTGAGTCACATTTCAGATGGTTACAGAACAAACACCCGATGCATGTTGTGATGGCCCGGCCGTTTTTTTTTTCAGTTTGATTTGTCACAACATTTTACTTTTGTGCACAACCATCATGAATTATTAATGCAATGGGAAAATTTAGGTACCCCAGATTTAATTTAGCAAGCTTAGTTGCGCTTTGGGAGCAGACACCGGGGAGACACGGACTGTTTCTTGCAGCGGTGTATTAATTGTGTGCACTCAAACATTTCTTAAGGGATTTACACACAAATATCCAGATGTCAGACGCATTTATTTTATAATATGATGAACATTGAGAAGAGGCGAACATGCTCCAATTATGCTTCACCTTATAATAAAGATGGTGAGAGGCTGCAGTCACATGCGCAGCCTAAAGCCCGGTTTAAGTGGGCCAGGGCCCACTTCGCGATTTGATCCGGGCTTTAGGTGCTATGTGACCGCGGCAAGTGAGCTTGGGTGCGATTGCTGCAATCGTGCTCTGGCTTGTTTGAAGACTTTGTAAAGCCCAGATGAGGGGGGTCTGTGTGGCGAGGAGTGGGGGATGAGGTGTGGTGGGGACTTGATATTGTGCGCCACTGTGTGTCTTCCGTTGTGACAGGCATTTTCACACACTTCTCTCCTGCACTTTTGCATTCTCAGCTTGTGTTAAACCTTTCATCTAAGCCACTGACCTTGGTCGATGGGCGCAGGGGGGTGTGTCGCTGCAAGGCCAAAGGGAAACGTTTCCTACGAGAATAACTCCCTCTGTTCTGACCCTCGCTCTCACAGTTATTGCAATAATACTTCAGACATTCAGGGATCAGTCTTTATTTAATCGCCAGAACACACCAACACACACTTGTCTCCGGTTGCTCTGCTCGTATGCCACATTTTTCATTCTTTCATTCACATTCATTCATTTCTCAGCGCTCTTACGCTCGTTACTAAAGAGTGTGTGTGTGTGGGTGTGCACTCGTGTGGGTGTGCACTCGTGTCCGCGGCGCGCACACACTCACACACACGTTACCCACTGAACTGCTGCACTTTGCATCAGAGCAATGTGGACAAGTGTGAGATGTGTCTTTCCCTAAACAACGCGACCCGAACTCGAGTTGTTAGCCACCGTAGCAGAGCGTAAACAGGAAGAGAAACGGAAACTCAACCAGGTCGTCGCTGGAGTTAGTATTAGCGCCACCAGCTGGACTGAGTGTTGTACTACAGCTTAGTTCATGCGACCGCGGGCCGTTTTCACACCCCTGTGGCAAAGATTCGGGCCACTTGGCCCAGTTTGCTTGTAAAAACCTATGTAACCGTGCACAGAGTCTCTTTCTGGTCTCTCTTTGATTTCTCCCTGGTCTCTCTCTGGTCTCTCTCTCTGATCTCTCTCCCTGGTCTCTCTCTGGTCTCTCTCCAGTACGTCATCACAGCATAAAGAATGCTCCTTTCTGTCACAACACGCCTTTGTTCGACTCAAACACCTCAGTGTGAAGTTCTATGCTGTAATTTCTTGACACACTCAACACAGACCAACACACATACACCAGAGAGCGAGAGCGACCAGAGAGCGAGAGAGACCTGAGAGCGAGAGAGACCTGAGAGCAACCAGAGAGCGAGAGACCACAGAGAGACAGACCAGAGAGAAAAACCAGAGGTTGTATCACATCACTAGTTTTCATATCATGTATTTTTGGCTTCTGTCACATCTTGATTTTGATTTTCAAACAGAAAATTGAAAAAAAAAGGACCACCATCACTCAGCGAACAAGTGAGGGTGGTCTCCAGTATATAGCTCTCAGTATATAAAAAATCTATCCGTGTGTCCCACTAAAAGTCTTGAAGTAAAACTTTTTGCGTCCGTGTCCGGTAACAAGGATAACAGTCTGCATGTTGGGGCCAGATGTTTTTCTGTTAGAACAAACTGTATGTATGGTCAAACAATTTGTGATTGTTTTTCTGTTTGCAGTTGGATGAGGAGATGTCCAAGATCGTTACTAAAGTCCTGGACAGTTACCCTGGCAACAACACCACGACGGAGCAGGCCTGGGACTTCATCCAGAGGAACGTAAGTAAAGTTCACTTCAGCTCAGATCCAGCGTCTGGAGAGCCGTTGTGCCATAGAATTGACCATAATTCTGAAGAGGTTGTGTTCATGTGATATCACAGCACTCCAAAGTTCAATGCTTGTAATGGAGGCTGCTGAGGAGCCAACACAGGTTTATGTAGAGTCACAAACAGCAGCTGTGGGTTTCTGAGTGGTTTCTTGCCAATGCAGGAGGGTCTAAGGGACATTTATGCACATTTACCGTATTTTTTGGACTATAAGCTGTGGCTTTTTTCTGCATTTTGAAGGCTGTGGCTTATGGTATGGACTTGGATCAACTTTTATCCCTCATAACAGTGGAGATGAACAGATTAAAGAGGTGCTTTAATAATAACAAATTGTCAATCAACTTAAAAAAGACTAAAATAGCAACGATAGTTGCTACGGTACTTAACAACTATCGTCCCATCTCAAATCTGCCATTTATGGGGAAAGTCCTTGAAAAAGTTGTCTACCTACAGCTTACTAGATTTCTTATAATCAACAACTCATTTGATATGTTTCAGTCCGGCTTTAAACCCCACCACAGCACTGAGACTGCCCTCGTCAAGGTTACAAACGATATCCGGCTGAACACTGACGCAGGCCAAGTCTCAATCTTAATCTTGTTAGATCTAAGTGCTGCCTTTGACACCGTCGCCCATGAGATCCTCTTACAGAGACTAGAGGACTGAGTTGGCGTCGCTGGCACCGCCCTAAGTTGGTTTAGGTCTTACCTTGAAGACAGGGAGTACTTTGTGGAGATTGGAAACTGTGTCTCAGATCATATGGCCCTGACCTGTGGAGTACCACAGGGGTCGATCCTGGGACCTCTTCTTCTTTCTTTTTAATGTTCTGTGATTATTTATGATTTTTATGCTTTCTTCTTTTGTTCAGCACTTTGAGTTGCCTTGTGTATGAATTGTGCTATACAAATAAACTTGCCTTGCCTAAAATTATGCTTTTCAGTAATTGTATAATAGTAAAATACTAGTCAGAATAATACTTGATGATACACCTATTGAGAGAGTTAAACAAAAGGTATCTTTGGAAGTTATAATAGACGACAAAATTATATAGAAACCTCACATTAGTTACTTGCAGACAAAAGTTGCAAAATGTGTGGGAATGATGAAGAGATCAAGTCCGTTAATTAATACCAATGCTCTTCTGTTATTATATCATTAATTCATAATGTCATATCTAAATTACTGGGTTCAAGTCTCATTCGCAGCCTTTATTCATTATACCAAAAAAAGCCATAAGGATTGTGTCCACTACAGACATCCTTCATACCCACTGTTCATAGAAACTGAACAACTTAAACTGCATGATTTGGTTAGCCTTAAAACTGGTCAGATAATGTTCAGGGCATCTGAAAACTCCCTGCCAGCCAACTTACAAACCCTATTTCATGATAGAGACGCTCATCACAGGTATAACAAACAATTATATGTCCCTAAAGTAAGAACAACATTAAAATCTATGTGAATCTCTATCAGAAGAGTGAAGGTCTGGAATGATTTAACAGAAGCATTAAAATCATTCTCCAACATGACTTTATTTTACAAAACATTCAAAAAAGAAATACTACAGAAATACGCAAAAGGAGCGTGATTCCCTGAGCAGTACTGTAGCTGAGCATTGAGGGAGTGGTGTGTGTTCAGAGAATGTTTGGGGCCAGAGTATGAGTGAGTGACTGAGTCTTGTCTTGTCCTGTCTTGTCCCAGTGTTGTATTGCTATAGTATTGTATTGTTATGTGTTTCACTTTACTTTACTGGTGTGGGTAGTTTAAGGGGATAAAGATTTGTGTTGTGGAGATTGTGTGAGAGAGGGGGATTAAAGCGGATTAAATAAAGTCCTCACTTATGATATCTTTGTAAATACAGTATCTCATAATAGCTTTTTGGGTCTTTGTATAGAAATGAAAGTGAAAAGAGACCAGTAGATGTTGCTCCATATATTTTTGCTTCACACTGGAGGATTAAGAACTGTCAGTGACTCACTTCTTACTCCAACTCTTATTACTAAGTTGGAGTACTAAAAAAAGGACGTGATGAAAGTTTTTGAAATACTGAAGAAGATGACAAAGTCTGGGATCGCGTCTTTAATTCAGACAGAAGACATGTTTTATTGTCGATGGTAGAGACAGCACGAACAACACGAACACAGAATGCAAGTGTATTATACAGAGCGGAGGCATGGAGACCTCCAATCAGCAGCTTCCACGGTGCCAGCAGAGATAGTCAAAACATGAAGTGGAAAAGTACAGGCTTCTGCACATTGATAGAATGATGAGTTTAACCTTAACAAAAGTTGCTTAAGTGTTATGAAATCTCACAATACTGTACATTTTTCAACATTACAATGTGGGATAAGTGCGGCTTATGATCCAGTACAGCTTGTACAAGTACAACATTCAAATTCTTTCTAATTGGAGCCTGTGGCTTTTAGTCCGGAAAATACTGTCCTGAAATGTCATTCCGCTCCCTATTGACAAATGGGTCCTATTTGTTTATTGTTATTGCATTTACTGTGTTCAAATGATTTGATTCTCTCATCTGTTGAGTTTGTGAAAATATCTCGATTTGAGTTGTTGACATTAAATATTTGTCTATAGTCTCTCTCTGGTCTCTCTTTGGACTCTCTCTGACCAGTATTCTTGTGTGTTTGCAGATGCAGTGCTGTGGTTGGTCTGGGCGTCTGGACTGGAGCGGGAACATGGTGATCATCAACAGTTCTCAGCTGCTGTTCCCCTGCTCCTGTCAAAACGTCACCTATTCCCCCAACACCTCCTCTGACTCAGGCTTCTGCGAGAGCAGCTCCACGGACTGGCCAGTGTATGAAACGGTGAGTGTGTGTGCTCGCGTGTCGTGTCTGTGTGTCTGTATGTAACTTCTATCCTCTTCTCAGGGCTGCTCAGCTGGGGTGGAGTCCTGGCTCAGGACAAACGTGTGGGTCATTCTGGGCGTGTGCCTCGGAGTTGCCTTCATTGAGGTGAAACAATTAAAAACCACTGATCCGTTTGCATGTATCGTTAACTCGTGTTCATTATCATTTAGAATAAAGGATCTCAATCTTAATTTTTACAATGGATACCTCATTGTATTCTGGCTTTTTCCAATATCTGGGAGTTTATCTTCAGGTTGATCACAAATTGTAAAGTATGTAAAGGCAACTTTATTTTATGCAAAAACCAACCTTATTACTGTATGTGGGGACCAATGACAGGAAAGGGGCGGGCCTGTGGTGGGTGTGATGGTGGGGTGAAACACACAGACTCAGGGTTGTATACATCTGTGCGTTCCTCGCCACTTGTGGTTGTATTTGTTGTTATCATTCTCTAGTAACTAAACTAATGCAGCCAGCGTGTTCGCCGGTGCGGAAGTACCGTTTAATAACAAAATAAACTTATTGCACACCTCTGTGAACATATACAGCTGTTATATAAAGTCTCTGGAAGGTCTCTCGACGCTGAGACACTGCAGAGATGCATTCTTGGAGAAGAAATTTACACAAAAAGCAGCTAGCTTAACTCTGTTAGCATCAAAACCGGCCTGCTACTTCTGCCACTTCCGGCGGACTTCTGGTTTGAACACCCCTAGCGTCTGAACTCCACGTAAAATATGATTTTGTGCTTTTGCAGCTGCTCGGGATGATGCTGTCCATCTGCCTCTGCAAGAGAGTAGGGGTCGAGGACTACACCAAAGTGCCCAAGTACTGAGACCAGGGGAGAGAATAAACCCACATGTCCCATGTAAAATATGTGTATGTATTTTCTCCCTACTTTGTTGGATCAGTTGGGACTGAGGACCAAAGCTGAAAGTGTCATGGGGCCAGACACAAGATACTGATCACTGTTCGGAGGAAACATAGAAATTTAAAAAGACTTAGGAGAAACATTCCTCCGTATTCAGTAGTTTTCTAGTCCTCTTAATAACTCAAGTACAGCTGGTCTCTTCCAATGACGAGATGAAGTAAAGACAATATTACAATATTTTAGTCATTTCCAATCTATATAGATAGATATATGGCTATGTTAAACTTATGTTTGGGATAAAGTTCTCTACGGTGTCTGCAGTGGCCCCATCGTACTGATGGAGATGTGTGTTATATTAATGTGTGACATAAACTGGGAACTATTTGTATTTTAACTTTTGTAAAAGGTTGCAGTCAAAAGATTTTAGAATTTTGTACATAATTTTAGCAGATATTTTATCCGGTTTGTAATGTACCAAAACTTGTGCATAACCACTCTCTCCTTTTATTGACATAGTTTGAAATATGCACTAAAACAAGTGTGTGTGCATGTGTGTGTGTTCTTTGTGTTTTTTTTTTTTTTTCAAATAGTAAAAGCTGGATTTTATGAGTGTACTCACATGTTTTAATAAAGTGATCTTTTTGAGAACATGGTTTGTGCTTTGTTGTAAAAGTGTTTGTCGGTTGGAGAAACTGCAGAAGTAGAGACATGGTCATGCTACTCTTCCTACTCTTTCTGTCTGCATTATTAAGATTTTGACTGTAGTGTGTTCATTGCTATTCACCCGTTGTCCCATTGTCTGTTTCATGGCGCGACAACGGGACCTCTGAACCTGGCCTCCTCCATCTACATCTGCGGACTGCCCTGCCCGACCCGCCTGGGAGCGCTTCAGTCCTGCACCGGACCTGTCCACGCTCTGAGGCCGCTGCGTGGCATTGGTCCTTGTTCTGTAGCTTAGGTCCCGGAGCATTAGCCCGTCCGTCCGTGTGGAGGGGATCCCTTTCTCAATATGTGGGTTTCCCCGAGGTTTCTCACTTTTTTTTTTTCACTGGGTTTTTGTGAGTTTTTCCTTGCCGATGCAGGAGGGTCTGTTGGGCAGTTAGTCTCCAACTAGAAGGACTGTGGTGATTATCCAGGACACTTTAACATTCTACAACATGTATGGACATTTATCAACATTCATGGACATTAAAGTGTCGCCGTGCAACTGAGTAGTTTCTCATGGTTTTATCTGACTGTTTTATTTTATTATCCAGGGTCAGTGAGTTAGAGCTGCGTCTCCGAGCACTGGAGTCTCGAGCTAGCGCTAGCATTAGCTATAGCCAGGCCGTATCCTCAGGGACAGCGGAGCGCAGCTTTGTTAAGGAAGAACTAGGAGGAGAACTAGCGAGCCTAGCCTCCCAGCCCGTCCTCCCCAGCTGGGACAAGACCAGGATAGTGATGGCTTTGTGACTGTTCGGAGAGGGCGACGTGTTGTTGGTAGTTTCCCCATTAGGCCTCCTCCTGTTAGCATTTACAATCGCTGGGACGCTATGTGGCGCGGCCGGGCGGGGAAGAAGGCCCTGCTGAGAGAGCCGATGGAGTCGCTGATGCGCTGGTAATTGGCTCCTCTATTGTTAGAGGTGTTAAGATCCCAGGAGCCACTGTTCGGTGCTTCCCTGGGGCCAGGCTTGGTGATATTGAAGGGAATCTGAGGCTCATGATGACCCACAAGCAGCGTTTCCGTCGAATTGTTATTCACGCGGGTGGTAATGACGTTCGGCGGAAACAGTCCGAGGTGTTGAAGCTGCAAGTCGCTGCGGTGTGCAAGCTGGCTAGCACAATGGCCGACACTGTCGTCTTCTCTGGGCCCCTACCTAGCACTAGCAGTGCAGAAGCATTCAGCAGACACTCTGCTTTCAACCGCTGGCTGTCTGGCTGGTGCCCTTGAAGTGGTGTTGTTCATGTTGACAATTGGAGTGCCTTTTGGGGAAAGCCCGGTCTCATCCGCTCACATGATATCCACCCAACGTTGGCGGGTACATCCCTTTTGGCTAAGAATTTGGCCTTGGCTCTAAATTGTTCTGCCCGGCTCAAATGACGGTGCAGAACTGAGGCCCGGGTGAAGAGCTGCTCTGCCACAACCTCTGAGCCAGTTACTAGCCTCAGAAGCTTGTGTGTGTGTGTGACAAAGCAGGCCACTTCGTCCCATATTTTTCCTATTTTGACAGCTTATTTCATTTGTTCACATTCATTTGCTTTACTATGTTATCTGCTATGAGATAGTTTCTTTAACACTCACCTTTTTGAGTTGCAGCTATACTCACCTCACCACATGGTCCATGCAAAGAGGAGGCGTGCCCTTCATCGGCCATTTTTGTAGGCTGTGGAAGGGGAGGGGTGGGTGTGTGTGTGTGTGTGTGTGTGTGTGTGTGAGTGAGAGTGAGAGTCAGTCAGTCAGTCACTTAATAAAGTTCAGACAGAAATAGTTCTAAAAGTAGGGTTGTGAAATGTGGATTAAGGAACGTCAGATCAATCTCGTCTAAATCGCCTCTCATAAACGAACTTATTATAGACAAAAACTTGGATTTGTTTGCGCTCTCGGAGACTTTGCTCCAACAAGACGACTACATCAGATTGAATGAGTGCACTCCTCCGACGCATGTTAACTACCAGAAAGCGAGAACTACAGGTCGCGGTGGCGCGATTATATCACACACCAACTTACTTCTTAGTCCCAAAACCAACAATGCTTTTCACTTGTTTGAAAACTTATCACTTTCAACCACCTGTCCTGGGTGGAGAAAACAAAAAGCGGTGTTATTTATAGTTTTATACCGACCTCCTGGTCCTTACAGCGAGTTCCTAACAGAATTCTCTGCCTTCGTTTCAAACCTAGTTTTGGAATGGGAAAACATAGTTATACAGTGCCTTGCGAAAGTATTTGGCCCCCTTGAACCTTTCAACATTTTGCCACATTTCAGGCTTCAAACATAAAGATATAAAAATTAAATTTTTTGTCAAGAATCAACAACAAGTGGGACACAATCGTGAAGTGGAACAAAATTTATTGGATAATATAAACTTTTTTAACAAAAAAAATAAAGTGGGGCGTGCAATATTATTCGGCCCCCTTGCGCTAATACTTTGTAGCGCCACCTTTTGCTGCAATTACAGCTGCAAGTCGCTTGGGGTATGTCTATCAGTTTTGCACATCGAGAGACTAGAATTCTTGCCCATTCTTCCTTGCAAAAAAGCTCGAGCTCAGTGAGGTTGGATGGAGAGCGTTTGTGAACAGCAGTCTTCAGCTCTTTCCACAGATTCTCGATTGGATTCAGGTCTGGACTTTGACTTGGCCATTCTAACACCTGGATACGTCTATTTGTGAACCATTCCATTGTAGATTTGGCTTTATGTTTTGGATCATTGTCCTGTTGGAAGATAAATCTCCGTCCCAGTCTCGGGTCTTTTGCAGACTCCAACAGGTTTTCTTCCAGAATGGTCCTGTATTTGGCTCCATCCATCTTCCCATCAATTTTAGCCATCTTCCCTGTCCCTGCTGAAGAAAAGCAGGCCCAAACCATGATGCTGCCACCACCATGTTTGACAGTGGGGATGGTGTGTTCAGGGTGATGAGCTGTACACAACTCATCACAATGCAAAACATATCGTTTTGCATTGTGGCCAAAAAGTTCGATTTTGGTTTCATCTGACCAGAGCACCTTCTTCCACATGTTTGGTGTGTCTCCCAGGTGGCTTGTGGCAAACTTTAAACGAGACTTTTTATGGATATCTTTGAGAAATGGCTTTCTTCTTGCCACTCTTCCATAAAGGCTAGATTTGTGCAGTGCACGACTGATTGTTGTCCTATGGACAGACTCTCCCACCTCAGCTGTAGTTATCTGCAGTTCATTCATTGTGATCATGGGCCTCTTGGCTGCATCTTTGATCAGTCTTCTCCTTGTTTAAGATGAAAGTTTGGAGGGACGGCCGGGTCTTGGTAGATTTGCAGTGGTCTGATACTCCTTCCATTTCAATATAATTGCTTGCATAGTGCTCCTTGAGATGTTTAAAGCTTGGGAAATCTTTTTGTATCCAAATCCGGCTTTAAACTTCTCGACAACAGTATCTCGGACCTGCCTGTTGTGTTCCTTTGTCTTCATGGTTCTCTCTGCGCATTAAACAGAACCCTGAGACTATCAAAGAGCAGGTGCATTTATACGGAGACTTGATTACACACAGGTGCATTCTATTTATCATCATCAGTCATTTAGGACAACCTTGGATTATTCAAAGATCCTCACTGAACTTCTGGAGTGAGTTTGCTGCACTGAAAGGAAAGGGGCCGAATAATATTGCATGCCCCACTTTTCAGTTTTTTATTTGTCAAAAAAGTTTAAATTATCCAATAAATTTCGTTCCACTTCACGATTGTGTCCCACTTGTTGTTGATTCATGACAAAAAATAATGTTTTTATATCTTTATGTTTGAAGCCTGAAATGTGGCGAAATGTTGAAAGGTTCAAGGGAGCAGAATACTTTCGCAAGGCACTGTAACTGGAGACTTCAATATACATGTGGACGACAGAACAGACAGCTTAAACAAAGCTTTCAGCGCCGTACTAGATGGTGTTTGTTTTACTCAGAATGTTGAGGAACCTACTCACATTCATAACCACACTTTGGACCTTGTCCTGACCTACGGTTGGGATGTCTCCAATGTTGACGTCCAGCGTCAAAGCTTGTTGCTGTCTGATCATTTCTTGATCACGTTTGATCTCGATTTGGTAAACTTTCCTGCAAGATAAAACCATAAAATGGTTTTATCTTGCGGCGCAGGAAAATCATTAAATGATAGATTTATCATTAAATGATAAATTAAATGATAAATCTATCACAAGGTTCAAAGAACCAATACAGCCAATGTTGAATACTGCTGCAGGTGAACCTGTTCACAGCTGCTGCAGTCCCTCAGTCATTGACCAAACGGTGGACAACACTATAGAGTCTGCAGCTCCTTTTAAAAAAGAAAACTATTAGGATTAGATCATCGTTGCCCTGGTACAGTGTTCAACTCCACACTTTAAAACAGGACGTCAGAAAATTAGAGAGGCTATATCGCCACTCCCACTCGGAGCCTGTCCACAGGGAGTGGAAAGCAGGTCTCCGAAACTACAAGAATGCCCTTCGCAGGGCTCGAACTCAATACGCTTCAACTTTAATAGAAGCGAATTAAAATAACAGTAGATTTTTGTTTAGCACCGTCGCTAAACTCACAAACTGCCATAGCGCAATTGAGCCTAAAATCCCAAGCTCACTGAGCAGTGTCAACTTTCTCCATTTCTTTAATAATAAAATTACATCCATTTGTGACAAACTGGAGGAGGTTACTCCTGCTGTTGGTAGTGGACAGGCTGAAGCGGCATACTTGACTACCCACTTGGACTCTTAAGTGGGCCTCGATAAATTCATGGCTGTGAGCCAAGCAGAAGTGATCTCTGTGGTCACATCCTCAAAAGCCTCAACTTGCATGTTAGACGCAATCCCGACTTGGCTCTTCAAAGTAGGGATGTACCGAATCCAGGTTTTTGGGGTTCGGCCGAATACCAAATCCACTGGTTAAGATTCTGCCGAACCCGAATACCGAATCCTATTCCATCCTCAATCCATTTATGTTTCATACGCAAATGTTTTAACAGCGGCGGTGTTGTGTACTGTTTAGGGTCCTTACCACCACGAGACAAATTGGCATTGCAAATTGGACATGTAGTTCGACCAGAATCTATTATTATAACATTTATAATAATCCCGTTTATCATTAAACACAAATACATTCAGTTCACAGCAGTGTAAAACTTCAGTGATAAAGTACATATATTACTGTGCATGTCATGTAGAAATAAGAGCTAAAGCACCATACATGCATAAATAGCTTCCACTGGTTCAGGTCAAAACATTATATACGGACATTTGAGAAATATGCCAAACTCGTCTAAGACAAGTTGAGAGAAGCTAATGCTAAGAGGCTAGTTGCCTAAACATGGACTCACCAACTCTGCTTCCACGGTCATACGCAGCTCAGATGACAATTACCTGGCACTGGTAATCGGCTCCATAAAGTTGGTGAATAGGCAGTTAGTTTATGATCCATCAGAACCGCATTACAGGTGAAAACAAGAATCATAACATCCCCTCGCACCGACGTATAACTAGAGCTAATTGGTCCGCGGGGATCACATGACCAGGAAGAGACCTCAGCGCACCCAAAGAGGAACAGAGAGCAAGAGGATATAAACCTCCGCTAAAGTGCATGTTTATTTACACTTCCGAACGAATCTGATTTCCGTGACGAATCCAACCGCCACAGCGCGCATAGTGTAAGTGCAGGGTTCGGGTTCGGTGGGGAAAAATTATAAGGTTCGGCCAGACACCGAACCCCGTCAAAAAAGCCAATATTCGTCCGAATCCGAACCCGAATCCTGGATTCGGTACATTCCTACTTCAAAGACATACTTCCTTTTGATATTCAGATGCCCTCTCCGTATAAGGGTTCCCCTGGACCAGGAGATCTGCGCCCACAATTCAGAACCCGTGAACGCGCATCGCTCCACAGGAGAAGCTTGCCGTGAGCGCAAGCAAGCAGCGGGTAGCGTCAGTCCCCCCATGGCATTTACTGAGCCACAGTGGCTGTGTTGTCCGTCCTCACCAGCACATGGTCCTCTCTGGAGAAACGGGGAGACAATTTTTAGCGTAAGTGTCCACTGCCAGAGCTACCAATAATTTCTATGAGCGCGGCGGGAGTGAGGACTCCATACCCCTTTACGGGTCTGCCCTCGAACACACCGCCCAGCCCGTGAGGCAACATCAGTGGTCACCACCCTCCTGGACCGTAGACAGTGCCCAAACTCACCCCATCGGTCAGAAGATCCTTCCTGAGCCACTCTCCTTAATGCGAGCGCGCACTGAGGATTGACCCTGACCGTGCCATCACGTGTGACAAGTACGGGATCCAGCTTAGCGCATGCACCCAGAGTTGGATGTTCCGCATGTGAAGCCTGCCCCAAACTCACAACCAATAATCACCGAAGCCATCAGACCCAAAAGTCATGAGACACAAGACCAAAGGAAACTAGTTTCCCTGGAGAGAAACGCAGTAGCGTCCCCACAAATTTGCGCACCCTCTCTGAGAGAGAACGGCCAGTAACCGACAGAGTCCAGTTTGAGATCCCATAAACGCAATGATCTGACTGGGTTGTAACACACTCTTGGTTGTGTTGACAACAATTCCCAGACCGCGCAGAGTTTGAGAACCCATCTTTTTGAGTGACAGCCTCCCCTTGGCGTGCGCGCCAGGAGGAGCCAATCGTCCAATAAATAGCCAGACGTATTCCGCCTCTGAGGGTGAGATAACCGCGCCTCGTTGCAATTTTACAAACACCCTGACTTAGAGAAAGGCCCGAAAGGACACTGTGTATTCGAAACTACCCTTGAAACAGAAACCTTAGGTATATTCCTAGTAAGGCGGATAAATAGGAATGTGAAAATGATGCGTCTTTCAGATCTATAGAGTGAACCAATCGTCTGGCGCCCTAAACGGATCAAGGCCGAGTGTGTGAGCATTCGAAACTTGTTCTCCATAGATACACAATCAAAGCACTTAGAGTCCAAATGGGGCGAAGACCGCTTCGCCCCCTATCTTTGAACAGAAAAAACATGGAATAGAAACCGCTCCGCTTCAGTTCCGGTGGTACAATCCGTATGGCCTTTTTCTGTAGCAGAGAGGATATTTCCTCTGCCAGATGACGGCTGATTGTCCTTGGTGCCTATAAGACAACAGGCCGTTGAATTTGGGAGGCACGGTGGCAAACTGCCGTCTGTTACCCCGAGTTATCGTTCCAAGCACCCACTTCGAGTCTGTGCATTTGCTCCACTGCTCCGACTCTAGAGACAGGGAGGGCAACGTTGCACCTGCCACCTACATATGTGAGGAAGCTTTGACGCCTCTACTGACAGAGGCTGAGTGTGGAACCGGTTGGACTGCGCATGCGCGGTCTGTAACCATGGGACACGCTGACTGGGACCAAGAGGGTGGTAGCGCCCTCTGTTGGCCCGAGACGAGCGCTCAATGGTATTTTTTCAACATTTTTTTCTTTTTTAATTCTTTTAAAAGTACAATACTGCGCCCTCAGCGTTACGCCTGGATTCGTCAGGAACTTTTTATTGCATTTTTGAGTGTATGTGTGTGGGCTTTGGGACACTCCATCACATGAACCACGTCACTCATCCTCTTGATCAGGACTCTCCGGTGACTCGCCGGGTCCCGGACCAGACGGAGAGGGACACCACGCCACCAGGAGAACAAAAACAAACACCTCCTGTGGCACACTGCACAGGCCAGAGCAGCACCGGTAACCGTGTAACCTCTGTTGATTAGCAGCGGGGTGGAACTGCTAAGAACGCCCTTCATCCTCTCCTCTGCGGCTGAGACGCAGAGCCCGTGGCCCTCTTGGGCCATCACGGGTCTGACCCCCTGAGACCAGCTGAATCCCAGTGGCAGGGGGTTGAGGCCTTTGGTCGTTGCGGGACGCCGGAATGAGGGATTCAAGCCTGGTTCTGGGGCTCACACGAGACATATGAAGAGACCTCGGAGCGCTGAGTGCAGCTGTCTGCTTACGCGGGAGACAGAGGTGAAGCGCCTCGTCATCCCCGCTTCCTGGCTTCGCACCTCTGTTGCATAGGAGGACAGAGCCTGAGCCAAACACACCCTCTGGGACCACCGTCATGTCCCATATGCCTTCCCTCTCCCTGTCAGACCAAAATGGTCAGGTTAAACCATCGCGCCCTATCTGCAACACCAACAAGCCCATACATATCTCCCACAACCCGGAACCGCGCAGCGTTGAACACTAAGCATAGGTCAGACACATGGTAAAGTTCGTCCCTCAGCACGGTCCAGGGACGGTGACTTGTCCACATATAGCATCCGTCTTGGTACGCATCATCATATACGTAACATTAACCCTTTAGGCGCCAAGTTATTTCAAGAAATATACAATTTTGATTTCAAGATTTCAAAGGCAATAACTTTAAAAAGGTTTTGAGATAAAGGCATACTGTAAATTAGAAATATCTTCAGTTTGAACACAAACTTTGGGAATTGAAGTTTGATTCGTCAACTAAATTGCATATTGTGACGTCATCAAGGTGGCGGCCACTTTGGGAAAATGTTAATTAATGTATAAAGACTTCAAAAGCTGTAGCTTGGGCAGTTATTTGACATCAGGGATATACTATTGAACAGTCAACGTGAAATATCTTTAGTATATAGATAATGAATTTGGATAGAAAATAAAATCCCTGATCCGATTTTATAATAAATGTTTAGTCACTAGTTCCAGCCATGAATGGGGAATTGTATTAATTTTCGAAAAGACCTTCAGTGATCAAACAGCACACTTTATAGATTTACAGTCATGAAATCTTGAGATTGTTTCAATATTTCCCTTTCAAAGAAGTGGGTGAGCTTAACTATGTTTCTCAGTGGAAATGGGGCTCCAGAATTACACGTTTAGTAAACAGAGAGATGAAATGAATGGGCCACCCAGATACATGTCATATCGTACACAAACACCAAACAACAGGTCTCTTCAACACTTCCTAATCCACTTTTGTGGATTATTTACTCTCAAGAACTGCCTTCATCCTCATCTCACTGGTAACAGGCAGCTGAACGCAAATAAGCGATGTGTTTTTTTTTCCGCGGCTCTCCCGCGACTTCTCCGCGTCTTCCCCGTTTTCCCCGTGGATGACTACCCCCGCTACATTTCTACCACATGCCGTGTTATGATGCCCCTGTCCCCTCGACCCACGGCCCCTGCTTGGCGTTCACAGAAAGCTTCTACCGCGGCCACACGGAGGACAAGCAGCCGCTCACAGGGGCTGATTTGTGGACTATATGGCGCGGTCTCCTCGTCACTAATAATGTCCGTGTCCTGCTTCCCTGACACCTCGTTCTTCCTCCGTCCTGAATCTGAGTGAGCCACTACCAGACCAAGTACTTCTCTGTACTGAAGACCTGTGAGTAAAATGAGGAAAATCCCCTACTAAACAACAGGTAATCTCTGGTGAGGCTTACACAGATCTGCCAATCCAATCTACCACTCAATGTAGCTCTAAGCTGCTCACACCACGGCCATCGTCAGATTATTATTATATAATATTTATAATAATAATTTTCTTTATCATGTATATTATATATAGAGTAATATTTAAATTATATGTATATATATATATATATATATGTATATATATAAAATTATAAGTGCTCATGATATATACGTATTATGTGTGATAAATTGGTGCTGAGCAAGCTCTGATGATGGTGTATAAGTCTAACTTTACTATTCACAGTATTTATGTACCATTGATATATCTGACTTTATAGCTTTTGGTTATTATTTACAATTACACAGTGTTCCTAAGATTAGATTCCATGATTGAGTTTGTCCATTTAAGGGCCCTTATTTTGCCTATTATCATCAAAAATATGTTTGTTCTAACTTTTAGGATCAACCAATCACAGCGTCTGAAATGATGACTCATACCTACCAACGGGGTCGGCCACGCCTCCTCACTAAGATAAAAGTTGTTGTCAATTCCTTGCTCAGAGTTCTCTAAGAGTGTTCTGGAATAACTTTTAAGCTAAGACTCCTAGCTAGGAGTTTTTAGGTTAAGATAAGAGCTCTCTGAGAGGACTCTCAGAATCTTTAGGAATACGGCCCCAGGTCTGCAAATTAGCTGTTTCCTGTACAGCCTATGAACATGGCATCGGTTACCTGTAACAATGCGCTTTGTTCTGTCCTTATAAAATAAACATATAATAATAATAACACTATTCTCACAGAACAGTGGGTTGTAGATAGGAGTAAATGGCCATCGGCCCAATATCTATAATTACCTCATTCAGGCCCCCAGTGTCTATACAAAAGAGAACCTAAAATCATATACATTTATAGATGCATACAATTATGTGTTATGTGAAGAATGTGAAATACTTTGACACTGGCACTGAATTCTGTGTTTTCACCTGTAAAACCTATTGCCGACTTTAGAACCACCTCCAAAACCTGAAGTTTTCCTGAAATTCAACGTCTACTAAGCAGAGATATCAATCATTTGATTGATATCTCTGTAGCAGATAGAGACATAATTTCAAAAGAATTTGAGAGCTGACACTTGTGGCTTTCAAGACGAATATAGTGTAATATTATAAACCTTCAGTAGAATAATACAAAAAATATACAACTTTTCCACACAGGAAAGGTAATAAAACAACCAAAAATTTTGTGAGACTAACACATGTTTCTCAATAAAATAAGTCAAAACGAGTTTGGTAATAAACTGGCATTAACTGTATGGGAAAACAAATGCACTCTCAGCCCAAAAAAGTCAAATAATGACTCACAGGGCTCTTTCTTAAGTAAAAAAAAAAAAAAAAAAAAAAACATAAATGTTGTGGTTTGTTTTCTTTGATTTGTTCACAACATTTTACTTTTGTGCACAAATAACATGCATTGTCAATGCAAGCGAAAATGTAGGTACCTGAGCTTTAATTCAGTGAGATTGCGCTTCGTGAGGAGAATTGGGGGAGACATGGGCGAGACATGGGGGAGAGACGGGGGAGACATGGGGAAGAGACGAGGGAGACAGGCAAGACCCGAACGTGCAACAAGCTGGGGATGGTCCTGATCGCAGATAATTCTCATCACAGGTATATCTCAATGAATTTCATTGGTCAAGAGAATTGAACAATGAAGAGAAAAGGTTAAAAAAAAGAAAAAGACGTGGCCTTAAAGGTTGTTTGGCGTGAATCTGGCGCCGTAGAGAGAGAAACCAGAGAGAGTCCAAAGACAAAGACCAGAGGGTTACCACAGACAGAGACCACAGACAGAGACCAGAGAGAGACATGTTCTGACTGGGACTCAACTATAACAAAACTTCTAATTAACTTAACTTTTCCTTTAGTTCAATTACTTATAAACCATTTTTTTTCTTTTTAATAGATTTTAAATAAATTGTTTTTTTTGCAAAGTAGCAGTAGTAGTAGTAGTAGTAGAAGCAGCAGGTCCTTGTTAGCGGTTCGGAGAGCGGTTGTTATAACTCGTTAGACGTTCTTCAGAGGAAACGGCTTCATTACAGCTTGATGAGCTCTGACTTTGACGATTCCCAAGGTAGAAGAAAACATGAGTATTGTGGTCCTCATTATGATACATAGAGACCGAGAGGACAGGAGCCGTGGGGGGTCATTACATAGCTCCACAGAACAGCAGAGATCAAGCATGTCAGCTTTTTTAAACAACGCTTTCCCAATATATAGGGTTTATGACAGGGTTGATGTGTTCTAAAAAACCACAATAAGCCTTGAAGCAGAATCCGTGAAGCAGTAGCTATAAATGTTAAGGCTGACAAACCTCTCATGATACACTTTTCTAACCACCTGAGTGCTGAAGTAAGTAAGTAATCTTTATTTATATACCGCCTTTCACAGACCACAGTCACAAAGCAGTTTACAATTGTTATTATATTTGGGCATTTGTCCACTCACTCCACACAGAGATGGGAGCGGGGTCGCCAGTACAGGAGGCGCATGTCAGACCTACAGTAGGTCCCATTTCGTTTTGTCGCCTTTCACGCGTGAATAGCACGAGGCTCACGCGCGAATCACGTGTCTTTTCTTTTTTTCCCCCCCAGTGACGCTGCAATGACCAAAACAACCACCAGGTGGCACTTGTGAGCAGGGTTACATTGGCGTCTCATCGCTCTTTCTTCTCTCTTCACCGGACAACTATCTGTGGCTTTAAGCCTAGCGTACTGTACATCGGACTGGCAACTGATTATATCCGTCGCCTATGAGTTTCTGCCCCGCGCACATCGACAATCTGGTTAAAACGGGCAACTCCTTGTAGCAGGCCAGTCTCTGGAATAACCCGCAGACATTAAAACTACTGCATATAACGTAAACTTTTGCATCACGTTGGTGATCTTTCCAAAAAGAGAGAATATCGTTATGGAAAGAGAAACTATTGGTAATATAACGCTGAACGTTATCTGACTCAAACAGCTCCGCTGGTGTCTCCTCCCACTCAGATATATAATAAATACATAAATATAACAATCATAATGAAGATGCTTTCAAATAATTTAGCAAGCTGTAATTCATTTATTTTAACTCCACACGGCTCCTACCCTGCCAAACTTCTCTCGCTGCTCTCTCCTCCGCAAACCACTAAATGAGGAAAAGGGAATATTCACTCAATCTATTTTGAATGTTACACATACAATATTAATATAGTTTAAGCATGTGTAACACCTGTAGCCCGTGTATTTACCAAAGACTGTAAGTATTAAAGTAATGAGGCCCCTGCTTTAGGCCTCTGCTGTGAGGCCCACACCGTCATCAGTCTCGGTGCCTCTGTGTAGATCACACGTCTGTCCTCGGGCTGGAGTGTTCTGAGGCTTTAAGGAAGGAGCGATCCTGTTTGTCAGCATGATTTTTTTGTTTAACACTAGAACGCCCAGCCAAATTTGGGGCTAGTTTAAGAGAAGAGGAGCTAACCCGCTACTTGGGTTGCTAACATTTGCATGTCAAATGAGGTGATGACCGAAACAACAGGGGGCTAGGGTGGGCTTTGTTTATTCGTCTGGGGGAGGAAGGGCTGCGAATGAGTAGAGATTGGTCTGTGAGATAATGCAGAAAAGAAATGCCATGGCAGTCCAGGTTCCAGACTGTGAACCCTGAGAATTAATATACTGTATATATTTTGTAATAACATTTTTCTCAGTGGCTTTGGTGCATTTAAAGTTCTCGAAACTATTAGTCCATTTTTCTTATTTTGTAGCATTTAAAATCAATAAATCTCACTAACCAAAAAAACCTGTGTGTTGACCTCTCCCTAAGATGGCAAAGTAAAGTGGTGTGTATTTCACATATGTACTGCATATGCAGTAATACAGTAACTTATGTCTCTTTATATAGAACAGTATGTTTCATTCTGACTGAAGCACATGATAATGTTATAAAACAGTATGTTTCATTCTGACTGAAGCACACGATAATGTTATAAAACAGTATGTGTCATTCTGACTGAAGCACATATGAGATTTCATAACACTTTGAAGCAACTTTAGTTAAAGTTAAACTCATCATTCTATCAATGTGCAGAAGCCAGTACTTTTCCCTTGTTGTGTCTATCTGAAGGCCAAGCTACATGGCACCGTGGAAGCTGCTGATTGGAGGTCTCCATGCCTCCGCTCTGTATAATACACTTGCATTCTATTGTATCTGTGCTCGTGTTCGTGCTGTCTCTACCATCGACAATAAAACATGTCTTCTGTCTGAATTTAAGACGCGATCCCAGACTTGGCACATCTTCTTCAGGTGGTGGAAGGATGCGGGCCTTGTCTGTAACATCTAGAGAACAGAAGACTTTTTTTTTACACAAAAAGTGTTTTTTTTTTAAGCCAAAACTGAGAAACCTCAAAAGAGAATGCATCTGGACCAGCACACATGGACAATCTGCACAGCCCCTGATTCCAGTCAGGCTGAGAGCTGCTGAGACATGGACAATACCAGCGTCCTCTTTTGCAAGGACATAATTTGGAACAATCTGGATTTCTGAATTTGGACATAATTTGGACTGCATTGAATTGCTGAATCTGGACACTGAAGCTGAAACGTGTGATTGAAAGACACGTCACAGAAGAATCATGGCTCGACACAAATGCAGCCTGAAGAAACCAACACGGAGAAGTGGGAGAGACTGTTTTCAAAGCAATATCTGGAACCATCGACTGATGAAGTTTGGTATTTTACTGAAGATTGTTGACAAGTTTTATGAAATATCTGAACATGTTTTATGAGTTTGAGTTTTTTGAAGTATTCCGAGTACCGAGTGAAGTACCGAGTTTATGAGTTTTTGAAGTATTGAGATATGATGTTATGTTGCTGTTTATCGATCCTGATGGTCACACGTGAATGTATGACCAGAGGGGGGAATATGAGATTTCATAACACTTTGAAGCAACTTTTGTTAAAGTTAAACTCATCATTCTATCAATGTGCAGAAGCCAGTACTTTTCCCTTGTTGTGTCTATCTGAAGGCCAAGCTACATGGCACCTTGGAAGCTGCTGATTGGAGGTCTCCATGCCTCCGCTCTGTATAATACACTTGCATTCTATTGTATCTGTGCTCGTGTTCGTGCTGTCTCTACCATCGACAATAAAACATGTCTTCTGTCTGAATTTAAGACGCGATCCCAGACTTTGTCATCTTCTTCACACATGATAATGTTATAAAACAGTATGTTTCATTCTGACTGAAGCACATGATAATAATAATGTTATAAAACAGTATGTTTCATTCTGACTGAAGCTCATGATAATGTTATAAAACAGTATGTTTCATTCTGACTGAAGCACATGATAATGTTATAAAACAGTATGTTTCATTCTGACTGAAGCACATGATAATGTTCTAAAACAGTATGTTTCATTCTGACTGAAGCTCATGATAATGTTATAAAACAGTATGTTTCATTCTGACTGAAGCTCATGATAATGTTATAAAACAGTATGTTTCATTCTGACAGAAGCACATGATAATGTTATAAAACAGTATGTTTAATTCTGACTGAAGCTCATGATAATGTTATAAAACAGTATGTTTCATTCTGACAGAAGCACATGATAATGTTATAAAACAGTATGTTTCATTCTGACTGAAGCACATGATAATGTTATAAAACAGTATGTTTCATTCTGACTGAAGCTCATGATAATGTTATAAAACAGTATGTTTCATTCTGACTGAAGCACATGATAATGTTATAAAACAGTATGTTTCATTCATACATTTAAACATAAAATACATTCACATGCACGGCCCAGCCGCGGCCAGGGATAGGCCTGGGTAGGCCGGTGCCTACCAGTTTTTTTCTTGGCCTTCCAAATTTTGTTCTTCACCTCTCAAGTCATTAGACTTTTTTGTTTAAAGTCATAATTTCAATATTTTTATTTTTATACACACATTATTAACTAAATGTTGCGTTCTAATCTTTTTTTAGAAAATATAACCCCCTGAGCGTCATCACGTTCCTACGTTGCTTCAAATATAGTTCAGTTTATTGTCTGAACAATTTTGTCCAATAAGCTGCATGATCATATCACACAGCGCGAAGCTCGTTCCCCGAGAACAACAGCTATTCCTCCTCTTAAGGACTGACAATGCTCTCAAAACATTCACAACAGAGTATCCTTTTTCATTTTATTTTTAAGAAAGTTCAGCGTGAACTTCTTGAGGTGGCCCGTAGGTCCCAGAGGAGGAGAGCGCAGTCAGGCCAGGCTCGCCTCGCACATCTTAAAGCTGCTTTCAATATCTTTTCAAATCTGTTTTCCTTTTCTCCATAGCATGTCTGTAACAAAAGTTCTCATAATCTGAAGTCAGCGTATTTACATGGTTTTATGAAACAGAATTCTGAGAAAAACAGGTGATATTTTATTAACAATGATGCCAGAGTGTGAACATGTTTTATTATGTCCAAATTCTTGTATTTTCATGCGTTTTGTTTTGGCGTGTTGTGCGACGGTTTGAAATGATTAGTTGCCTAGATGTAGTAAACTTGTAAAACGAGTTTGCTAATACAAATGTATGATGTGTGGGAAACTTTCTTTCTCCGTGTTTAACAAATATAATGGCGTTGGCTGATGAATGTCTGGCTTAGTTTTAACACTAGCAAACCCAAAGCGAAATTGGCCCCTGTTTTGAAAAGAAGGATAGTTGGGCTGCTAACATTTGCATGTATTGATTTGCAATTTAGGTACTGACCTTATAAACCAGGCAGGGGCCTGGCGGTGGGCTTTGTGATTCGTGTGGGGGAGGGAGAGCTGCTTCTGTCCCGTGATTTTTAGCATGTGGTTAAAAACCCCCTGAAGGAGCTAGCTTTGTTTCTCCCATATCTGGACACAGCACATTAAATTGACTTACTTTGTCTGATTGGGTCTTTGAAGGTCATTCTCGTGCTTCGTCTCAAAATGACGCTTAACACTTGAAGTTCTGCACAACAACATTTTTCACAGCATAATGTTGACACAGCACGGTTCCTTCACAAAACACAAAAACCACACTCTTGTGTCCAGCAGGACTGGAATGGCTAGGTTTTTGCCTTTTCAGCCCAGCCGGCGTTGCCATTGTTTACATATCTTATCAACTCTCCTGCTATCTGTCATTCCATTCGGCGCGAAGACAGACTGAGCGGTGCTTAATCCACGTAGTGGTCCTAGTGACGGCAGTTAAAGCGCAAGACAGAGGCAGATGCTTTTAATAGCCATAAAATGGCCACATCAACATTTCAAAGACTGAAAAAACAGCACCCTACACATTTTAAACTAAAAACAAGTGTAGGTTGAGGGAAAATCAAATGATCAGATGCTATAGCAGGACGACCGTGGACGTGCGGTGAGGATTGTGATTGGGGATGGCACTGGACTTGTAAAATGTTCAGATTACTATCATTATTAAAATTAAAATAGCCATTTTATCACCGATGCATAAACATTCCACAAACTTCCCATGCTTGTAAAGATGAGAGAACTCGCTTCTTTTAATAATCTCACAACCCAATCTAGTTGCTGACTCTCTGCTCCGCATCAACAACTCTCTAAGAAGAACCAAGGCTGCGAAGGAGGTGGAGCAGAGGAGAGGAGAGCCGTGTGCAGAGCGGGCGAGAGACGTGAGCAGACGAGAGAGAGAGTGGAAGCAAGTGAGAGAGCAGAGAGAGACGTGAGCAGCGAGAGAGAGACAGAGAAGAGAGAGACGTGAGCAAGAGAGAAGAGAGACGTGAGCAGAGAGGAGAGAGACGTCGAGCAGAGAGAGGAGGAGCAGAGAGAGACGTGAGCAGAGAGAGAGAGACGGTGAGCCAGAGGAGGAGACGCGAGCAGCGAGGGAGAGAGGAGAGAGGATCGAGCAGAGGTGAGAGACGTGGCAGAGAGGAGGAGAGACCGTGAGCAGAGAGAGAGAGCTGAGAGTGACCGTGGATCTGAGCTGAGGAGCGACGCGAGCAGTAGAGAGACGTGAGCAGAGAGAGAGAGACGTGAGCCCGAGGAGAGACGTGAGCAGAGAGAGAGGAGACGCTAGCATGTGAAGGAGTAGTCGTGAGCAGAGACCGAGAGAGACTTGCGAGCAGAGAAAGAGAGCAGAGAGAGACGTGAGGCAGAGCGAGCGGTCGCGAGCCAGAGAGGAGACGTGTGAGGCAGAGGGAGAGACTTGAGCAGAGAGAAGACGTGAGCAGAGAGAGAGACGTGAGCAGATGAGAGAGAGGCGTGCGCAGAGAGAGAGAGCCGTGAGCAGAGAGAGACCGTTGAGCAAGGAAGGGGAGAGGAGAGAGGCGTGAGCAGAGAGAGAGAGAGAGAGGGACAGGAGAGAGACGTGAGCAGAGAGAGAGGACGCGAGTGGAGAGAGAGGCAGAGAGAGACAGTGAGAGAGCGAGAGAGACGTCGAACAGAGAGGAGAGAGCAGAGAGAGCCGTGAGCCAGATGAGAGAGAGACGCGAGCAGAGAGACGGTGGAGCATGATAGAGAGCGTCGTTGAGCAGAGAGGAGGAGAGACTTGGCAGAGAGAGACGTGAGCAGAGAGAGACCGTGAGCCGAGAGAGGAGAGACGCGAGCAGAGAGAGACTCGTGAGCAGAGAGAGAGTGTGAGCCAGAGAGAGAGAGCAGTAGAGGAGACGGTGAGCAGAGAGGGAGAGAGCGAGCAGAGAGAGACGGAGCAGAGAGAGAAGAGACGTGAGCAGATGAGAGAGAGTGTGAGCAGATGAGAGGAGAGAGCCTTGTGGCAGCGGAGAGAGACGTGTGATGACCAGAGAGAGAGCAGGGACTGTGGTTGAGCAGGAGAGAGGAGAGACGTGAGCAGAGAGAGAGAGGTGAGCAGAGAGAGACGTGCAGCAGGAGAGAGGAGAGCGAAGCAGAGGAGAGAGATGCGGAGCAGAGAGAGAGAACGCGAGAGACGCGCGACGTGAGCAGAGACGAGAGAGAGAGACCGTAGTGAGCAGCGAGAGACGTGGAGCTGAGAGAGAGGAGACGTGAGCAGAAAGAGAGAGACGCGGAGCAGAGAGAGAGAGGCGTGAGCAGAGCGAGAGAGAGGGAGAGGTGAGCAGAGAGAGCGTTGAGCCGTGAGAGAGAGACGTGAGCCAGAGAGAGAGAGAGCGGAGCAGAGAGAGAGAGGACGAGAGAGGTCTGAGCAGATGAGAGAGAGACGACTCGGGAGCCGAGAGAGAGAGAGGTTGATGAGCAGAGAGAGTGAGACCGGCGCGCAGTGATGCGAGAGACTGCAGAGCAGAGAGAGAGCGCGAGCAGAGAGGAGAGATTGCGAGCAGAGAGAGAGATATGCGAGCAGTGAGAGAGACGCTGCCGAGCAGAAGGAGGGAGAGATGCGAGCAGAGAGCGAGATGCGAGCAGAGAGCGAGAGGCGTGAGCAGAGAGAGAGACGAGAGAGACGTGAGCAGAGAGAGAGGTGAGCAGGAGAGAGAGAGCTTTGCGAGCAGAGCAGAGCGAGAGAGATCGAGCAGAGAGAGAGAGACGTGAGCAGAGCGAGAGAGCCACGAGCAGAGCAGAGACGTGTTGAGCAGAGAGGAGAGGGCCACCCGCGACGCGAGAGGAGCGGGACGCGAGCAGAGAGAGAGTCGCGAGCAGAGAGAGAGAGACCGCGCGAAGAGACGAGAGAGGACTCTGAGCAGAGAGAGAGAGACGCCGAGCAGAGAGAGCGAGACGCGAGCGAGCAGAGAGAGAGAGATGTGAGTCCGCGTGTCTATGGTCCGCCGCATCGGGCGCCCAGACGCCAGTGCGGTCCTGAGCTGTCGGCGGGGGTTCACAGCAGTGCTCCCGGGGGGCCAGAGCGGAGGATGTAACGTACGTACGGTTTATCAAAACATATCACAATATTTACGTATAACACTAGTGAATTTCCACCTAAGAATTTTTCAGACATTAAAGACAGATGTTATCTAAATAATTGTTTAATGAAAAAACAATTTTGCCACAAGAACCAAAAGAGTGCCTAGACCAAGAATCGAACCCTGGGGTCTCCAGGTCCCTGTATTTAATGCTAAACCATTGGCAACAATCGCTACCCTCTGGGCTTAGACAGGTGTGCACGCAGAGTCTCCCCCCCCCTATACCTGAGCGTCTAAGTGCTGGCAGAGCTAAGGGAACTTAGCCTGCCACCTTGTGGCGCTAAGATGTACTCTTTTTCACGCCAGACTGCTTTGAATTCCCGAGATCAGGAAACGTGAATGAAGACGACAAAACGGAATGGGGACCTAATGTCGATGTGTAAAATGACGTCGTTCTGGTAATATATTTATTTTGATATGACTGAGGAAGATCGTTGATGAATATTGAGAATAGAAGGGACCTAAAAGTGGAAACGCCCTTTATCAATTATGCATTTTGTTGGGGACTCAGGACAATGTGAACAACATATGAAAATGGCGTTGGTATCAAGACCTATTGCGTTAAGCTTGTCAAGTAGAAGGGGTGATCTACTAGATCAAAGGCTTTGGAATGTCATAGGAATATGGGGGGGGGGGAGGAGCCCAGAGAATATTTTGGGTCAAATCCAAGAAAATACTCATTGATAATTTTAACAGAGCGGGTGGTTGAGTACCTTGATCGGAACCCAGGATGGATAGGGAACAATATGAAATGCATTAGTGTAGTGATATAACTGTTGGTAAATCCAAATTTTTCAAATAACTTTGAACTGCACAAATAATAGCAAATTGGCGAAAATTGTTTAAGTCAGTGGAACTGCTTTCCAACTACACTTACCAATTTCCATGGTCTTGTGGACTTTCTGTTATTGTATCTGGTTAATTTGATATTTTTTTTTGTTCCCTATGTGTGCCCCCACCCCCCCCAACCCCGCCCCCTCCCCCCCTCATATGCTTCCTGTCTGTCTTGTTGCTTGTTTGCCCCTCCCTGATGTGCTACACTGTGTCCACCTGTTGTGTATTTAGATCCTGTTGCTCATGCTTCTTGTTGTCGGCCCATTGATGTTTTTCCCCCTTCTCTTGTTCCGGTATATCAGTTTTTACCCTTTTTTAGGCATTTATTAAATTATATTACTTTTGCAGTTCTGTTTTGCGTTCATTCTCTGACAACACGGATTATCCAGACCACAGAAGGTCTCCACACGCTGGGCCATGAAATTGGGCGACTAGAAACAGGTTCCACCTCCACACCTACTCATCAAGTGGTGCTCCCTTCAACTCACTTCATTGAAATGTTGCACCCAATGGTGTGTCACTCAGGGTCATTCTAAAAAAACTCAAATAAAACTGCAACAAACCGTAATTTAAAATGTATATTTACAAACCCCCCAAAACTGAGGTTTCATACAATTGCCTGTACCAAAGTTTGGTAGGCCCATTTTCTATGTTTATGTCTCTACCCATTGTAACCTCGCGGGGTTACCAATGCTGGTCGCGCTCTAATCTTTACATAGACTTACCAGAGAGTCTGTAATTTAAGGCCCAAATGTTCGGCATGAATTTTGGAACTAATCACAAATTGGATTGGCTATGGCTCCTCATCAGTAGTATTCAAGATAACGTGGCTCTTGGGCTGTGTGCCAGATGAACGTAAGGCAGGATCTTGGATGCAGTGACGTCGTTTGTTCATTGTTTAATCCGTCCTCCCGGATAGTCATTCTATAAGAACCCAAGACATCATCCACGGGCGGCAGCATCCCCTTCATCAGTTCTGAGTTTTCGCAAGTGGTTTTTAAAAATAGCTCTCCTTGAAGAAGGAGCGGAGGGACACAACTGTGGCACTTGTGAGGATCTCATCCAATTCTTGCAGCGGTACTGCTACTTGGATTGTGGTTCGCCATGTCCACCAGCGTCGATAGGCTGAACACAACGGTCTGGGATCGAGGGCAAAGCGAACTCCTTCAGGAGGATAAACAAAGAAATTCATCGAGCTATACTTAAGCTCCTCATTAAATCTAGCAATCAAAAGTACACAGGGGGGACTAATAACCCCCCCTTCGCCCCAAAAATAAATATTGAATAATTTTAAAAAGCTTGAAATGAATGTAAGGAATTGTACACAAAAATTGCCTTTAAATATCATCCCTTTTCTTCCCCTTAATACATTTCTGGATGGGGGACGGTGGCGTCAGAGCTGCACCACAGTTCACAAGCACCTTCATTTGTAGTGTATATATATAATTAAAATCTACATTAATAACTGCATAGCACTGTAAATTATTAAATATTTGATAAAAACTAAACTAACTAAACACTTTAATAAAAGGACTGTGTACATACTTTTATATAATTGAAAGCTTGCCGTGTGTATCATGAGGTGAGATGATGTGAGGGACTCAAACGCAGGAAAGGATAAGCCATAATAAAGGATTTTACTAAAATTAAGTCCAAAGGCAAAAAACACAAACTCCAAAATCCAAAGTACCAGGAAAAGGACGGAACTTGACAAGACAATGAACACGAGCAACAAAGGGAAGAGAAGCACAGGTACATACTAGACACAGTCAGACACAGAAGAAACACATTCAGGGCGGGCCGACCATCAACAGGGGAACAGGAATGAAGTACAACTGAAATGAAAAACAGAGAATAATGTCAAAATGAACACCCACTACAGAAATAAAAACATCCACACCATGGACACAGTGGACCTCAATCATCAGCTAAACTTACAGGCTCACCATGGTAGTTTGGACTCCCTAGGACAGCTTAAGAGTATATTGAGGACTAAGTGTCCAGAGGGTTCCATAAAATAAATTATAAGCCGAAATAGTTAAATAAACAGGACTGAGATTATGAAAACTTCATAAAGCGATATTAAAATCAAAAGGTAGCTTACAAAAATTAATGCGCCCAACACAACCAATCTTTTTTTGCAGAGGTCTTTGGCGTTTTTCATGGAAATCGGGCTCAACCATGGATGGATGATGTGGAAGTCAAAAGCCTCTCCAAAAATATGCCCCATAAATTTAACATATATTTATAGGAGGAGGTTTTTCCAATGAGAGTTCCGACAAACGTCGTGGTCATGCGAATGAAGACAGAACAAAGTTCCATCCGCCACACAAACATTACAGGCCTTTTACAGACATTTTTTACAAACATTCTCATTGCATTGTCATTTAAATGCCTGGAAAAAGTATTAATGGGATGGTGTGGTGTGATTCACAAGTAGCAGAAGTAGATACTTGGCCGAGTGGCTGAGGCACCTTTTGGAAGGGATTCTTTACCCGGTTCTCCATTCCATAAAAATGGCTTGTGTGTCTGGTCCCTCTGCACTATGCACCCCTGTAGCCTCCAGGTAAACAATGTCTCTTTGCATCTTGAATGGAAAATTATTTAGTCTTTTTGGATCGTACAGCATGAGCCTTTAGGTGTTGCATAATCTACTGAATTACCATCTCCATCAGCACACAGTTGGCCTGTTCTGAAAGACATTCAATGTGGTTTTCATTGTGATAAGGTATTATTTTTTTTTCTCTTGTTAGAGGGGCTTGTCCTTGCAACCAGACTCAATACCACTTCCCAAAAGGGGTTCCTATTTTCTCCGGTACAATTTACCCTAATTTGTCTTGCCTGGTCTACACTGGTCTGCTATTAACTATTCTGGGCGGTGAGCCATACGTGCCCGTAAGGTCACACCGGCCTTCCAACTCGATGGTCCGTAGGCACTGGGACGAAGCTGTTACCGATACAGTCTTTAAATGTACAAAAAAGCTGGTTCCATGAAAAGTGGCTTCTCTAGTTTTTGAGTTTTCTATAATATGCTCTCTTGAATCCAAAACTGCAAAAGGGCATGAACTGTCATTTTAGTCACCTGCCGCCAATTAAATTTGTCCAATTTAACATCAGGTATAATATTATCTTTGCATGATTTTTCCAATTTTTGCCATCATTTTTATTCCCAAATATAAAAAAGGGGTGGCTCTTTGGGTAAGTGGGCAATTGAAAGAATTTGTCTTTCTTTCACGGCTTGAGACAGAGCCCAGAAATAGAAAAGGCACCAAGAAATAAAAGAAAAACAGCAAGGGTTGTGATAATTCAATTAAACTGATAATTCAATCCAAGCAAACTCAAACATGTTATGGTAAGAAGCATCATTGTTAAAATATTACTTACCTGGAGGGTTTTCCCAACATCAGACTAAGTCGGAAAAATTTAAATGATATACCTGTTGACTGAATAATTCATTTCCCATTTTTACCTCAGTGTCGTACGTTTCCCTTGATATTGGCGAATGGGGGACGTTTTTTTCCACGTCAGTCTAAAATATTATGATCATGAACATTTTACAAATGTTTTTCTTTTTCATTGTCTAAAACTTTGGCCTCTATGTCTTCATCAGAAGAATCAGGACGTGGTTCCCAACACCAGACTAAAATAGCGAGTCCTTGCCATTCTATTTACCCAAACTTTGATCTTAATATCGTCCGATTTTACGATTTTGCTTGCATGTGGTTTTTGCATTATCCTTTGAGTCACCGAATGGGGAGTGGTCTTTGTCAGTCATTACAATAGTATAATCTTCTTACCACAAAAATAGAGAGCATCAAGATAACTATACGGGGGTCGGAGCATTCGGGGTCCCCAGTAATAATAAAAGGTTTAAAATTGACTGGGTGGGGACCTTGCCAAAAACTACGACTGTATGGTTTTGCTCACAATTATGTGCATCCCCCAGGTACCCCGAAGCAGTTGGCCTGCGGAATAATTCATGTATCCGTGTCATCGTCAGGGCTCTGGTTAAAGTTTTCTCATGTATTGGTTCATGCCCCAGGGTCATCAAAGTGTTCAAGTACCAATTCAAGCTCGAAAGTCTTTGCACACTCTATTCCCACATGGAGATAAAACCTTGTCACTCTAGTCTTTTCACCCCTGAGAGTCAAGCGGCACTGAAAAAACTCCATTGAACCATGAACCCCATTAACATCCGACGTCCACTTCACCTCCAGATCACGTCAATATCGCGTCCGGTCGTCGTGACCTTTTATTGACCGTCCAAACGAGTACTGTGCAAGGTTGCGCATCTGACGTATAAAAACAATGACATCCCCATATACGTGGATATGACGGTCCAATCCCCGACCTCCTCTAGACGTGGAACACAGGTCATCGGCCCTTTCCGACGCAGTACGTCTTGCTTAGCAATACAAATCTATAGGCTGTGAAGCAATCTAGGTGTACTGACGGTAGCGTAGTGATTAAGCAATGTGTGAGCCTTGGATACGTGTGTTCAAAGTCAAGGTGTGTTGATCATTATCTTAACCTATTTGCTTTCGGATTTTTACGAACCATTTTTCTGTTTGGTTAACGACTATTAAACACTCAACATAGCGATTCGTAGTGGCTAATAATAAAACTTGTGAACTGTATGCATTTGTTGTGCTAACAATCTCAACGATTGTAAATAAGGGGTGGTGCACTTGACGATTTTATGCAATGCATGGGTATCACAAGTTTTATATTAGCCAACAACATAATCTTATGTTGAGTGTTTATTTCGTTTTTAAGCAAACAGATAAATTGTTTCGCTAAAAAGTGAAAAGTCAAACTGTTCCGCCCGGGATTTGACCTGGTCGTTGCGACTGAAGTCTCATTACGCACCGCTACACCACTGCCAGGCATTTTTTTGACTACTGTGAAAAAATAATAGATTACATTCCTAAAACAAAGACGCAGCACTTTACGCAGTTACAGCCTTGACATGTGAGCGTCGGTGCGAGGACTCTGTTTTCCACGTTCTAATTCGACGTATAGGCGTGTGCATCTGGACGTAATAGCAATGCCTTCCCCAGACGTTGAATCTGTACCTCTGTCGCTGCCCTGCCTTTATTTAAATGGAATCACCCTCTCTAGTAAGTAACACAGTATGCACCCAGTCTTTTAGATATTGATGTATCATTTCCACATTGTAAAGGGTTGGAGACAGAAAGTAAGTTGTTTTCACACGTAACGTGGAATGTGTTAAGTTTACTTTTGTATATTAATCTGTATTTGAATTTGGCTCAGTCGCATGAATCTTTAATAAAAAACGGCTGGCCAGCTGCTCAGTCGAACGGGCAGACACCTTTTTTTTAGTTTTTAAGTTAAAGTTCTAACAAATGCATATTGTTTTTCATATTTCAAACTAATTTTAGCACATTGAATTTCTAGGTTCAGTGTCCAACACAACTATGTGTTAAAAAAGGTTAAAAGGATTCTTGAGTTTTAAAATAATAATTCATTATTTTTCATAGTTACCTGTATATTTCACAATGGTTTATAAAACTGCCAAAAGACAAACCAGTCCTTAGTAAATAAGTTTAAAAAACAGGGGGGATATCAGCTTAATATTTGGGACACTCCCATCATTTAGGACACCTGTGATGTATCAGTTGGAGTTGCGGTCAGGTTGTGGGACCCTGTGTGACCAGGTGGGACCAAGGGAGCACACCAGATGTTACCTGCTGCAGTATGAGCGTATAATTTTCATGTATTGCCTTTGTTTAATAAATGATTTAATGTCTTCCCAGGTCGTCATTGTCAGAGACTTTCACTTCTTCTCACGGTGGCTGTTCTAAATGAGCCACTACAGTTGTTTATTTTCTTTGTTATGTTAGGCGCAAATTTTAACATATCCATTCATCTGGCTTCGGTAGCAAGCTAACTAGCGCTTTGCAACTTATTCAATTTCTTACTTTTTCTTATAAACTTTAAACAACCAGCCATATCGTTAATTAAAATACATTTACCTTTTGCTAATGCAGTTCAATTATTGTGACTAATCCATAGAGTATAATTTCTGAATGTTGACAATAACTAATGTTCGTGTGTATTCCCTAATGTGTCATGTGTGTATGAGTCTTACAGGTGTCAGCTGTGTTGAAGGTGTTCAAAGGTGAAGATCACACTCTATCACACATTGTTTGTTCTTCTGTATTATTATGTTGTTGTTAGAATAAAACCATTATTTGGGTGTATTTCTCTTCTGAAAACATCCTTTTTTCAGATGTTCAGCAACTACATCAAGATGAGGATAAAAGAGCAACAAGGGAAAAATGCCCCCTCGGAAATGCAACATGGGTAGAGTTAATTACAGGGTAAAGTAGCTTTCAGGCTCATTTGTGTCCATGTGCCAACACAAATGCACATTTGCAATTGTTTTACATGGACTTACGCAATGACCCAAAGCCCTTATCCCAAGTTTCTCAGTACACAGAGCTGTTTTTCCAGGGTGTCCTCAAGCGAGTGCCGTGCCAAGGTTTGTATTCACATCGGATGATGGATCGAGTGGTTTGAGGCCATTAATAGGAAAGTTTATCATGTGTTGTTATATTCACTTTTGCCACATTATGTTGAATTGAAAAACTAAACATGTTCCACAGTTTCAAGGTGCTTGTTGCTTGGACCTTGTGATGAGAGACTGCTGAAGACCAAGAGACGACACATGTTGGAACACCTCAACCTTCGAATAAAATGGCTGCTTCTGCCTTTCAGATTGTGTTTTACATCTGGGGAACGTTTGAGTGTAGCGGGAGGTGCGCTGGGTTTAATATCGATCCACACATAGGTGCTTACAATCATGTTTTTTTTACTTTGGCATGAACTGTTCAGTAACAGTAGTGTTCATACAACGGTGCCTGTGTGCTTTTAACTTGTATACTTTGCTGTAGGAGAAACATGATTATTAAGCAGCTCATTTGCAATAATGACTGATATCCTTTTACATACACGTTGTTCTAGGATTTTTGAAGCGTTGTGTTTCTCGTTTATTGCCCCGAGTCAGAACTAAACCCATGAGAAAGCTGCATTCAGATTCACAAGCTAAAATTGGAACGGTCTTCCTGGAATGTGAGACAGGGCTTCTTCTTTGACCAATGTTAAACTTCCAGGTTTAAAACCACTTCTGTTTCTGCTTCAAACTGAGCGATTTTATGAGAGATTTTATTTTTATCTTTTTAATTTACTGTCAATAGTTATTAATTGTAATGGCCTTGTTTGATTGTTTCTATCTTTTGTCAGTGCATTGAGTTTCCTTTTGTTTTGGACTGTGCTATACCAAATAAACTTGCCTTGCCTATTGCCAAAAAGATGTCTCGACCAGTAAGGGATTCTGCAGAGGTTAAGTGGTCCAATAGAACTTGTAAATGGACGTATATAACGTCAATATTTTGGTCCCTATAAAGCCGTCGAGAGGACGTCGGAACACCGGCCCGGTTCTGTACCACATTGCAACCCTTGCATGAACGTGGCCGCGCCGCGACGTCATTTGAACGTCCGATAACGTCAGAAGACGTTGAAAAGGCCAGTGTTTTGACATTCTGCTTGTTTAGTGGGAAACAACGGAAAACGAAACGGTCATATGAAGGCATATTTTGGACATATAAGAGTTGATAGGAACGTCCGGACCGACCGGTTCTGTACCACATTGGCAAACCTTGATTGAAACGTCCAGATGCCGTTGAAATTACGTTGTTTTGACATCTGCTTGCTTAGTGGGAACGACTGAAAACGGAAAACGTCCTATAACGTCAATATTTTGGGATAATGAGACGTTGATTAGGGACGTCAGACCCGACCGGTTCCGTACCACCTTAAACCTTGAATTACGTGCCTCAAAGTAACATAGTTTGGTGGTTGATGTGGACGTCGGGCAGGAAACGCGTCGAGAAAAGTTATTCACACCCACCTGGACCTATATTCGACGTTCAAAATTCCGTTGATTTCAGTCGGCTTGCTTAGTGGGAAGTCCATGTTGAGGAAAAGCAATGCTTTGAGTCACAAAAGAAAGTGAAAGTGTGTCCCTTGTGCTGTTTGCTGCTGGAGAAGCTGTGCAGGACGTGGTTGAGGTTCAGCCAGGGTCCCGCAACATCATCAAAGCCAGGAAAGCGATGACTTTCTATTAGGTTGCAGAGCAGAGCAAGGCCCTTACTATAAAGAAAACTCTAAACTGCGGACCATGGTAGTTAAGGCATAGTATCGGAATCTATACCATCAAATATTGTATCACATGGCACAAAAAGCCAACGAAATGCGGTAGCATTTTGTCTATATGATGGGGCCACGTGATACACAATCAGCCACAATCTGTATTCTGTATCATAATTGTTACTGTTAATGAGCCCATGGTATCGATGAGCATGATATAGTCTACATCAGGCATGTCAAAGTCAACATACTCAGAGGGCCAAAACAAACAAATTGCTGACGAGCGTGAGGGCCGGGACTGTTCATTGTTTATTAAACTCATTGCCGTCCGCCTATTTCCGAACAGGTACTCCCATATTGCCAGCCGTTTCTGATGCTTTTTATAGATTTTCAGGACCCACAGAATATTGTGTACTATGGACTATCTGAAATCCGAAACCAGATTCTGAAAGAATAGACTGTTACTTTCATCAGCAAAAAAGAATTTTGTTTCTAGCTTGTATATCCCAGTTGAGTTAGAGGAAGAGTTAAAAAGATTTACTGCAATCACCAAAAGTGAGAAAAAAGAGGCACAAAAAAGTGCATCTAGCTGTTTTCAAACCTTGCCCAGAGAGCGCTGCTGCACCTGCTGGCTCCGATTCAATATGCTCTCAAGCTTATCCCCAAACCATATTAGATATAATAGACATTGGGAACATGTCAATAGCGGGGGAAACCGCAATTGACGTAATAGTGCGTCAATGGCGCCAACGGGCCATGTAAATTCATTTGCGGCCGGATTTGGCACGCGGGGCCTTGACCTTTGACACATGTGGTCTTACATGAAGTCAGTGTTCATTTTATAACTTTGCTCTGGTAATGATTATTATTATTCCTTAGATGTGTAGCTTCTTGGGACCAAAAACAATATTGGTCTTCATGGGTTGGTGTCTGTAAAATCTTTGTAGTTTTTTTTTTTTTTTTTTTCAGAATTTCCAAGCTCTGTTGTTGGAGGTGAGAAAGCTTGTCTCATGAGCACCGTCACCAAAGATGTTGACCAACCACCCACCATACATGCGGATGCACCGATCCTGCGAAGTGACGGGCCAAGGTGCACTTAAAAACGTCACTTTCCACACCTTGCAGACCTTCACAGTAAGTTTTTTTTAATTGTCATTTTGGTGATACCAAGGGTTTCTGCGGGGCATAAAACTTTTCTGTCATTACAGGACAACTACGCACCAAATCAACTTTTTTGAAGCTTAAAAACTGCATACATATGTTTCTTATAGCGCTCTTACATGTACCTGGTAAATTTTTATGGGACATTTTAGGCCCAAATAGATAAACATTCACTTTTAGCCTCACAACGTCTGTGTAGCGCCTCTTCAACTTAATGGCTACCCTAACAATTGCCAAACGTGCTCGGTCCCTCCCCCATCATCAATCTATATACCTACTCCTCCACCATCATCATTTTAACACCCCTTCTCCCCCTCCACTCCCTCCCCCTACTCTCTAACTCTAATTCCACTCCTTAATCCAAAACACCCCCCTCAAAACTAAACACCCCAAACATACACACCACATAACAAAAAAACACTCCCCCTCCCTAAACACTCTCACACACAAACCAACAAACCAAACCACCCCCCCAAACTTAAAAAAACCAAAATCCCCCCCCCCATCATACCCCCCAATTACCCAAAATAACATCCACAACCAAACCAACCCCAACACCCATTATCAAACACAACTTACCCCCCAACAAACACCCCCAACCCCCACCCCACACCCCCCCCATACCCACCAACCCACACCCACTATCAACCCCCCCCCACCCCCCCACCCCACATACACCCCCCCCCCAAATCCCCCCCCTACAAAACATTCTAAAAAAACCCAAAATTTCTCTAATTTATTCAACCTCATTACCTATTTATCAAACAACTCACAAACCATATCCCAACTACCCCACCCCCTAACAACCCACACAAACCCCCCAACTCCAACCTACACAAAACCCCCCCCCTTCCAACCCATTCCCATACATTTTCCACCATCCCATTCCCCCCTCCACATACACCCCCCAAACCCCCCCCCCCCCACCCCATCAACAACTCACCCAACACTCCAATATATTACACCAAACCATAATAATATATCAAACCCAAAAAACACAATACCTATTACCCACAAACCAACAAACCCTTATCCCACCCCCTTTCCCTCCTCATACCCCCCAACACCATAATTTCTCCCTTCCCCCCCCAATACCCCCTCCCATTACATTCCACTTTATCACATCATTTTCAAAACATAATCCTACCCCCCACCACACTACCCCACCCATCCCTTATTTTACCCTCCCCCCCCCAATTCACCACCATCCCCCCTCTTACTTCCTTCACTCTTCCCCTCTTCCCCAACCCCTCACATCCCTTACCAAATACATCTATAATTAATACAACCCTAAAATCAATCCACATCCCCTTCTTTCTTCATCTTATTTTCACTATTTTCCTTTATCATATTTTTTCCTTTCTTCAAAATCCTTAATCAATATTTTTAAATGATTATAACAGAACCCCCTTAATCATAATAACAACCCATATACCGGCCTGCCACTAAGACTCCTTCTGTTCTCTCCATTCCCCATCCACATATATAATCTAGCTCAGCCACGGTGCATCGTCCCAAATTTTTGTCATTGAATATATTAAGTTTAGTACTAGCACTATTGCCTGTGTAAGTATAGTTTAACTCATTGCCCCTCCGAATTTTGCACTGTTAACAATGTACCCCCCCTACTTACCTAACCACCCTCTGATATGTTTTTTTATCTGATATTAAAAGAAACTAAAGTTAGGGCTTTTGTAGATGCCCAATAGTCTGTGTTAATTGCATCCACCATGTTTGCTATAATATATATTATATTTATATATCTATAATACCTGTTTCAACAATTAATCATATATTTAATCATACATTGTACCATATATTAAACATATAAAGGGGGGGGGTGGGGGAATTTTTTTGGTCCACCCTCTAGTTTACTTGCTGTGAATTTTTGAAGTTCTTCGTTCAATGAATGGGGGCTGCGCCGCACCGGCTGGCGCATCCCGATGCGTTTTACCACATTTTCTTGATGGGCGGCGACCTCGCGGCCAATTCGGATTGTTCCAGTTAGAGCACATTTTTTGGCCCATTAGTTAGAACGGCGGCGATAGGCGTGACTCTGTCCGTTAATATATAACAGTCTATGGAAAAAAACACTCTGCGCCGGATGACTTCAAAAATTCAAGCAAGTAAATAGGTGGACCAAAAAAAATTCACCCACCTCAGCATTGACACACATGGTGGAACGGAGCTTTGGGCCCAAGAGCCTATTTTGGTCCATCCAGTAAAGAAGGCGTTTTTGAAGAGGTCTTGCCATGGAATATGTTAGTATTGGCTCATTTTCTCTCCTCTTCGTCTTCAGCTGTTTTTGTTAGATGCATTAGTTTAGCCGTTGTTGCCATCTTGTTTTTTACACGCTACCTCTTATTTAGGATAAAAGATTGGCATTTTTTGTTTCATTTCCTTTTGGTGGACTAGTTTTGTAGAGTTCTGTTAGTTCTGGCACAACCTGGGGCGGACGCCACTCCCACCTGTTATACGTTTTTGTTTAGCTTTTTAAACAAGGAATATTGCCAAACCCATGAGTGACTCCGGCTGAGTTTATACTGAGACGGCAGCGCAAACATTTCCAGGCTTCTAATTTGCAGAAACGGGACCAGGCTCCTACGCAAAATTTCTCAGCGTTTCAGACAAGGTTGAAAAACTATTGTAGTTCTAGGCGCCACTCCCGCGCCAGTAGTGGTAAGAAAACCCCCTCCCGAGCAGTATTACCCACTTCCTGTGCCAGACCTCGGAGCGCACCAACATCTTCTGTATTTGTAACAGCAAGTTGTGGAAAATGGAAACTGAAGCGAAAAACTTTGCGAGGTCTCGTTTGGATGAACGAAGGGAGTAGAATTATCATCTCTGCAACACGAGCTCGAAAGCCCCACAGCTCGTTTGTGTACCCGCCGCCATTTGTTGTTTGTTTTCCGCTATGTGCATGTCCAAATTTACGTGCGGGGAGCTGCGGGGAGTGGGGTCGTTCAGGCAGGGAAATTCACACCTTTTCCCTCACGCTGGTGTGAAAGAGAAACCCCCGCTGGCAGACGTTATCTTGAGTGTTCCACTCTGCAGACTAGGATCTGAATTCTTACGTTTTCCACTCCCCTGGAACCCAGTCTTCGTATGATCGGTTAGTAGCCACAGGACATCCAACTATAGTTTTTTACTGCACTTGTCTCTGTGTAGCTGCTCCTCTGTTTCAATTATTTGTTTCATCTTTATCCTGGTCATACCGCCAAAATTGGGGGCTCGTCCAGGATAATTTGAAAACAATCATTTTCTCCTTGGGTCTAGTGTATTAGAGAGGGTGCAAATCAATGGTGTTGTTTTACAAGATTTCATTGAGACTTCCCACTTTTCAGCCATCTTCAGGTTCAGTAGAAAACTCACCTTGGTGTAGAGCAACAACAGGCGATGCCTTCTCATCACCGCAGGGGATGGCCGGTGTTTGCTGGTCACTCCGTGTGCTGTTAGAGTTCAGCATATTCCACATAGCGACCCTTGAGCGCCGCTTCGACGGCTGTGTGCAAGACGTAGTTTGCGTCACTCAGCTTCTTGTATACAAACATAAGACAGAGAATGTAGGGGACACTGATGAGCATGGTAATCGGTAAAGAGAAGTAGAGCCGTGTCACAGGTAGAAGCTGTTCGACAATAGCCTTCTTGTCAAATGGTGCATTCCATTACGGTCAGCAGAAGCCAAGACACGGGCTGGGGAAGCAAGCTCAGTTATTAAAACCGATCCCAAAGTGTAGTGACATGTCTATGGAGTTTTTGACAGTCTTTTGAGGTTTAAATGAGGTGCTCTTTTCGAACCTTCAAAGGACCTGGGCGGCACGGTGGGCTGAGTGGAATAGCACTCTCGCTCTCAAGCAAAGAAGGTCCTGGGTTCGAATCCGGTCGGACAGGGCCTTTCTGAATGGAGTTTGCCATGTTCTCCACGGTGTCTGCGTAGGTTTCCTTCCCGGTACTCGGTTTCCCTTTACCACTAAAAAATATGTACAATAGGCTATGGCATGCGCCTTCCTATACTGGCCGACCCCGCTCCCCATCTCTGTGTGGAGCTGAGAGACAAATGCCCCAAAAATAACAATTGTAAACCGCTCCTTTGAGACTCTGATGTGCAGAGAAAAAGACTGGATATAAAATAAAGATTACTTACTTACCTCAGACTTCCTGGCCAAAGACTAGCTGGGCGGGGCTGAACCTCACCATCCAGCAACAGCTTCTCCAGCAGCAAACAGAAAGGGGCACACTTTCACTTTCTTTGTGACTCAAAGCAGTGCTTCATCATCTGGACTTCCCACTAAGCAAGCCGACGTTGAATCAAACGTAATGTGAACGTCGAATAGAGTGTCACCTGGTGCGGTGCTAGAATGAACGTTTTTCTCGACGTCGTTTCCCGACCGTCACCTCAACCCTCCCAAATGTTCGGTTGATGGCACGTCAATGCAAGGTTTGAATGTGGTACGGAAATCCGGTCGGGTATGAGTCCTATCAACGTCTCTTATGACCAAAATCTTGACGTTTATATGACGTTCGTTTTCAGTCGTTCCCATAAGCAAGCCGATGTCAAAACAACGTAATTTTCCACGTCATCTGGTCGTTCATCAAGGTTGCTATGTGGTACAGAACCCTGGTCGGGTCCGACGTCTATCCAACGGCTTCATATGACCAAAATATTGCCTTCATATGCCGTTCGTTTTGTTGTTCACTAAGCAAGGCAGATGTCAAAACACTGTCATTTCAACGTATGCTGGAGTTATCTGGCCGTTCAAATGACGTCGCGCCACGGTACTTCCAAGGTTGCAAAGTGGTACAGAACAGGTCGGGTCCGTCGTCCTCTCGACGTCTTATATGACCAAATATTGACGTTTATATGACGGGTCCATTTACAGTTCTATTGACCCTACTTAACCTCTGCAGAATCACTTATGGTGAGACATCCTTTTAGCAATAGGCAAGGCAAGTTTATTTGTATGCACAGTCAAAAAACAAAAGGGAAAATCAAAGCACTGGAACATAAGATAGAAACCATCAAACAGGCATTCAATTTAAATAATTGACAGTAAATTAAAAAGATAAAAATTCAAATTCTCATAAAAATTTCTCAGTTGAGCAGATAACAGAAGTGTTTTAAACCGGATTTTAACCTGTCAAGAAGCAGCCTGGTCTCACATTTTCTGCGAAGACCAGTTCCAGATTTTAGCTTGTGAATACTGACATGCAGCTTTATCATGATTAGTTTGACTCTGCGGCAATAAACGATAAACACAGCATTCAAAAATCCTTAGAACAATGTAGTAGAAGGATATCAGCAATATTGCAAATGGAGCTGCATTAAAAAATCATGTTTTCTCATACATCAAAGTACACGTTAAAGCACACAGGGCACAGTGTTATGAACACTACTGTACTGAACAGTTATGCCAACAGTAAAAAAAACCTGATTGTAGAACCTATGTTTGGATCAGTATTAAAACAGGCACACGCTACACTCTAGGTTTCCCACATGTAAAAACACCAATCTGAAAGGCAGATGAATGCAATTTATTGAATGTTGAGGTGTTCCAACATGTGCTCTCTTTGGTCTTCTGTCTTTCATCACAAGGTCCAAGCACAGCACCCTGAAAATGTGGACATGTTTAGTTTCAACCATATGTGGAAAGTGATTATTAACAAAAAAACATAAACTTTCTATTAATGCCTCAAACCATCGATCCATCACCATGTTGATACAACCTTGGCACTGCACTCGCTTGAGACACTGGAGGGGGTGAACGACATCGGTCTGAGAAACTTGGGATAAGGCTTTGGTCATTGAGTAATCCATGTAAAAAACAATTGCAAAGTGCATGGTTTTGCACATGGACACAATTGAGCCATGAAAGTACTTACCCTGTCTTATATACACCATGTTGCATTTCCGAGGGGGCATTTCCCCTTGTTGCTCTTTTCCTACTTGAGTGAGTTGCCGAACATCTGGAGAAAATGATGTTTTCAAAGAGAATACACCAAATATTGGTTTATTCTAAAAACAACATAATAATACAGAAGAACAATCAAGGTTGTGAGAGTGTGATACCTTACCTTTGAACACCTTCAACACAGTCTGACACCTGTAAGTGTTGGGGACTCAAACACACATGGCACACATTGGAATACACACAGACACATTAGTTATTGCAACATCATGATCTTATACTCTATGGATTCACAATCATTGAATGCATTAGCAAAGGTATAATGTATTTTAATTAACATATGGTGGTTTTAACGTTATATATAAGAAAAAGTACGAAATTGATAGAGTTGCAAGCGCTAGTTAGCTTGCTACCAGCAGATGAATGGATAATTTAATATTTCGCAGCTAACAATAACAAAAATAACAACTGTAGTGGCTCATTTCAAACAGCCCCACCCCCAGTGAGGAAGAAGTGAAAGTCTCTGACATTGAAGGACTGGGAGACAGTAAATCATTTATTAACAAAGCCTACATGAACATTAAACTCTCTTTCTGCAGCAGGTTAACATCTGTGTGCTCCTATGGTCACAACTGGTCCCACATGGTCCCACACCTGAACTCTACTCAAACTGATGACATCCACAGGGATGTCTTAAAGATGGGAGTGTCCACAATATTAAAGATTGATATCCCTGTTTTAAACTTTGTTTACTAAGTACTGTTGTTCTTTTTGCAGTTTATAAACCATTGTGAAAATATTACAGTAACTTTTGATAATAATTGAATTATTATTTTAAAACTCCAAGAATCTTAACCTTGTTGAACACATAGTTGTTGGACAGTCTAACCTAAGAATTCTAATGATGCCTTAAAAATAGTTTGATATATGAAAAACAATATCCTATTTTTAAACTTTAACTTAACAAACTAAAAAAAGGTGTCCTCCCTTTCAGCTGAGCATGCCGCCGTTATTATTATAGATTCTGCACTGGCAATTCAAAAAATTACAGATAATATCCACAACAATATACTAACAAATTCACGTATACGTGAGAAAAAACTTACTTTCTGTCTCAACTCTTTTCTCTGTGGAACATGTACATCTATACTAAAAACGTGCAGACTGTGTACTTACTAGAAGAGGGTGATTCCAAGTAAATAAAAGCAGGGCAGCGACAGGAAGGTAACAGATTCAACGACGGAAGGCCATTGCTTTACGTCCGATGCACACCCACGTCGCTTAGACGTGGAAAACACAGGTCCTCGACCGACTCACAAGTCAGAGCTGTAACCTCGTATAAGTCGTGCGTCGTTTGTTTAGGATGTTATCTATTATTTTTTCACAGTAGTCAGAACTTAATGCCTGGCAGTGGTGTAGCGGTTGCGTAATGAGGACTTCCGTGCAACGACGCAGGTTCAAAATCCCGTCGAAACGGTTTTGACTTTTCACTTTTTAGCGACACAATTTTTTTCTGTTTGGTTAAAAACGAACTTAAAGCACTCAACATAAGTAATGTAGTGGCTAATAATAAAATTGTGAACCCATGCATTTGCATATAATCTCCAAGTGCTCACCCCTTATTTACAACTTGAGGCATGTTAGCAAACAAATGCCTTACATTTCACAAGTTTTATAATTAGCCACTACGTAATCCTTGTTGAGTGTTTATTTATTAGTCTTTAACCAAACAGAAAAATTGTTCGCTAAAATCGAAAAACAAATTATGTAAAAGATAATGATACACACCGTGGACCTTGAAACACACGTATCCAAGGCTGCACACATTTGCTTAATCACTACGCTACCGTTCAGGTACACCTAGATTGCCTTACCACGCCTATATAATTGTATTGCTAGATCAAGACCGTACTGCGTCGGGAGGCCGATTGACCGTTTTCCAAGTCTAGAGGAGGTGGGATTGGACGTCTATCACGTCACTAGGGCGGTCATTGTTTTACCGTCCAGATGCGCACCTTGACAGACGTCGTTTGGACGTAAATAAAAGGTCCGAACCCGACCGACGCGATAATGACGTGATCTGGGGTTGAGTGGACGTCGGATGTTTAGTGGGTTCATGGTTCATTGGAGTTTTCGAGTGCACCTTGACTCTCGGGGAGATAAGATAGAGTGACATGGTTTATCTCAATGTGGGAGAGGAGTGTGCAAAGGACTTTGACTTGAAGTTGGTACCTTGATCCTTTGGGATGACCTTGGCAGACCCAACCAATGAGAAAACTTTACCCAGAGCCCTGACTGTGACCCGGATACATGATTTCCGCAGGCAACTGCTTCGGAGGTACCTGGTGGATGCACATTAATTGTGAGAGAAACCGATTTACAGTCTTAGTTTTTTGGCAACGGTCCCACACAGTCAATATTAACCTTTTATTAATTTTTTAAACTGGACTATTCCCCCACCCCCGTATAAGTTATTTGGATGCTTCCTCTATTTGTGTGTCAAAGATTTATTTCTATTTGTTAATGACTTGACAAAGACCACTCCCATTCGGTGACCTCAAATGGATAATGCAAACACCATGCAAGCTAAAATCGTAAATCGGACGTATTATTTCCAAAGTTTAGGTCATAGAATGGCCAAGGATCTACTCTATTTTAGTCTGTCTGTGGGAACCACTCCTGATTCTTCTGATGAAGACACTAGAGGTGCCAAGTAAGACACTGAAAATATAGGTAACATTGTAAAAGTTCATGATATATTATTTTAGACTGAGTGGAAAAAAAACTTCCCCCATTCTCCAATATCAGAGGGAAATCGAAGACACTGAGGTTAAAAAAGGGAAATGAATTATTCCGTCAACAGGTATAGCAATTGTTTAAATTTTTCCGACTTTAGTCTGATGTGGGAAAACCCTCAGGTTAAGTACATATTTTAAAATATGCTTCTTCCCATAACGTTGAGTTTGCCCTGGATTGAATTACAGTTAAGTGAACTTATCACCACCATAGCTGTTTCTTTTTTTCTTGTATGGCCTTTTCTATTTTGGCTCTGTCTATCAAGGCTGAAGAAAGACAAATTCTTTCATTTCCACTACCCAAACCACCCCTTTTTTATATTTGGAATTAAAATGATGGCAAAAATTGGAAAAATCATGCAAAGATAATTATTTTCCCCCGATTTAAAATGGCCAACATTTAATTGCGGCAGGACTAAAGAAGTTCATCCATTTTGCAGTTTTGGATTCAAGAGGCCTTTATTGAAAACATCAAAAATAGAGAAGCCACTTTCATGTACAGCTTTTTGGTCATTTTTAAAGCTGTACGGTAACAGCTTCAGTCCCAGTGCCTACTGACATAGTTTTGAAGTCCGGTGTGGACTTACTGGTCACGTGGTCACGCACAGACTAGTTAATATGCAGACCAGTGAGCTCAAGGGCAAGACAAATTGTAGGTAAATGTGTACCTGGAGGAAAATAGGAACAACTTTTTGGAAGTTGTTTTTGGTCTGGTTGCAGGACAAGCCCCTCGTACAGAGAAAAAAATTACTACCTTATCACATGACACACATTGAATGTCTTCAGAACAGCCAACTGGTGCTGATGGAGATGTGAAATACAGAAGATTATGCAACACCCTAAAGGCCATCATGCTGCTAGTCCAAAAAGGACTAAATATTTTCATTCAAGATGCAAAGTGGACAATGTTTACCAGGATGCTACAGGGTGCATAGTGCAGAGGAAGACACAACAAGTTTATGGAATGAGACCGTGGTAGGAAAACCCTTCAAATGGTGCCTTCACCACTGCCAATAGCTACTTCTCGCTACTTGTGATCACACCACACCTCCATTATATTACCTTGTTTACAGGCATTTTGGACGATGCAATGAGAATGTTTGTAAAAAGGTCTGTAAAAGGCCTGTAATGTTTGTGTGCGATGGTCTTTGGTTCTGCTGCATTCCATGACCACGACGTTTTGTCGGCTCTCATTGAAAACCCTCTCCATAAAATATGATGTTAAATTATGGGCAATATTTTGGAGAGGATTTTGACTTCCACAGCATCCATCCATGTTTGAGCCATGTCATGAAAAACGCAAAAAGACCTCTGCAAAAAAAGTATTTGTGTTTGGGCACATTAATTTTGTAAGATCCTTTGATTTTAATATATGCTGTTATGAATGTTTTAATAATCTCAGTCCTGTTTATTTATTTATTTCGCTTATATTTTTTTTTATGAACCCTCTGGGACACTTAGGTCCTCAATATCTCTTAACCTGTCCCCTTGGGCAGTCCAAACTACTCCATGGTGGGCCTGGTAGTTTATCTGAGATCTGAGGTCCACTGTGTCATGGTGTGGATTTTTTATTTCTGTATTTGGTTTTCATTGGACATTAGTTCTCTGGTGTCATTTAGTTTTAACTCATGTCTGTTCCCCTGTTGATTGTCTGCCCAGCCTGATGCTGTGTCTTCTGTGTCCTGTCTGTGGTCTATATGTACCTGTGCTTCTCTCCTTGGTTGCGGGTTCATTGTCTTGTCAAGTTCCGTCAGGTCATGGTACTTTGGATTTTGGCGTTTGTGTTTTTTGCCTTGGACTATATTATTAAAGTCGTTATTACTGGCATTCCTGCGTTTGAGCTCATCACTCATCTCACCTCATGATTCACTGCAAGATTTCAAATTATAAAAGTATTTACACAGTCTTTTTATTAAAGATTTTCGTTAGTTTTGTTTTTATCAAATATTTAAGAATTTTACAGTGGCTCTGCCTTTATTAAATGTCGATTTTAATTCTTATAGACACTACTAAATGAGGTGCTTGTGAACTGGTGCCAGCTCTGATTGCCACCCCCCATCCCAGAATGTATTAAGGGGAAGAAAAGGGATGGATATTTATAAGGTAATTTTTGTGTACATTTATTACAACATCTTCAGCCTTTTTAAAATTATTCATTATTTTTTAGGGGCGAAGGGGGGGTTATAGTCTGTGTATTTTGAATGCTAGATTAATGAGGATCTTTACGTAATAGCTCGATGACTTCTTTTTTTATTCCTGAAGGAGTAGCTTTGCCCTCGATCCCAGACCGGTGTGTTCAGCCAATCGACTCTGGTGGAGCATTGGCAGAACCACAAGTCCAAGTAGCAGTACCCTGCAAGAATTGGATGAGATCCTTCACAAGTGCCACAGTTGTGTCCTCCTCTCTTCTCACGGATAGCTAGTTTTAAAACCCACTTGCGAAACTTCAGGAACTGATGAGGATGTCTGCCGCGTGGATTGATGTCTTGGTTCATTTAATAGAAGACACCGGAGCGGATAAACTATGAACAACGACGTCACTCCAAGATCCTCTGTCCGATTCATCTCCACACAGCCCAGAGACCAATTTCTTGAATACTACTATGAGCCTTAGCCCAATCCAAATTTGTGATTAGTTCCAAATTCATGCGACCATTTGGGCCTTAATTTACAGACTCTCTATTGGTAGGTTATGTAATGATTAGAGCGCGACCAGCAATGGTATCCCCGGCGGTAGGTTACATCCGTAAGACCGAAACATAGAAAATGGCTAACCAAACTATGTACCGGCAATTGTTTGAAACCTCATTGGGTTGTAATATACATTTTAAATTACTGTTAGCGTTTTATTTATTTTTTAGAGATGGACCTGTGTGACACACCATTGGTGCACCATTTCCATGAAGTGATTGAAGGAGCACCACTTGAGTCGTTGGTGGAGGAGGCAAACATGTCTATTCGCCAAATTTCATGCCCCGCTTGTTGTCCTCTTTGGTCTGGATTAATCCTTGGTTGTCAGAGCTGACGCAAAAGCAGAACTGCAAAAAGTAATATAATTTAATAAATGCCAAAAAAAGTAAAAAACAGAAACCGGGAACAAGAGAAGGGGGGAAAACACAATGGGCCGACAACCAAGAGGGAACATGAGCACAGGGTCTAAATTACACACACCGAGTGGACACATGGTGTAGCACATCAGGGAGGGGCAAACAATCAACAAGACAGGACAAGGAACGCAAAAAACTCACATCTAAGGGAACAAAAAAAAAATATCAAATTAAACCAGATACCACATTCCAGAAAGTCCACTCCCATGAAATTGGTTAAGTGTATTGAAAAGCACTTCCACTGACTTAAACAATTTTCGGCCAAATTTTAGTATTTGTGAGTTGCAAAGGTTATCTTGAAAATTTGATTTTCCAAAAGTTATATCCCTACCCTAATTGCATTTATCATTTTGTCTCCCTATCCATCTGGGTTTTCGATCAAGGTACTCAACCACCAATGCTCTGTTTAAATGCTATCAATGATGTATTTTCTTGATTTGACCAAAATATGTTCTGGGCTCCTATTCCATGCTCTTTCCAAAGCCTTTGACTAGTAGGATACTCCCCTTTCTACTTTGACAAGCTTAAAGCAATTAGGTCTTGATACCCAACGCCATTTTCAATATGTTGTTGCTCTCAATTGTTGTTTTTCCATTCCTAGGTCCAACAAAGGCATAATTGATAACGGCTCACTTTAGGTCCCCTTCTATTCTCACTATTCATCAACGATCTTCAAAAGTCATATCAAAATAAAAATATATATCGCAGACGACAGTCATTTACACATCTACAGTAGGTCCATTCGTTGTTGTCGTCTTTCATTCACTTTTTCTTTTTCGGGAATCACGCAGCCTGCGTGAAAATTAGCTACATCTTATCGCCCACAAGGTGGCAGGCTAAGTTTCCGCTATAGCACTGCCAGCGACTTAGGACGCTCGGTATAGACTGCGTGCAAACTGTCTAGCCCAGCGGTGCTATGTTGGACGCATGGTTAGCATTAAATACAGGGACTGGGAGAACCAGGTTCGGATTCTTGTCTGAGGGACCATCTTTGGTGGGCTTGTGGCAAAATGGTTTTTTCATTAACAATTATTATATACATCTTGTCTTTAAATGTCGGAAAAATCTGGTGAAATTCACTAGTGTTATACGTTAAAAATTGTGATATGTTTTGATAAACCGAACGTTAGTTACATCCTCCGCTCTGGCCCCGGGAGCAGCGCTGTACCCCCGCTGCTGACAGCTCACGTGACCGCACTGCCGTCTGGCTCCGAGCGCGGAAATAGACACGCGGACTCACGTCTCTCTCCTCTTCTGCTAGCGTCTTCTCGCTCGCTGCTGCGTCTCTCTCTCTCTGCTCGAGCGTCCTCTCTCTCTCTGCTCGGCGTCTCTCTCTCGCGCTCGCGTCTCCTCTCTCAGCTCGCTCCTCTCTCTCTGCTCGCGTCCGCTCTCTCTATGCTTCACAGTCTCTTTCTTGCTCGGGTTCTCTCTCTCTTGCTCACGTCTCTCTCTCTCTGCTCGTATTCTCTCTCTCTCTCTCGCATCTCCTTCAATCTGCTCACCTTCTCTCTGCTCACGTCTCTCTCGCTCTCTCTCTGCTTCACGCCTCTCTCGCTATGCTCGCATTCATCTCTCTGCTCGCATCTCTCTCTCTCTGCTCGCATTCTCTCTCTCTCTTGCTGCCTATCTCTCTCTATGCCGCATCTCTCTCTCTAGCTCGCGTCTCTCCTCTTGCGCGCGTCTCTCTCCATGCTCGCGTCTCTCTCTCTTCTGTCACCCTCTCTCTCTCTGCCGCGTCTCTCTCTCTGTCCCTCTCTCTCTATCTCTCTCTGCTCACCCTCTCTCTCTCGATGCTCAGTCTCTTCTCTCTGCTCACGTCCTCTCTCTGCTCAACTCTCTCTCTTCTCTCTCTGCTCTCGCCTCTCCTCTTGCTCGGTCTATCTCTTCTTGCTCACGTCTCCTCTCTCTCTGCTCACGTCACTCTCTGCTCCCGTCTCTCTCTCTCTCTCTTCTCTTTCTTTTCTTTTTATGTCCAAGTCTCTCTTCTGCTAGCGTCTCTCTCTCTCTGCTCGATCTCTCTTCTGCTCGCGTCTCTCTATCTCTGCTCACGTCTCTCTCTGCTCACCTCTCTCTCTTGCTCACGTCTCTCTCTCTCTGCTCACGTCTCTCTCTCTCTCTGCTCCACGTCTCTTCTCTTGCTCAACGTCATTCTCTCTCTCTGCCTCACGTCTCTCTCTCTCTGCACAGTCTCTCGCTCTCTGCTCACCGTCTTCTCTGCTCGCCGTCTTCTCTCTTGCTCTCGTCTCTTCTCTGCTCTCTCTCTCTGCTCAGTTCTCTCTGCTCCCGTCTCTCTCTGACCGAGACTCCTTCTCTGATCCACGTCTCTCTCTGCTCACGTCTCTCTCTGCTCACGTCTCTCTCTCTCTCTTCTCAGTCTTCTCTCTCTCGGTCAGTTCTCTGTCGGTCTCTCTCTCTCTCTGATCACGTCTCTCTTGCCTCTCTCTCTTGTTGCGTCTCTCCTCTCTCTGCTCACGTCTTCTCTGCTCTCTCTCTCCACTCGCGGCTCGGTTCTCTCTCTGCTCACGTCTCTCTCTGCCTCACATCTCTCTCTCTCTCTTCTGCTCACGCCTCTCTCTCTGCTCACGTCTCTCTTGCTCACGTCTCTCTCTGCTCAAGCCTCTCTCTCTCTGCTCGGTCTCTCTCTGCTCACGTCTCTCTCTGCTCTCGTCTCTCTCTCTCTGCTCACGTCTCTCTACTGCTCGCGTCTCTCTCTCTATGCTCACGTCTCTTCTGCTCTCTTTCTCTGACTCTCGTCTCTCTCTCTCTGCCTCACGTCTCTCTTGCTCGCGATCTCTCTCTCTCTGCTCACGTCTCTCCTCTGCTCAGTCTCTCTCTCTCTGCGCACGTCTCTCTCTGCTCGCGTCTCTCTCTCTCTCGCCTCACGTCTCTTCCTGCTCTCTCTCTCTGCTCACGTCTCTCTCTCTCCTGCTCCGTCTCTCTCTCTGCCTCACATTCACTCTTCTCTCTCCTCTGCTCGCGTCTCTCTCTCTCTGCTCAGTCTTCTCTCTTGCTCACGTCTCCTCTCTGCTCTCGCTTCTGCTCAAGTCTCTCTCTCTCTGCTCACGTCTCTCTTCTCTGCTCACGTCTCTCTCTCTCTGCTCACGTCTCTCTCTGCTCTCTCTCCTCTGCTCACGTCTTCTCTCTCTGCCTCACGTCTTCTCTCCTCTCTGCACAGTACTCTCTCTCTGCTCACGTCTCTCGCACCTGTTCTTCTTTAAAGATGTTGTTTGATGCGGAGCAGAGGAGTCAGCAAAATAGATGGGTTGTGAGTTTATTAAAAGACGCTAGTTCTCTCATTCTTTACAGCAGGGAGTTTTGAATGTTATTGCATCGGTGATTAAATGCTATTTTATTTTAATAATGTAGTAAATGCTGTCATTAAGTAGTGCCTCCCAATCACCAATCCTCACCGCAGTATGTCTGTCTGCTATATGCATCCGATTCATTTGATGTTCCCTCAACCTACACTTGTTTTAGTTTAAATGTGTACGGCGAGCTGTTTTTCAGTCTTTGAAAATGTTGATGTGGGCCATTTTATGGCTATTAATAGCATCTGCCTCTGTCTGTGCGCTTTAACTGCCGGCACTAGGACCCACTACGTGGATTCGCCCCCTCTCAGCTGTCTTTCGCGCCGATATGAATGACAGCTAGCAGAAGTGATAGAAATGTAAACAATGGCAACGCCGAGCTGCTGAAAAGGGCAAAACCTAGGCCATTCAGTCTGCTGGACCAAGAGTTTGGTTTGTTGTTTGTGAAGGACCGTGCTGTGGTGCACTTTATGCTGTGAAAATGTTGTGTGCAGTACTTCACGTTGTTAAGCGTCATATTGAGCCGACGCACGAGAAGACCTTCCCAGACCACTCAGGACAAATAGAGTCAATTAATGTGCTGGGTCCCAGATATGGAAAACAAGCTAGTTCCTCAGGGTTTATACCACTGCTAAAATCACGGGACAGAAGCAGCTCTCCCTCCCCCCCACCACGACATAAACAACGCCCACCCCAGGCCCCTGATGTTTAGTCATTACGTAAAATTGCACACTTCAATACCATGCACATGTATAGCAGCCAACCTATCTTCTTTTCAAAACAGGGGCAATTCGCTGGGTTTGCTAGAGTTAAAATAAGCAGACATTCATCGCCCAACTCCATTTATAATTTGTAAAACACACGGCAAGAAAGAAAGTTTTTTTCCCACCCATCATAAACCTTTGTATTAGCAATATCGTTTTACACGTTTCTACAGGCTAGCCAACTATTCATTTCAACCTTCGGCACCAACACGCCAAAACCGCATGAATTCAAGCATTTGGACAATAATTAAACATGTTCACACTCTGGCATCATGTTTAAAAAATGAATCTGGCGGCATCCGAAAATGTATAACGGAAACACGCAAACATCGAATTCATTATATAATAAGCCTCTATTATTCTTTTAAATAATGTTGTTATAACACTCCACCCGTAATGCGACTTCTTGGTGCTGGACTGTTATAATAATACAACTCAAAATTGTTCACCTTTATAAGATTTTTGCATTCACTGACAATAAATTGCCAGTTGGTACTTTTATGACAATGAAGGCCATGGGCCTGTATAGTAGTACAAAAACAAGATAAAATAGACGTACAAGACACACAATGTTCTTGATGTATTAATCTGCCCCCCCCCCCCCCTTACGATTGTGTATCAGTTGTTTTAGCTGGACTGACGCCCAATTATCCAATTATAATGTGTTCCCTGTTTATGTTTGCCTGAATCTCACCTGTTGTGAATAAACTTCCATGTTGCTTGGTGTGCAAAGATCCCTGCTATGCGTCTGATTTTCGACATCACTTTCTGAAGTTTCTGATGAAATGTTCATTCTTATTTGATATATTAGTTGATTTGACTTTGAAGTTGTAGTGAACTTCTGACCGTTCAAGTGGCTCCCAAGATAGTTCCAGTACCAACTGAGGAAATTTACTTCGTCCACTGAATGCAAAAATCTGAGTATGTAGTGAACAATTGTGAGTGTCGTTTTTACAGTTTCACCGAGCTATAGTGAGGTCAATTATCAGCGTTAGCTCACTATAAATATGTGTTATGGCAAACAGCTGCATTCAACATTTCTGTACAACTAATTTGCCCAAAAAAATCACTGTATTGAATTTTTACCAACGTAATCGGGGGGGAAAACCGGGCCAAGCACAAAGTAGCCCTTTATATTCTCTTGTCAGTCTTAGGAACATTAGTTCCCCCTCGGGTTCACAGTGTGTGCGGCACGGTGGCTGAGTGGATAGCACTCTCGCTTCTGACACGAAGGTCCTGGGTTCGAATCCCCCGGTGGAAAAGGGCTTTCTGTGTGGAATTGGCATGTTCTGTGTCTGCATAGGTTTCCTCGGGTGCTCCGGTTGCCCTCCCACGTGACCTTGGTCCATGAAATGCGTATATAAATAAAATCCACTGATCTTTTTTAATGTCGGGGAGCTTAATCTTAAACTCAAAAATTGTAAGTTAATTGTAGGAGGACCAGTAATCTGAACTTAAAAAAGTAAGTTTTACAGTCTTGACAATTGCGTAAACTTGAATTTAAACACTTAGTTGGCAGCACTTGGAAAACTTAATGGGCACACAACTAAAGAAGTGTAGTTCTTCAAAACTTGAAAGAATTAAGTTAATGCCTTCAACTCAAAACTCCTTCGAGTGGTTGCTTTGAAAATTTTGGTTGAACTAACTTTATCTTGTTTACCAGTGTGCATGACCAGAAGTCCAAATAAAATAATGGACCATTGCTCCTGCAGCGCCCTGAACAGGGACATGCGAGGTGCGCGGGTCGGCCGAAACCCGACAGTCAACCCGCGGGGTCCCGCGGTTTTTCGGACGGGTTGGATGCCTCAAAAATATGAGTCATCGGCAGGTGCGGGTGGGTCGGGTCAGAAAGCTACTGATCCCTTATATTATTATATATGTGAGCCACGGTATGGGAGTCCCTTTGAGTACATTTGCAATCGCGCAGGGAGGATGTTAAACAAAATAAATCATGCCTGAACAAACAGGATCTGCTCCTTTGACTCCCGCTTAAAAGCACTCCAGAACATCCTGTGAGGACAGACGTGTGATCTACACCGAGGCCCCGAGCCTGATGACGTGGGGCCTAACAGCAGAGGCCTAAAGCAGGCGGCCTCATAACTTTAATTAGCAATGAAAGACTCAGTGGAAACCCGCTGTGGTGTGAAAAGAGGTCGCCGTCTTACTAACTTCGTCTCTTGATTTGACGCCAGAAAATAAGCAGAAGTTATAGCCTACCACCACTATCAATCAACTATTTTTTTCATAGAGCCATAAATGTGTGGATTGTTCTCGACTATTCCGTTTCATTTCCTGAGATATGAATTAATAAGTTGCACCAGAATATGAGGCAGAGTGGGCCACAGATCGTCTGGACTCTGAAAAAAAATGGAGTCGGGATATCTCGGCATTCCGCGCGGTTAATGAGTCGCCGCGAGGTGATAATTCTTACCGGGAAACAGTATCATTAATACCAATTTTTATTTATGGCATTACGGTGAAAGCGGATCTCTCAGCTGTTGCGGTTACGGAGCTATAATCCGACGATACCTAATAGCCATCATACACCTGGTAAGTAACCGGGGTTTTGGAAAACCAACACCACACACATACATCTCAGATCATAGCTTTAGAATGATGGTATATTGAGTCAGGTACGGTTGTTTTGACCCCCGCGGATCAGTGAATAAGTTGAAAAACCGCCGCGCTATCACACACTCTGCTCTGCTGCCGAAGCGGCAGGCAAGTCGGGCGAGTCCACTTTTCCGGGGGGTAGAATAAACGCGAGTCACGTGGCCCAAACCCCCGACCCAATCGCATTGGTTGGAATAATCCCATTTTACATGTTAACAAGCGGGTGTTAGGGTTGTTAAACATGTTTAAAGCTCGGGCTCCGGTAACTTTAGTCTATAACACTAACATGCCTTAAAGCTGAGGTCTGTAACTTTAGTCTGATAAATAACCTGTTTAAAGTTTGAGGTCTGTAACTTAGTCACATAACTAACACATGTTTAAAGCTGAGGTCTGTACTTTAGTCGCCATAAATAACACATGGTTTAAAGCTGGGTCTGTAACCTTTAGTCTCATTAATAACGTTTTAAAGCTGAGGTCTGTAACTTTAGTCTCATTATAACATGATTCTAAAGCTCGGGTCTGTAACTTTAGTCTTCATTACTAAAATGTTTAACGCTGAGTATGTAACTTTAGTTCATTACTAAATGTTTAAAGCTAGGGTCAGTAACATTCGTCTCCCATAAATAAACAATGTTTAAGCTGAGGTCTGAATTTTTTTAATTCTCATAATAAACTCGTGTGTGTGTGTGCATTGCCAAAAAATTTCTAAGCATCATATTCTAGATAGCTTTACACTTTATTTTGATATATTACATAGTCGTTTGAAAAAAATGTTCGGATTTCTTGTTGGCACGCCATCTTGGATAAGCTGGCGGCCATGAATTGGAATCGGGTCGGCCAAATTGTAAAATTGAATATCGAATTAACATCCCTGAATTGTTTCCTTCTTTCACTGTGAATTTTAATGTTTACTCTTAGTAAAATATGTAGTTACAGCTATTAGAAGATTGATAAAGGCTTGGAACTGGCTTGACATAGAATGGTTCCACAGTATCCACTTTGTTTTAAACCAATTACTTGCACTATAAGCGAAAAAAGCACTTATCATTATGGTAATAAAATATAACCACTTATCGATCTTCATAATTCAAAACTGTTTTATTCCTCTTACTGGCTGGAAAGTACTGTGTGAATTAAATCTGATTGGTAATTTAAAAAATGTAATTTGCATTGCTACTTTAATACTTACAGTCTGTGTAAATACAAGGGTACATGTGGTACACGTGCTTAGACTAATTAGATTGTATGTGGTAACATTCAAAATAGATGAGTGAATATTCCCTTTTCTATTTAGTGATTTGCGGAGGAGAGGAGAGGAGCAAGCGAGAGAAGTTTGGCAGTTAAAATAAATGAATTACTGCTTGCTAAATTATTTGGAAAGCATCTTCATTATGATTGTTATATTTATGTTTTTTTTATAAATGTTAGAGATGCCAGAGACAAAGGAGTCTGCTTTTTTTTCTGAGTGGGAGGAGGACACCCGCGGCGCTGTTGAGTCCTAATAACGCTTCAGCGTTATATTACCAATAGTTTCTCTTTCCATCACGATATTCTCCCTCGTTTTGGAACGATCACCAACGTGGATGCAAAAAGTTTACGTTATATTGCAGTAGTTTAATGTCTGCGGGTTATTCCAGAGCCTGCCTGCTACAAGGCCGTTCGCCCCGTTTTAACCAGATTTGTCGATGTGCGCGGGGCGAAACCTCGCCAATGTAACCCTGCTCACAAGACACAAACAATGCCACCTGGTGTTGTTTTGGGTTATTTGCAACCGTCACTGGAGGGGGGAAAATAAAAGACGCGTGAATCACGTGAGTCTCGTGTGATTCACGCGGTGAACGGCGACAAACGGAAGGGGACCTACTGTACACTGCTAATTTACAAAATCACGCGTTACGCCGTAAAGCGTTCTCCGACGCAGCCAGACCGCGCGTAACTTTTTTCCATGTTAAACATATGATGATATTTCCACTTCTAGCATCATGCATGTATGTCGCGAAGCTGCGCTCTTAATTTAGGTGGTTTCTAATTTTGTGCCGCGCTCCCATCGCGTCTCCCTTGATGATCTCATGTAAAAACAGTTTTTCTAGCGGTCCTATGGCTCCTTAGATTGCCTCTACCACACAAGCACTTGTGTTTAAACATCAGAGGAGGAGCAGCAGGTTTTACAGTGATTCTGGATATCGTTTTTTTACTTTCATAAAGTCTTGCGTATGGCCCAAACCAGCGCTCTCGACCATGAGGGCACAAAAAAATGCTTGTGATTGTGTTGCTCGTACATCAGTCCTCTGGCCCATACTGTCCTCCCTGTGTAGTCTATGAGAGCAGTGAAGAGGACAGTAGGGGCCAGAGGACTGGATGTAGAGCAACACAAATCAATGCATGTGTTGTCCTATGGTCTTTGTGCGCTGGTGTTGGCCAGACGCAAGGACTTTCTCTGATAGAAAAAAAACGATATCCCAGAATATCACTGTAAAACCTGCTGCTCTCCTGTGATGTTTAGGGACACAAGTGCTTTGTGTGTGTAGAAGCAATCTAAGCCCAAGGGATCCCGCTAGAAAAATCATGGTTACATGAGATATCAATGGGAGGGGACGCGTTGGTGCGCGCCAAAAATTTAGAAAATCCATCCTACATCTAGAGCGCAGCTTCGGTCATACATGCGATGATGCTAAGTAGAAGTGTAAATATCATCATAGGTTAACATGGAAAAAGTTAAGTTAACGGGGGGGGGGGGGGCCGGGGGGTGCGTATCTGCGCGTATTATCTACTCAACGCGTACGTGCTGTAACGCGTGAAGTGTAAATTCAGCCGTTCCAGTAGGTCCCATTCCGTTTTGTCGCCTTTCACGCGTGCATCACACGAGATTCACGTGTGTTCACATCGTCTTTTATTTCCCCCCTCCAGTGACGTTTTGCACTGACCAAAACAACCACCGGCTGCACTTGTGGAGCAGGGTTACATTGGGCGGAGTTTCTGCCCCGCGCACATCGACAATCTGGTTTTAAAACGGGCAACGCCTTGTAGCAGGCAGGCTCTGGATAACCGCAGACATTAAACTCTGCATATAACGTAAACTTTTGCATTTCACGTTGGTGATCTTTCCAAAATGAGGAGAAATAATCGTTATGGAATAGAGAACTAAACTATTGGTAATATCACGTGAACGTTATTTTGACTCAAACCGCCTCCGAGGTGTTCTCCTCCACCACTCAGAAAAAAAGCCGACCGCCTTTTCTCTGGATCTCTAACATTTATAATAAATACATAAATATAACAATATAATGAAGATGCTTTCAAATAATTTAGCAAGCTGGAATGTCATCTTATTTTAACTGCAAAATTCTCTCGATGCTCCTCTCCTCTCCTCCGCAAATCACTAAATGAGGAAAAGGGAGAATATTCACTCAATCTATTCGCTTGAGATGTTACACATACAATATTAATATAGTCTAAGAGGTGTACCACCGTAGCCCGTGTATTTACCACTGACTGTAAAAGTAAGAAAGTTAGCAATGCAAGATTACATTTTTTAATTACCAAATCAGATTTAATTCAGCACAGTACTTTCCAAGCTCAGTAAGAGGAATAAAACGTTTTTGAATTATGAAAATAGGAAGAATAAGGTGGTTTTGATTTTTATTACCCATATTGATAAGTGCTTTTATGCGTTTAGTGAAAGATAATTTGGTTTTAAAAACAAAGGGATACTGTGGAACCTTCTATTCTGCCAGTTTCAAGCCTTTATTCATCTTCTAAGTGCTGTAACTTCCCTATTTTACTAACTATAAACCATATTTAAAAATCACTGTAAAGAAGGAAACAAGTTTCAAGGAGTTGGAACTTCGATATTATTTTACAATTTGGCCGACCCCGCATCTCCCAATATGGCCTCCAGTATCCAGATTGGCTGCCAACATGAAAAATTCCGGAAAACATTTTTTTCAAACTACTATGTAATATATCAATATATAAAAGGTAAGCAATCTAAATTGATGCTTAGGAAATGTTTTTGGGCCTATGCACACACACACAGTGTTATATATGAGACTAAATTCAGACCTCAGTTTATACATATGTTATTTATGAGACTAAAGTTACAGGGACCGCGCTTTAAACTGTTATTAATGAGGACTAAAGTTACATACTATCAGCCTTTAAACATTGCTTATTTGTGAGACCTAAAGTTACAGACCCGAGCTTTAAACATGTTTATTAATGAGACTAAAGTTACAGACCTCAGCTTTAAAACGTTCTTAATGAGCCTAAAGTTACAACCCCAGCATTTAAACCTGTGTTTTTATGCAGACTAAAGTTACAGACCTCCGCTTTAAACTGTGTTATTTATGAGGGACTCAACTGTACCAGTTCCTCAACTATAAACATGTTATTTATCAGGAACTACGTTACAGACCTCGCCTTTAAGCATGTTATTTATGAGACTAAAGAAAGACCGTAGCTATTTTAAACATGTTAAAAACCCAAACACCTTGTTACCCTGTAAAATGGATTAGGTCAACCAATGGCCATTGGTCGTTTGGGCCACGTGACTCGCGTTTCTACCCCGGAAAAGTGGACTCGCGGACTTTGCCCTGCCGCCTTCGGCTAGCAGCAGCAGCAGAGCAGAGTGACTGTGATGGAGCGCGGCGGTTTTGCAACTTTATTCACTGATCCGCGGGTACAAACAACCGTGTTGACATGATTCAAATATACCCATCATTTCTAAAAGCTTTACTCTTAGATGTATTGTGCTGTGGTGTTGGTTTCCCAAAAACCCCGGTTAGCTTACCGTGTATTTTGCTATTAAGTTCGTGGATTATACTCCGTAAACCGCAAACAGCTGGAGAGATGCAGCTATCACCGTAATCGCAGTAATAAGTGATTCTGTTTACCGGTAAATATCAACCTCCGCGGCGAACGTCATTACCCGCCGACTGCGAGGATATCCCGCTCATTTTTTTTCAGGAAGAGTCCAGACTATCGGTGGCCCCACTCTGCTCAATATTCGTCAACTTTATTAATTCATATCTAGGAAATAAAGGAATCTTCAGAACATTCCACACATTTATGGGATTCTATGAATAAAATATGTCTTATTGATTCGTTGGTTGGTTAGCTTATATTCATGATATTTGCTGCTCAGTAAATCAAATGAACTAAGTGAGTAAGACCGCCGACCTCTTTTTCACCACACGCGTTGCCTCAGGCGCAGCGTTTCCCTGTGGTCTTGCCTTGCTAATTTAAAAGTAATGAGGCCCTGCTTCCTGGCCTCTGGCTGTGAGGCCCACCACCGTCATCAGTCTCGGTGCTGCCTCTGTGTAGATCACACGTCTGTCTCGGACTGGGTGTTCCTCGAGGCTTTAAGGGGGTGTAGGAAGGAGCGATCCTGTTTGTCCCGCATGTTTTTTTGTTTAACGCATCCTGCGCCGAATTGCAAATTGTTACTCAGGGGACTTCCCATGCATACCGTAGGCGCACATATATAATAATATATAGGGATCAGGAGCTTTCTGTCGACGACCCACACGCACCATGACATGGATCATATTTCTTGAGCATCCCAACCCGCCCGAAACCAGCGGGACCCGAGGGTGGACTGCGGGTTTCGGGCCGGACACCCGCGCACCTCGCATGTCCTGTTAGGGCTGCAGGAGCATTTGTTCCTCCATTATTTTAATGGGACTTTGGTCCATGCACACTGTAAAAAAGATAAAGTTAGTTCACTCAAAATTTCCAAAGCAACCAGGCTGCGCAAGGTTTTTGAGTTGAAGGCATTAATTAATTCTTCATAGTTTTGAAAGAAACACACTTATTATGTTGTGACAGTTATGTTTCCAAGTTTGCCACTAAGTGTTTTAAATTCATTACTGGAAATTTCAAGTCTGTAAAACTTATTTTTTTAAGTTCAGATTACTGTCCCTACAATAACTTACCTAATTTGTGTTTAAATTTAGCCCCACCATTTAAAGATCCTGATGTTTATTTTATTATTGCGTTTCAAGGACCAGGTCCCTTGGGTAGGGGAAAACCGGAGCACCCGGAGGAAACCTATGCAGACACGAGAACATGCCAATTCCCACACAGAAAGGCCTGTCCGACCGGGATTCGAACCCAGGACTTGTGTCAGAAGCGACGAGGCTATCCACTCAGCACCGTGCCGCACACCACTGTGACCAGGCGGGGACCTTCTGTTTCTAAGACTGAGCCAGAAATTATTACGGGCTACTTTGGCTTGGCCCAGTCGTTTAGGTTGGTAAACAATAAATACAGTGATTTTTGTGGTCAAATTAGTTTGTTCCAAAATGTTGAATTGAGCTGGTTGCCATAACACCTATTTAAATAGCGCAAACGCAGATAAGTGACCTCACTATAGCTCGCGTGAACTGTAAAACACGACAACTCAAAAATTGTTCACCTTACTCAGATTTTTGCATTCACTGACAATAAAATTTCCAGTTGGAATGGAACTATCTGTGAGCCACTTGAACTTTCAGAAGTTCATACAACTTCAAAAGTCAAATCACTTAATATATCAAATAAGATGAACTTTTCATCAGAAACTTCAGGAAAGTGAGTTGACGAAAATTAGACGCATAGGCAGGGATCTTTGCACACCAGAGGCAACTTGGCAAGTTTTTATTCACAACAGGTGGTGATTCAGGCAGAAACAATAAAACAGGGGGAAACAGATATCTGGTTATATTGGCTCGTCAGTCAGCCTAAAACAACGGATACACAAACGTGCAGATATACAATCAAAGACCTTGTGTGTTTGTACTTCATATTTTCTCTTGTTTTTGTTACTACTATACAGGCCCATGGCTCTTCTTTGTTCAAAAGTTCCAAACTGGCAATTGTATTGTCAGTGAATGCAAAAATTCTTAGTAAGGTGAACCAATTTTGAGTTGTATTTTTTACAGTCCAGCACCAGAAGTGCATTAATGTGAGTTTATAACCACATTATTTAAAAGATATAAATGCAGAGCTTAATATATATATGATTCGCAGTTTGCGTGTTTCGTCTCAGACATTTTCTTGATGCGCAAATTCAATTTTTTTTAAACCTTGGATTGCCGAGTGTGGAACCATGTTTATTATTGTCCAAAATCTAGAATATCATGCGTGTTTTGGCGTGGTTTTGTTGTGCCGCAAGGTTGATATGAATAGTTTGCTAGACTGTAGTAACTTGTAAAACGATATTGCTTTAATACAAAAGTTATGATGGGTGGGAAACTTTCTTTTATCCGTGTTTTACAATATAATGGAGTTGGCTGATGACTGCTGCCTTAGTTTTTAAAACTAGCAAACAAGCGAAATTGGCCCCTGTTTTTGAAAAGACAAGGAAGGTTGGCTTGCTAACATTTGCATGTATTGATTTGCAAAATTTAGGTAAATGACTAATAACAGCAGGGGGCCTTGGGTGCGGCTACTTGTGTTATTGGGTGGGGGAGGGAGAGCTGCTGCTGTCCCGTGATTTTTAGCTGTGGTATTAAAAACCCTGAAGGAGTAGCTTGTTTTCCTATCTGGACATAGCACATTTAATGAGCTCTACGTTGTCTGATTGTCTTTGCAGGTCTTCTCGTGCTTCGTCTCATAATGACGCTTAACACCTTGAGGTTCTGCACACAACATTTATCACAGCATAAAGTGGCACACAGGCACTCGTCCTTCTACCAAACACAAAACCAAACTTTGTGTCCAGCTGGACTGGAATGGCCTAGTTTTGCCTTTTCGCAGCCGGCGAGTTGCCCATTGTTTACATATCTCTATCACTATCATGTAATCTGTGCATTTCATTTCGGAACGCCGACGAAGACAGCTTGGAGAGGGTTGGCTAATCACGTATGTTCCTGAGTGCCGGCAGGTAAAAGCGCACGGACAGGGCAGATGCTTTTTAATAGCCATAAAATGGCCCCCATCAACTACTTTCAAAGCTGAAAAACAGTAGCCTACACATTTAAAACATAAAAACAAGTGTTATGTTGAGGGAACAAATCAAATGATCAGATGAATATAGCCAGACAGACAGTGGCACGTCGCGGTGAGGATTGTGATTAGGGGAGGAGGCACTGACTTTAAATGTCAGATTTACTATCCTTATTATAATAAAATTGCATTTAATCACCGATTGCAATAACCATTCACAAAACTTCCCATGCTGTAAAGATGAGAGAACTAGGCTTTCTTTTACATAATCTCACAACCAATTCTAGTTGCTGACCTCTCCTGCTCCTCCCCTCCAGCTCAAACAACATCTTTTAGAAGAACAGTGTGCGAGGACGTGAGCAGAGGAGCGAGACGGTGAGCAGAGAGGCGAGAGGACTTGGCAGAGAGAGAGAGGCGTGGCAGAGGAGAGAGCGCGAGAGAGACGTTGAGCCAGAGACGAGGAGGAGACAGTGAGCACGAGAGAGGAGCGACGTGAGCAGGAGAGAGAGAGACGTAGAGCAAGAGAGAGAGCAGAGTGAGACGTGAGCAGAGAGAGAGAAGGAGACGTGAGCAGAGAGAGAGACTACGCGGGGGGGAGAGCAGAGAGAGAAGAGAGAGATGGTGAGCAGAGCAGAGAGAAGACGTGAGCGAGAGAGAGAGGACCCCGTGAGCAGGGAGAGAGAGAGCAGAGAGAGAGTGGAGGCAGAGAGAGAGGCGCGAGCAGTGAGAGAGACGTGAGCAGAGCGTGATAGAGACGTGCGCTGAGAGAGACGTGAAGAGAGAGAGAGAGACGCGAGAGCAGAGAGAGACGTGAGCAGAGAGAGGAGACGCGGAGCAGAGAAAGCAGAGCAGAGAGAGACGACGTGAGCAGAGAGAGAGAGAGACGGCGAGCAGGGAGCAGAGAGAGAATGTGAGCAGTGAGAGAGAGACGTGGAGCAGAGAGGAGACGTGAGCAGAGAGTAGACGTGAGAGAGAGAGAGAGGCGTGAGCAGAGAGAGACTGTGAGCAGAGAGAGACCGTGAGCCGAGAGAGAGGTCGGCCGTCGTGAAGCCAGACGAGAGAGGAGAGAGGTGCAGCAGAGTGAGAGAGACCTGTGAGCCGAGAGAGAGAGACGCGAGTGTGAGAGAGAGCGCAGAGAGAAGACAGAGCGAGACGTGAGGCAGAGAGAGAGAGACGTCGACCAGTAACGAGAGAGAGCGAGAGAGACGTGAGCAGAGAGAGAGAGAGCGAAGCCAGTGAGTCGTTAGCAGAGAGAGGGAGACGTGGCAGAGAGAGAGAGGACCTTGCTGGTAGCAGAGAGCGACGTGAGCAGAGAGAGACGTGGAGCAGGAGGGAGAGAGACCGCGGAGCCAGAGAGAGACTTGATGCAGAGAGAGACGTGAGCCAGAGGACAGCGAGAGGAGCGCAGAGGAGACGTGAGCAGTCGGAGAGAGAGACCGCGAGCATTGACGAGCGAAGGGAGCAGAGAGAGAGAGAGACCGGGTGGCCAGAGAGAGAGAGACGTGAGCAGGAGAGAGAGTAGAGACCCGTGAGCAGCGAGAGAGAGACAGTGAGCAGGAGGAGAGAGAGAGACCGTGAGAGAGAGAGAGAGACGTGAGCAGAGAGCGAGAGGTGCGCGAGAGAGACGTGAGCAGAGAGAGAGAGCCGCGCGCAGGAGAGCGAGAGCGAGCAGAGGAGAGAGAGACTGGCGAGCGAGAGACGTACGTGAGCAGGAGAGAGGGGCGCGGAGAGTCGAGCGAGAGAGACGTGGAAGCAGAGAGAGAGAGGACGTGAGCAGAAAGAGAGCAGCGCGCGCAGCGAGAGAGAGGAGGCGTGAGCACCGAGAGAGAGAGAGAGAGCCGTGAGCAGAGAGAGACGGTGAGCAGAAGGGGAGAGAGAGACCGTGAAGCAGAGAGAGAGCGAGGTGAGCCAGAGAGAGAGCGAGAGAGAGTTGTGAAGCAGCGAGCGAGAGGGACGCAGAGCAGAAGGAGAGAGAGAGGTGAGCATGAGAGAGAGCGGACGCGAGCAGTCGAGGAGAGCGCGAGCAGAGAGTGAGACCGCGGAGCAGAGAGACGAGAGATGCGAGCAGGAGTAGCGAGATATTTGCGATCAGAGAGAGAGAGATGCGAGCAGAGAGCGAGTGATGCGAGCAGAGAGAGAGTGCGAGCGAGAGAGAGAGGCGTGTGAGAGAGAGAGAGGATAGCGAGACGTGCGCAGAGAGAGAGGTGGAGAGGAGAGAGTGATGCGAAGCAGCAGAGATGAGGGAGAGATACGAGCAGAGAGAGAGAGCACTGTGAGCAGAGAGAGAGAGACAGAGCAAGAGCAAGAGACGGTGAGCAGAGAGAGGAGGAGCGAAGAGAAGAGAGGGACGCGAGCAGATGGAGAGACGCCCGCTGCAGAGAGGGAGGGACGGCGAGCAGCGAGGGGAGAGGACGCGGCAGAGAGAGAGAGACGCGAGCAGAGAGAGAGGATGCGAGCAGCGAGAGTGAGGAACCGTGAGTCCGCGTGTCTTATGGTCCGCGCCTCGGAGCCAGACGCAGTGCGTTCACTGCGCTGTTCAGAGCGGGGGGTAACAGCAGCTGCTCCGGGCCCAGAGCGGAGGATGTAACGTAACGGTCGGTTTATCAAAAAAAACATAACAAATATTTAAACGTATAAAACATAGTGAATTTCACTAGATTTTTTTCCAGACATTACAGACAAGATATTATTTCATATTGTTTAATGAAAAAAAAATAACAAATTTTGCCACAAGCAACCACAAAGATGTGCCTCAGACAAGAATCGAAACCTGGTTCTCAGGGTCCCTGTATTTTACTGCTAACCATTCGGCCAACATAGCACCTCTGGGCTAGACAGGTTTGCACGCAGTCTTATACTGAGCGTCTAAGTCGCTGGTCAGAGCTAAAGCGGACTTAGCCTGCCACTTGGGCGATAAGATGTACTATTTTTCACGCCGCTGCGTGCTGATTCCCGAGCGAATCTAAGAAGCGTGAATGAAGGACGACAAAACGGAAAATGGGCCTTATTAGTGTGTAAATGGACTGTCGACTGCGTATATAGGTATTTTGATATGACTTGTGGCCAAGGATCGTTGATGAATATTGAGGAAAAGAAGGGGACTCTAAAGTGGAGCCCTTTCTCAATTATGCATTTGTTGGACTTGGAACAATGTGACAAAACATATTGAAAATGGCGTTGGTATCAGACCTAATTGCGTTAAGTTGTCAAGTAGAAGGGAGTGCTCTACAGAATCAATGGCTTTGGAAAGATCCTTGGAATATGGAGCCAGGACTATTTGTCCAAATCATGAAAATAAATCAATGTTACATTTTAACAGAGCAGTGGTGGTTGAGTACCTTGATCGGAAAAACCCTAGATGGATAGGGAACAAAATATGAAATGCATTTGTGTAGTGATCTAAACTGGTTGGAAAATCAAATTTTTCAAAAATTTGCAACTGCACAAATATTAGAAATTGGCCGGGAAAATTGTTTAAGTCAGTGGAAGTGCTTTTCAATACACTTACCAATTTCATTGGTGTGGACTTTCTGTTATTGTATCTGGTTTAATTTGATATTTTTTTTGGTTTCCCTTGCTGTGAGTTTTGCTTCCTCGTCTGTCTTGTTGATTGTTTGCCCTCATGATGTGCTACCACTGTGTCCCCCTGTGTGTATTTAGACCCTGTGTCATTGTCCTCTTTGGTTTGTGGACCATATGTTGTTTTCCCCCCCTTCTCTTGTTCCCGGTTTCAGTGTTTACTTTTATTGGCCTTTATTAAAATTATATTCATTTTAGCAGTTCTGCTTTCGGTGCGGTTCTCTATGACAACCAAGGATTAATCCAGACCACCAGAGGCTCACAAGCCTTTGGGCATGAATTTGGCGTACTAGAACATGTTTCACCTCCAGCCAACTACATCAAGTGGTGCTCCTTCACTCACTTCCATTGAAATGATGACAATGGTTGTGTAACACAGGTCATTCTAAAAAATAATATAAACGCAAAACAGTAATTTTAAAATGTATATTTCAACCCAACTGAGGTGTCAATACAAATGATGTACAAAAGTTTTGGTGTAGCCATCGTCTATGTTTCTGACTTACTGATTGTAACCTCGCCCGGGGATACCCATGCTGGTACGCGCTCTTAATCTAACATAACTTACCAGAGAGTCCTGTAAATTAAGGCCCAAATTGTTCGCAATGAATTTGGAAACTAATCACAAAATTGGATTGGCTATGGCCATAGTAGTATTCAAGATAATTGGCTCTGGGCTGTGTGCGATGACTCGTACAGGAGGATCTTGGAGTGACGTCGTATGTTCCATATTATCCGCTCCGGATAGTCTTCTTAAAGATACCCAAAGACATCATCCCCGCGGCAGACATCCTCATCAGTTCCTGGAAGGTTTCGCAAGGGTTTAAAAAAACTAGCTATCCTTGAGAAGGAGGGGAGGACACAACTGTTGGCACTTGTGAGGATCTCATCCAATTCTTGAGGGTACTGCTACTTGACTAGTGGTTCTGCCATGCTCCCCAGAGTCGATTGGTACTGCACACACAACGGTCTGGGATCGAGGCAACGCTAACTCCTTCAGGAGATAAAAAACGAAATTCATCGGAGTATTACTTAAAGATCCTCCTTAATCTTAGCAATCCCAAAATACACAGACTATATAACCCCCCCTTCGCCCCAAAAAAATATTGAATACTTTAAAAGCTGCTAATTTATCGTACGAAAATGTTACTACAAAAATTGCCCACGTTATAAATATCCATCCCTTTCTTCCCCTTATACATTTCTGGATGGGGGCGTGGTGGCTGTCATGAGCCTGCACCATAGTTCAAAAGCACCCTCATTAGTAGTGTATATATTAATTAAATCTACATTAATAAAACATGCATAGCCACCTGTAATATTATTAAATATTTGATAAAAAACTAAACTAAACCTAAAATCTTTAAATAAAAAGACTGGTGTCAATACTTTTTATAATTGAAGCTTGCGTTGTATCATGAGGTGGAGATGAGTGAGGACTCTCAAACGCAGGAAATGCCATAATTAAGATTTAATATACAATTAAGTCCAAGGCAAAAAACACAAACCTCCAAAATCCAAAGTACCGAGGAACCCAGAGGGAACTTGACCATGACAATGAACCAAGCACACAGGGACAAGAGAGGGGAGCGAGAAGCATCAGGTAATTAGGGACACAGACGATCACAGAAGAACACATAGGGCGGGGCAGACAATCAACAGGGGACAGGACATGAAGTATAAAACTGAAATGAACCAGAGTACATAATGTCAAAATGAAAACCAAAATACAGAAATAATAAATCCACACCATGGAAACAGTGGAACCTCAGTACATCAGATAAAATTAACAGCTCACCATGAGTAGTTTTGGACTCTAGGGACAGTTAAGAGATATTGCAGGACCTAAGTGTCCCAGAGGGTTCATAAATAAAATAAAAATGCGAATTTAAGATACATAAACAGGACCTGAGGATTATTTAAAAACATTCATAAAGCAGTATATTAAAATCAAAAGGTATCTTACAAAATAATGCGCCCAAACACAATCCTTTTTTGCAGAGGTCGTGGCGTTTTTCATGACATGGCTCAAACCTGGTTGGATGGATGTGGAAGTCAAAAGCCTCTCCAAAATATTGCCCCTAAATTTAACATCATATTTCATGGAGGAGGTTTTCCCCAATGGAGAGCCGACAAAGTCGTCGTGGTATGGAATGCAGCAGAACCAAAGATCCATCGCACACAAAATATTTACATGCCTTTTACAAGGCATTTTTTACAAACATTCTCCATCCCTGCATCTGTCATAACGTTGCCTGTAAAAAAGTATATAATGGAATGGGTTCGTGTGGTGTGATCCAAGTAGCAGAGTAGCTATGGGCAGTGGTGAGGCACCTTTTGAAAGGGTTTCTTACCACGGTCTCATTCCATAAAATGGCTTGAGTGTCTTCCTCTGCACTATGCACCCTGTAGCATCCAGGTAACACCAATGTCCTCTTTGATCTTGACTGGAAAATATTTAGACTTTTTTGGATACAGCATGATTCCTTTAGGGTGTTGATAATCTTCTGAATTAATCTCATCAGGCACCAGTTGGTGTTCTGAAAGGACATTCACTGCTGTTTCATTGGATAAGGTATATTATTTTTTCTCTGTACGAGGGGCTTCTGTCCTTGCAAACCAGACTCAAAATACAATTCCAAATGGGTTCTATTTTTCTCCAGGTTACCAAATATACCTACAATTTGTCTGCCCCTTGATCCCACTGGGTCTGCATATTAACTATTCTGTGCGGTGAGCCGCCCCAACCCGTGACCAGTAAAGTCACACGACCCTTCAAAACTGATGTCAGTAGGCACTGGGACTGAAGCTGTTACCGTACAGTCTTTATTGTACAAAAAGTGTACATGAAAAGTGGCTTCTCTAGCTTTTTGATGTTATCAATTAAATGCCTCTTGATCCAAAACTGCAAAATGGTCCCTGAACTGTCTTTAGACCTTTGCCGCAATTAAATTTGTCAATTTTAATCAGGGAAATAATTATCTTTGCATGATTTTTCCAATTTTGCATCATTTTATTCCACATATAAAAAGGGGTGGTTTGGCGTAAGTAGGCAAATGAAAGCATTTGTCTTTCTTCATGGCTTGAGACCAGGAGCCCAGAAATAGAAAAGGCCAACAAGAAATAAAAGAACAGGCAATGGTTGTGATAATTCAATTAACTGTAATCATTCCAAGCAACTCAACATGTTTGGGTAAGAGCCTATTTTAAAATATTTACTAACCTGGAGGTTTCCAACATCAGACTAAAGTCGGAAAATATTTTGAATGATATACCTTGTTGACTGATAATTCTTTCCCATTTTTTACCCTCAGTGTCTTCGAGTTTCCTCTGATATTGGAGAATGGGGGAAAGTTTTTTTCCACGTCAGTCTATAATAATATGATCATGAAATTTTACAAATGTTACTCTTATTTTCATTGTCTAACTTGCCACTCTATGTCTTCTATCAGAAGAAACAGGGTGGTTCCCAACATCAGAACTAAATGAATAGAGAGATCCTTCCATTTCTATTACCCAAACTTTGAAATAAATATCGTTTCCGATTTTTAACGATTTTTAGCTTGCATGTGTTTGCAATTATCCTCCTTGCGGTCACCGAATGGGGAGTTGGTCTTTGTCAAGTCCTTAACCATAGTATAATCTTTACACAAAAATAGAGAAGCATCAAATAACTTATTACGGGGGTGGATGTCCATTAATAATAAAAGTTAATATGGACTGTGTGGACCCCTGTTGCCAAAAATATAAGACTGTAAATCGGGTTTCGGCTACCATTCGGTGCATCCACAGGTACCCCGAAGCAGTTGCCTGCGGAGGCAAATTCATGAATCCGGGTCATCGTCAGGGCTCTGGTAAAGTTTTCTCATTGTTTTGGCTGCCAAGGGTCATCCAAAGTGATCAACGGTACCAATTAAGCGAAAGACTTGCACACTCTCTTCCAATTGGAGATAAAAACATGGTCACTCTGTTGTCTTATCACCCGAGAGTCAGGGTGCACATCGAAAAACTCCATTGAAACATGAACCCCACTAAACATCCGAGTCCACTCAACCTCCCGATCACGTCAATATCGCGCTCGGCTCGGTCGTGACCTTTATTAGTCCAACGACGTCTGTGCAAGGTGCGCCATCTGGCGTAAAACAATGACCTCCCCATAGACGTGGATAAGAGTCCCATCCCGACCTCCTCTAGACGTGGAAAACAGGTCTTCGGACTTCCGACGCAGAACGTCTTGATCTAGCAATACAATTACTATAGGCTGTGAAGCATTCTATGGTGTTGTTCACCTGACTGGTAGGCGTTTAGTGATTAAGCAAAATGTGGCCAGCTTGGGATACGTGTGTTCCACAGGTCCACGTGTTTGTTGTATCATTATCTTTACATATTTGTTTCGATTTTTTTTTTTTTCTATGCGAACAATTTTTCTGTTGGTTTAAAGCCTAATAAACACTCAACATAGGATTTACGTAGTGGCTAATAATAAAACTTGTGAATGTATGCAATTTGTTGAGCTAACAATCTCAAGTTTGTAAATAAGGGGTGAGCCACTTTGGAATTTATGCAAAATGCATGGGTCAACAAGTTTATTATAGCCACTACATAATTTCTAGGTTGTTGAGTGTTATTCCGTTTTTAACCAAAACCAAGAAAAATTGTTCGCTAAAAAAGTGGAAAAGTCAATCATTTCTCCGACCTGGGATTTGAACCTGCGTCGTTGGACTGAAGTCTATTACGCAACCGCCTACACCACTGCAGGCATATTTTTCTGACTATGTGAAAAAATAATAGCTAACATCCTAAACAACGAACGCCACCACTTATACGAGGTTACAAGCCTGACATGTGAGGGTCGTCGAGGACCTGTTTTCACGTCTACTCGACGTTTATGGGTGTGCTTCTGGACGTAAAGGCAATGCCTTCCCAGACGTTGAAATCTGTTACCTCTGGTCGCTGCCTGCTTTATTTTATGGAATGCACCTTCTAGTAATGTACACAGTCTGCACCGAGTTTTTAGATATAGATGTATCATTTCCACATTGAAAAGAGTTTGTGGAGACAGAAGTAAGTTGTTTTCTCACGTTATACGTGGAATTTTGTTAAGTATATTTCGTATATTATCTGTATTTTGAAATTTGCCTCGCACAGTGATGAATCTATAACATACCGGCTGGCATCTGCTCAGCTGCAAGGGAGACACCTTTTTTAGTTTTTTAAGGTAAAGTTTATAAATATGATTTTGTTTTTCATATTTCAAACTCTTTTTAGTCACATTAGAATTCTTAGGCTTAGACTGTCCAACAAACTCTGTGTTTAAAAAAGGTTATGATTCTGGAGTTTTAATTATAATAATTCAAATTATTATCAAAAGTTACTGTATAGATCACAATGGTTTATAAACTGCAAAAAGGACAACAGTCGAAAACCTAGTAAAAACTAAGTTTAAAAACAGGGGATGATCAGCTTTAATATTTGAGGACACTCCCATCATTTAGACACCTGTGATGTCATCAGTGGAGTTGAGTTCAGGTGTGGGACCATGTGGGACCATGTGGGACCAATAGGAGCACCACATGATGTTACCTGCTGTCAGAAAGAGAGTTTAATGTTCATGTATTGCTTTGTCTAATTAAATGGAGATTTAATGTCTTCCCAGCGTCGTCAATGTCAGAGGACTTTCACTTCTTCTCACTGTGGCTGTTTAAAATATGAGCCACTACAGTTGTTATTTTGGTTAGTTGCTTAGCTGCAAATATTAAATATCCATTCATCTGCTGCTTGGTAGCAAGCTAACTAGCGCTTGCAACCTCTATTCAATTTCTTACTTTTTCTTATAAACTTTAAAACCAGCCTATGTTAATTAACATACATTTACCTTTGGCTAATGCAGTCCAATTATTGTGAAATCCATAGCTAGTGTATAATTTTCATGCATGTTGCAATAACTAATGTTCTCGAGTGTCCTAATGTGTCATGTGTTGTTTGAGTCTTTTACAGGTGTCAGACTGTGTTGAAGGTGTTCGACAGGTAAGAATCACACTCTCACACATTGATTGTTTCTTCTGTATTATTATGTGGTTTTTCGAATAAACCTTATTTGGTGTATTCTCTTGAAAACATTCTTTTTCTCAGATTGTTCATGCAACTCACTCAAGCATGAGGGAAAAAGAACAACAAGGGGAAAATGCCCCCCTCGCGAAGAATGCAACATGTGTACCAGTATACAGGGGTAAGTCAGCTTTCAGGGGCTAATTTGTGTCCATGTGCAAAACAAATGCACATTTGCAATTGTTTTTTTACATGGCTTTACTCCAATGACCAAAGCCTTATCCCAAGTTTTCTAGACAGAGTGTCTTCCAGTGTTCAAGCGAGGGTGCAGTGCCTAAGGTTTGTATCCCCTGGTGATGGATTCGAGTGGTTGAGGGCATTACTAGAAAGTTATGTGTTGGTTATATCACTTTGCAACATTATGATGAAACTAAAACATGTTCCACATTTTCAGGGGCTGTGCTTGGACCTTGTTATGAGAGACTGCAGACAAGAGAGGACCACATGTTTGGAACACCTCAACATTCATTAAATGCATTCTTCTGCCTTTCAGATTGTGTTTGTACATCTGGGGAAACCTAGAGTTGTGGCGTGTGCCTGTTTATTACGGATCCAAACATAGGGCTACAATCATGTTTTTTGTTACTTTGCTGAATGTTCAGACTTAGTGTTCTATAACACTGTGCCCTGTGTGCTTGAACGTGTACTTTGATGTAGGAAACATGATTTTTTAATGCAGCTCCATTTGACAAATAATGACTGATATCCTTTACTACGTTGTTTCTCAGGTTTTTGACTGCTGTGTTTATCGTGTATTGCCCAGAGTCAGAACTAAACATTGGATAAAAGCCTGCATTTCAGTTTCACAAGGCTAAAATCTGGAACGGTCTTCCTGGGAAATGTGAGACCAGGCTTCTTCTTTGACAATGTTTTAAATCCCGGTTTAAAAACACTTCTGTTTCTGCTTCAATGGCGATTTTATGAGAGATTTTATTTTTTATCTTTTTAATTTACTGTCAATATTTATAATTGTAATGCCTGTTTTGATTGTTTCTATTTTTGTTTCAGTGTTTGAGTTTCCTTTGTTTTGACTGTGCTATACAAATAAACCTTGCCTGCCTATTGCAAAAAGTAGTCTCGACCCGTAAGTGATTCTGCAGAGGATAAGTAGTTTCAATAGAAACTGTAATGGGGAGTCATATCAACGTCAAAAATTTTGGTCATATAAGACGTCGAGAGGCTTCGTCGGACCCGACCCCGGTTCTGTACCACATTTCAACTTGAATGAACGTGGCCGCGATCGTCTTTGAAACGTCCAGATAAGTCCAGATGACGTTGAAATGACAGTGTTTTGCATCTGCTTGTTAGCGGGAACAACGGAGCAACGAACGTCATATGAAGGCAATATTTTGGTCATATAAGACGTTGCTAGGAGTCGGACCACGACGGTTCTGTACCCCATTGCACCTTGAAAGAACGTCAGATGACGTTGGAAAATTACGTTGTTTTTGAATCAGCTAGCTTAGTGGGAACGACTGAACCGAACGTCATATAAAACGTAATATTTTGGGCATATGAAGACATTGATAGGACGTCAGACCCGACCGGTTCCGTACCACATTCAAAACCTTGAATTGACGTGCCATCCAGTAACATTTGGAGGTTGATGGTGACGTCGGGAGGAAACGACGTCGAGGAACAACGTTCATTCAGCACCCACCAGTGACCTTATTCGACGTTCCAAATTACGTTGATTCAACGTATCGGCTTGCTTAGTGGAAGTCCATGTTGAGGACGCCACTGCTTTGAGTCACAAAGAGAAAGTGAAAAGTGTGCCCTTGTGCTGTTTGTGCTGGAGAAGAAGAAAGCTGTGCAGGAGTGGTTGCGGTTCAGCCCGGTCCGCAGGCAACATCATCAAGCCAGGAAAGCGATGACTTTTACTATAGGTCTGCTGAGCCAGATCAAGGCCTTACATAAGAAACTCTATACTGCGGGACCTGGTAGTTAAAGGCACAGTATCGAGACTTGATATAACCATCAATATTGGTATCACATGGCACCAATAAGCAAGAAAATGCGGTTGCATTTTGTCTAATATGAATGTGCAAGTTGATACCAATCAGCCACAATCTGTATTATTTTTAAATAATTGTTACCTGTTAATGAGCCATGGTAAATGAGCATGATATAGTCTACATCAGGCATGTAAAGTCATATACATCAGAGGGCCAATAACACAAATTTGCTGCGAGCCGAGGGGCCGGATGGTTCAATGTTTATTATACTCATTGCCTGTCAGCCTATTTCAGACAGGTACTACCATATTGCCAGCGTTTTGATTGATTTTTATAGATTTTTAGGACCCAAGACTATTGTTTATTGTGTACTTTATGACTATCTGGAAATCCGAAACCCGATTCTGAAAGAATTTGCCTGTCTACTTTCATCAGCAAAAAGAATTTTGTTTTAGCTTGTATATCCCGTTGAGTAGCGAGGGAGTTTTACTGAAATCACCAAAAAAGCTGAGAAAAAGAGGCCACAATAAAGGCATTAGCTGTTTTCAAAACCATTCAGCGAGCGCTGCTGCCACCTGCGGGCTCGATTCCAATATGCTCTTCAAGCTTATCCCCCCAAACACATATTAGAATAAAATAGACATCTGGAACATGAAAATAGCGGAAAACGCAATTGCGTAATAGTGCGTCAATGGCAGGCAACGGGCCATGTAAATTCATTTGCGGGCGGGGATTTGGCCGCGGGCTTGACTTTGCACAAGTGGTCTACATGATAGGTCAGTGGTCCATTTTATACTTGCTCTTGGAATGATTTACTTATACATCAATTGATGTGTCGCTTCTTGAGACAATAACCTTGGTCTTCATGGTTGCTGTCTGTTAAAATCTTGTAGTTTTTTTTTTTTTTTTTCCGAATTTCAGCTCTGTTGTGGACTGGTGAGAAAGCTTGTCTCCTGAGCCCCGTCCACCCAAGAGTTGACAACACCCCCCAAAAACATGCTGATGCACCCATACTGAGAGTGACGGGGCCAGGTGAAACGTCACGTTCCACACCTTGAAGACCTTCCAAGTAAGTTTTTTGTTAATCTGTCATTTTTGTGTGATAAGGGTTTCTGCGGGGGGCATATAAAAATTTTCGGTGATTAAAAGGACAACTAAGCACAAATCAACTTTTTGAGGGGCTTATAACTGCCGATAAATATTGTTTCTTATTGCGCTCTCTACATTGTCTGGTAATAATTTTCTTGGACATTTTAGTGCCAAAATAGATAAACTCTCACTTTGAAGCCTAAATACCGCTGTGTAGCGCCCTCTCTAAATTTATTCTTTGGCTACACTACATTTGAATTTTCGGTGCCGCGTCCTCCCCATTTGCTCTGCCAGCATGTTGTATCGGTCCGCGCTCTGTGATCGGCGGTATAAAAGCCAGCCAGAGTCTCGCAACGCCCCCTGTGCGAGTTAGAGTTGGAATACGGGCGAGCCGCTTTTAACATCGATTTCAGGTTAGCAATTTATTAGCATAGTATTTTAGAAGTTTTTTAGCGCAGCGTTTCTCGTGTGTAGTTAACTGTAGTCAGGTAGTTTCTGTAGCCGTTTTGTGGGACGTTGGAAGCACAACATGCCGGTCACGACGCGGCCAGGGAGCGGGAGATGAGGAGGGAAGACCCGAGACGGGGATTTGATCTTACAGGCCCCGCTGTGAGAGCCACTGCACTCACATCCCCGACCTCTCCGTCTAAATAATGACAACCGAGCAGAGACCGCTCACCCACAACTCCCCCTCCCCGCGTCTCCCAACGCCTCTCGCCACGCCTCCTTTCTTCCTGGAGTTTTTTTTACTTTTTGGGATAGTGGGGTGGAGTAAGATCTGGATAGGGGTGTTTAGTCGCTTCTTTTTTAAGTGAAATTTGTCCAAAAATAAGCCTTAAATATATTTACATTTTTGCATTAAAGTAGATTCAAAACTGGCATTTAACTGGAAAATGTATAAGGGGAAATTATGACATGCGCGACGCCTGTATTAACCTTTAACACGCAAAACTCACCCCCCCCCCCCCCCCCCCCCCACCCCCCCCCACACCCCCTCTTGCCATTATTAGCCTTCTTATGCTTGTGTGATGTCATCCATTCTAATGCATTGTAGTGACTTTCCTTTTTTTCATCCTTGTCATGGTCATATTTCTATTACTTTAAAGGTGTGAAAATCGGGTCGCGATGATGTCACTATCTCATCCAATAGTTGGAGACGGCACAAAAACTTGTACCCACCTCGCCAATGGTCTGGCTCGGGTGTAATGATGGGCTCTTTGATTTGAAGTCCTCCTCAAGGGTCAACCTGAAAGGGGGCGTCAGCAAATTGGATCCTAATGCCGAGCGTCGGCAGGCTCTCGACCCGAGGAACTATTCAAGCTCTGCAAGGTAACTTATTCTTAGAGTTTTTGGGTTGTCTTCCAGTTTTGATTGCATTATGCAGGAGGGAGGATGAGCGGGGGCTATGGGGAGAGGAAGAGGTTGGCGAGTCGGGGACGGGATGCTTAAGCGGATGAATTGGGTGGAATCGTTGTTCTGTTCCCACTGATGCTGTTGTTAAAACAGTTTCCGGTACGGCCATAGACGCTGATGTGAGAAAGTCCATTCAATAGTCGAATTTCGGAGCTAAGACACCAGGTGAAGCGCAAAAGTTTGTAATTGTTTTAAGTTTTTGTACTTGCACTTTTGCGGAAGTGCGTTTAAAGTTTGCACTAGATTTTGCCCTGTTAAAAACTGTACCCTCTTACCTCAACATCCTCTGGGATTTGTTATTTATCTGAATTAGAAAATAACGTTTGGCTTTTGATTAGATGCACATTAGTCTGTGTTAATTGCCATACACATGTTTGCATATATATATATATATACCTCTTTATTTATATATATAATTACCTGTTTCTATATTAACATATATTTCAAATACATTGTAACATTTTAAACTATAAAGGCGGGGGGGGGGGGAATTTTTTTGGTCCACTCTAGTTTTACTGGCTGTGATTTTTGAAGTCTCTCGTTCAAATGGAATGGGGCAGCGCCGGCTGGCGCATGCCAGATGCGTTTTTCCACAATTTTTCTTGTGGGCGGGACACTCGCGGCCAATTTGGATTGTTCCAGGTAGAGCACATTTTTTTTGGACATTATTTAGAACGCGGAGATAGGCGTGACTCTGTCGTTAATCTATACAGTCTATGGAAAAAAAACACATCTGCGCTGGAGACTTCAAAAATTCACAGCAAGGTAAAACTAGGTGGACCAAAAAATTCACCCCCTCAGCATTGACACAAATTGGAACGGCGCTTTGGCCAAGAGCCAAACTTTTGTTCAGCCAGTAAAGCGTTTTTGAGGAGGTCTGCCAATGGGAATATGTTAGTATTGGCTCATTTTCTCTCCACTCTCTCTACTCAGCTGTTTTTGTTAGATGCATTAGTTTAGCAGTTGTTGCCATCCTTGTTGTTTTACACCGCCTACTCTTATTTAGGTATAAATAGACTTGGCATTTTTTGTTTCCTTCTTTTGTTGACTAGTTTTGTTGAGTTTGTTATTTTGGCACAACTGGGCGACGCCACTCCCACCATTGTTATTCCTTTTTTTTCGTTTAGTTTTATAAAAAGGAAATTGCCAAAACCCACTGTGAGTGACTCCGGCCGGCTGAGTGTATACTGAGACGCTGCGCAAACATTTCCAGGCTATTAGCAGCAACGCAACTGACCAGGGCTCCTAATGCAAATTTTCCAGCGTTCATACAAGGTTGAAAAAACTATGTAGTTCTAGCGCTCACCACTGCCGGCCAGTAGTGGTAAGAAAGAAACAACCCCCCTCCTGGCCAGTATACCCACTTCTGTGCCAGCCTCGCCGAGCGCCAACATCATTTCTGTAATATTAACAGCAGTTGATGAAAATGGAATGAAGCTCGGACAAACTTTGCAGAGGTCTCGTTTGGATGACCGAAGGAGTAGAATTATCCTCTCTGCCGAGCTCGAAGCCCACAAGCTAGTTTGTGTCCCGCCGCCATTGTTGTTTGTTTTCCGCTACTGTGCATGTTCCAAAATTTACGTGCGGGGAGCTGCAGCTGCGGGGAGGATGGGGGTCAGCTCATGCAGGAAATTCACACCTTTTTCCCCTCACGCGGGTGTGAAAGAGAACCCGCTGAGCCGAGTATCTTGGTTGTCCCACTCTGCAGGTCTGGATCTGAATTCTTACGTTTTTCCCTCCCTGGAACACAGTCTTCGTCCTGAGGGTTAGTAGCAACAGACCATCCAACTATAGTTTTTTATGCCACATTGTCTCTGTGTAGCTGTCCTCTGTTTCAATTATTGTTTCATCTATCCTGGTATAACAAAATTGGGGGTCGGGGGCCTCGTCCAGGGATACTTTGAAACAATTCATTGTCTCCTTGTGGTCTAGTGTATTAGAGAGGGTGTGCCCAATCCATGGTGTTCGTTTTACAGATTTCATTGAGGGACTCCCACTTTTCAGCCATCTTCCAGGTTCAGTAGAACTCAACCTTCGTGGTGTAAGCAACAACAGGGAGATGCCTTCTCATCACGCAAGGGATGGCCGGATGTTTTGCTGGTCACTCCGTATGCTGTAGGAGCTTCCAGCATATTCACATCGAGGACCTGAGGCGGCCTTCGGATCCCCCAAGGTGTGGTGAAAGACGTAGTTGGTGTTCACTCAGCTTCTTGTATTTTACAACATAAGGACAGAGAAATGGTAGTGGTCATTGATGAGCATGGTATTGGTATAAGAGAAGTTGGGAGCCCGTGTCACCAGGCTTATACCGAAGCTCGTTGACCATACGCCTTCTTGTCCAAATGCTGCTTCATTTCGGTCTGGAGAAGCCGAAGACCAGCTGGGGAGCAACGCTAGTTATAAACGCATACCCAAAGTGTAGTGACATACTCTGGGATGTTTTTGGACAGGGTATTTGAGGTTTAATGAAGGTGCTCTTTTAGATAACCTTCAAAGGCCCTGGGGCGCCACGGTGGTCTGAGTGCGATAGCACTCTCGCTATCATGCAAAGAAGGTCCTGGGTGCGTATCGACCGGTCGGACCAGGGCCTTTCTGGAATGGAGTTTGCATGTTCTCCCGTGTCTGCGTAGGTTTCCTCCAGGTACTCCGGTACCCCTACCACTAAAAATATGTACAAATAGGTATGGCATGCGCCTTCTTACTGGCGACCCGCTCCCATCTCTGAGTGGATGCGGAGAGACAAATGCCCAAACTAACAATTGTAAACCGCTTTGAGACTCTGATGTGCAGTGAAAGACGGGTTTATAAATAAAGATTACTTACTTACTCAGACTTCTGGCCAAGACTAGTGGGCTGGGCTGAACCTTCACCACTCCTGCAAGCTTCTCCAGCAGCAAACACCAGCACAAGGGGCACACTTTCACTTTCTTTGTTGACTCAAAGCCAGTGCATCCTCAACCATGGACTTCCCACTAAGCAAGCCGACGTTTGAATCAAGTTAATTTGAACGTCGCATATAGGTCACTGGTGGGGTGCTGAATGAACGTTTTCTCGACGTCGTTTCCGACGTCACCTCAACCTCCAAATGTTTCGTTGTTGGATCGTCAATTCAAGTTTGAATGTGCGCCCCTACGGAACGGTGGGTCTGACGTCCTGATCAAGGCTCATAGGACCACAATATTGACGTTTATATGATCGTTGTTTTCAGTCCGTTTCCCACTAAGCAAGCAGATGTCAAAAAACGTAATTTCAAGTCATCTGGACGTTCATTCAAGGTTGCAACTGTGGTACAGAACCGGTCGGTGTCCGACGTCCTATCAACGTATTATATGGACCAAAATATTTGCCATCTATATGACGTTCGTTTTCCGTTGTTCCCACTAAGCAAGCCAGATGTCAAAACACTGTCCTTTCAAACGTCATCTGGACCGTTATCTGGACGGTTTTTTCCCCCAAATGACGTCGCGGCCCCGTTCATTCAAGGTTTGCAATGTGGTACGGAACGGTCGGGTCCGAGTCCTCTCGACGTCTTATATGACCAAATATTGCCGTTTATATGACGTCCATTTCAGTTCTATAGACCTACTTAACCTCTGCAGAATCACTTACTGGTCGAGACTACTTTTTGCAATAGGGCAAGGCAAGTTTATTTGTATAGCACGTCAAAACAAAAGGAAAACTCAAAGCACTGAAACAAAGATCGAAACAATCAACAAGGCATTACAATTATAAATATTGACAGTAAATTAAAAAGGATAAAAAAATTAAAAATCTCTCTTATAATCTTCATTTGAAGCCGAAACAGAAGTGTTTTAAACCTGGATATTTAACATTGACAAGAAGGAAAGCCTGTCTACATTTTCCAGGAAGGACGTTCCCGATTTTAGCCTTGTGTAATCTGAAATGCAGCTTTATCATGTTTAGTTCTACTTGGGCAATAAACATAAAACCCCGCATACAAAAAAACCTTAGAACAACTGTAGTAGAAGGATATCAGTATTCTTGCCAAATGGGAAGCGGATTAAAAATCATTGTTTCTCTACATCAAAGTACAAGTTAAAGAAACAGGGCACCTGTTTTAAGAAACTACTGTATGAACGTTATATGCCAAAGTAAAAAAAATGATTGTATCACTATGTTTGGATCAGTATTAAAACAGGCTACCACGCTACACTCGAGGTTCCCCAGATGTAAAACACACTTTCTGAAAGCAGAAGATGCAGTTATTTGAATGTTGGAGGTGTTCCAACATGTGTCCTCTCTTGGTCTTCCAGTCTCTCATCACAAGGTCCAACACAGCACCTGAAAAATGTGAACATGTTTAGTTTCAACATAATGTGGCAGAAAGTGATATAACAAACATAACTTTCTATAATGCCTCAAACCCCCTCGATCCATCAACCATGTGATACAAAACCCTTGGCACTGCACTCGCTTGAGACACGGAAGGGACTCTTGTCTGAGAAACTTGGGATAAGGCTTTGGTCATGGATAATTCCATGTAAAACAACCAATTGCAAATGTGCATATGTTTTGCACATGGACACACATGAGCCCTGAAAGCTACTTACCCTGTAAATTTATCGTACACATGTTGCTCATTTCCGAGGGGGCATTTTCCCACTTGTTGCTCTTCTTCCATCATATTGAGAGAGTTGTGAACAATTGAGAAAAAGATGTTTTCAAAGAGAAAAACACCAATAATGGTTTATTCTAAAAACAACATAATAATACAGAAGAACAATCAATGTGTGAGAGTGCTTATTCTTACCTTGAACACCTTCAACACAGTCTGACACCTGTAAGACTCAACACACATGACACATTGGAATAATCTCAGAACATTAGGGTTATTGCCACAATCATGAAATTATTACCTCTATGGATTCACAATAATTGACTGCATTAGCAAAGTAAATGTATTTAATTAACATATGGCAGGTTTACAGTTTATAAGAAAACGTAAGAAATGAATAGAGTTGCAAGCGTAGTTAGATTGCTACCAGCTGCTGAATGCGATACTTAATATTTGCCAGCTAACAATAACAAAAAGAACAAATGTACGTGGCTCATTTAAACAGCCCACAGTGAGCAGAAGGGAAGTCCTCTGACATTGAAGCCAGCCACCGAAGACATAAATCATTTTATTAAACAAGCAATACATGAACATTAAAACTCTCTTTCTGCAGCAGGTAAACATCTGTGTGCTCTATGGTCCCACATGGTCCCCCATCCCCCTCCCCCCTCCCCACATGGTCCCACACCTGAACTCAACTCCAAAACTGATGACATCTCAGGTGTCTACATGATGGGAGTGTCCCAATATTAAAGTGATCTCCATGTTTTTAAAACTTAGTTTTCTAAAGTATGTTGTCTTTTTGCAGTTTATAATAACCATTGTGAAATATACAGTAACTTTGATAATAATTGCATTATTATTTTAATAATCAAGAATCTTAACCTTTTTTAACACTAGTTTGTTGGACAGTCTAACCTACAGAATTCTAAAGTAGCTAAAAATAGTGTGGAAAAATATGAAACAAACAATATCATATTTTTACACTTTAATTAAAAACTAAAAAAAGGTGTCTCCCTTTCAGCCTGAGCAGTGCAGCCCGTTATTATTATAGATTCATGCACTGGCAATTCAAAATACAGGGATAATATACAACTATACTTTAACAAATTCCACGTTTCGTGAGTAAACTAACTTAATTTCTGTTCCAACTCTTTTCAATGTGGAATGATAATCTTATCTAAAATGTCAGACTGTGTACTTACTAGAGCGGGTGATTCCAAGTAAATAAGCAGGGGCAGCGACAAGGTACAATTCAACGTCTGGGAAGGCCATTGCTTTACCGTCAAGATGCACACCACGTCGATTAGACGTGTAAAACCGGCCTCGACCGACTCACAGGTCAGGCTGTCACCTAGTATAAGTGTGCGTCGGTTGTTTTAGGGATGTTCTCTATTATTTTTTTCACAGTAGTCCGAAAAAAATTGCTGGCGTGCGTGTAGCGGTTGCGGAATGACGACTTCAGTCGCACCGGCGCAGGTTCAAATCCCGGTCGAAATGTTTGACTTTTCACTTTATAGGAACAATTTTTCTGTTTGGTTAAAAACGAATAAACACTCAACATAAGGGATTATGTAGTGGCTAATATATAAAACTTGTGAACCATGCATTTGCATTAAAATCTCAAATTGCTCACCCTTATTTCAACTGAGATTGTTAGCACAACAAATGCCATTCCCTTCACAAGTTTTTTATTAGCCACTACGTCATCCTATGTTGAGTGCTTTATAGTCTTTAACCACACAGGAAAATTGTTCGCTTAAAAATCGAACCAAATATGGTAAAGATAATGATACACACACAGCTAAACCACCTAACAACAAAAACAACACACACACACCAAAACACAAAAAAAACACAACCAACAAAACACAGTGGACTTGAACACACGTTATCCAAGGCTGCAACCATTTGCTTAATCCACTACGTACCGTCAGGCTTACACTAGATTGCTTCAACAGCCTATATAATTGTGATTGCTAGTTCAAGAGTTACTGCTGTCGGAAGGGCGATGACCTGTTTTTTCCAGTCTAGAGGAGGTCGGATTGGACGTCATATCCACGTATATGGGAGGGGGGTGTGTGTTGTGGTGTGTGTGTGTGGGGCGGGGGGTCATTGTTTTTCGTCCAGCTGCGCACCTTGCCACAGACGTCGTTTGGACAGTAAATAAACAGTCACGACCGGATCGACGCGATATTGGACGTGATCTGGAGGTTGAGTGGACGTCGGCATGGGTTTTTTTCCTCAGTGGGTTCATGGTTAATGGAGTTTTTCGTGTGCACCTTTGTGCGACTTCTCGGGGGTGGGGTGGATAAGGACTAGAGTGCTGTTTTATCTCCAATGTGGGAAGAGAGAGTGCAAAGGACTTTCGACTTGAAGTTGGTACCTTGATCACTTTGGATGACCCCTTGGCAGACCAAACATGAGACAACTTTACCCAGAGGCCCTGACGATGACGTACAGAATTTCCGCAGGCAATGCTTCGGGGTACCTGGTGGGATGCACATAAATTGAGAGCAGAAACCGATTTTACAGTCTTAGTTTTTGGAACGGTCCCACACAGTCAATATTAACCTTTTATTATTACTGGGATCCTCACCCCGGTATATGTTATTTGAAGCTTCTCTATTTTTGTGTAAAGATTATACTATTAGTTAATGACTTGACAAAGACCACTCCCATTCGGTGACCTCAAAGGATAATGCCAACACATGCAGCTAAAATCGTAAAATCGGACGATATTATTTCAAAAGTTTGGTAATAGGAATGGCAACGATCTCTCTATTTTAGTCTGATGTTGGGAACCACTTCAGAGTCTTCGGTTGAAGACATAGAGGTGCCTAGTTAGACAATGAAATAGAGTAACATTTGTAAAAGTTCAAGATATATTATTTTAGACTGAACGTGGAAAAAAAACTTTCCCCCATTTCTCCAATTCAGAGGGAAATCGAAGGACACTGAAGGTAAAAGGGGTAATGATTATTCAGTCAAAGGTATATCATTTAAATTTTTCCGACTTTAGTCTGATGTTGGGGAAAAAAACCCTCCAGGTTAAGTAAATATTTTAAATTATGCTTCTACCATAACAGATTGAGTTTGCTTGGATTGATTACAGTTAATTGAATTCTCCAACCATTGCTGTTTCTTTTATTTCTTGTTGGCCTTTTTCTATTTCTGGGGCTCTGTCTCAAGCCTGAAGAAAGACAAATTCTTTCCATTGCCACTTACCCCAACCAACCCCTGTTTTATATTTGGAATAAAATGGATGGGCAAAAAATTGGAAAATTCATGCAAAGATAATTATTTTCCTGAATTAAATTGGACAATTTAATTGCGGCAGGACTAAAGACGTTCATCCATTTTGCAGTTTTGGATTCAAGAGGATTTTATTGAAAACATCAAAAAAATAGCGAAGCCCACTTTTTCATGTACAGCTTTTTGATACATTTAAAGTCTGTACGGAACAGCTTCAGTCCCAGTGCCTACTGCCATCAGTTTGAAGGCCCGGTGTGACTTTACTGGTCACGGGCTCACCGCACCAGAATAGTCAAATATGCAGACCAGTGAGTCAAGGGCAGAGACAAATTGTAGGTAAATTTTATACCTGGAGAAAAATAGGAACCCTTTGAAGCTTGTATGAGTCTGGTTGCAAAGACAAGGCCCCTCCGAACAGAGGAAAAAAATATACCATATCACAATGAAACACATTGAATGTCTTTCAGAACAGCCAACTGGTGCTGATGGAGATGTAATACAGACGATTATGCAACACCTAAAGGCATCATGCTGTAGTCAAAAAGACTAAATCATCTTTCATTCAAGATGCAAAGAGGACATTGTTACCTGGATGCTACAGGGTGACTTTAGTGCAGAGGAAGACACACCACGCCATTTTTGGAATGAGACCGTGGTAAGAAACCCTTCCAAAAGGGCCTCACCACTGCAATAGCTACTTCTGCTACTTGTGATCACACCCACCATCCATTATATACTTTTTACAGGCATTTCTGACAGATGCAATGAGAATGTTTGTAAAAAATGTTGTAAATGGCCTGTAATGTTTGTGTGGCGATGGATCTTGGTTCTGTGCATTTCCCTGACCCGGACGTTTTGCGGCTTCATTGGAAAAACCTCCCTCCATATATATCGCGTTAAATTATGGGCAATTATTTTGGAGAGGCTTATGACTGCCACATCATCCATCCCCTGTTTGAGCCATGTACATGAAAAACGCCAAAGACTCTGCAAAAAAAGTATTGTGTGGGGGCATTAATTTTGTAGATACTTTTGGATTTTTTTTATAATTAATATACTGTTTATGAATGTTTTAATAATCTCAGTCCTGTTTATTTATCTTATTCGCTTTTATTTTATTTTATGAACCATCTGGGACACTTTAGGTCCTCAATAATTCTTAACTGGCCCCTAGGAGTCCAAACTACTCATGGTGAGGCCTGTAAGTTTATCTGATGATCTGAGGTCCCTGTTGTCATGGTGTGGTTTTTTATTTCTGTATTTGGTTTCATTTTGACATTAGTTCCTCTGGTTTCATTTCAGTTTTAACTTCATGTCCCTGTTCCCTGATGAATTGTCGCCCCGCCCTGATGTGTTCTTCTGTGTCTGTCTGTGTCTATATGTACCTGTGCTTCTCTCCCTTTGTTGCTGGTTCATTGTCTTGTCAAGTTCCGTCCTGTTCCTGGTTACTTTGGATTTTGGAGTTAGTGTTTTTTTTTGCCTTGGACTTAATTTTATTATATCTTATTAATGGGCATTCCTGCGTTTGAGTCCAACTCATCTCACCTCTGATACCACTGCAAGCTTTCAATTATATAAAAGTATTACACCAGGTCTTTTTATTAAGATTTTAGTTTAGGTTAGTTTTATCAAATATGTAATAATTTTACAGTGGTATCATGTTATTAATGTAGATTTAATTATTTATATAACACTACTAATGAGGTGCTTGTGAATGGGTGCAGCTCTGACCTGCCACCCCCCCATCCAGAAATGTATTATGGGGAAGAAAAGGGCATGGTATTTCTAAGGCAATTTTTGTGTCATTACTTTACATACATTCAAGCTTTTTAAAATTATTCCATATTTTTTTGGGGCGAAGGGGGTATTGTCTGTGTTTTTGATGGCTAGATTAATGAGGATCTTTAAGTCATAGCTCGATGAATTCCTTTTTTGTATCTCCTGAAGGAGTTAGCTTTGCCCCTCGTACTCCCAGACCGTTGTGTTTCAGCCAATCGACTCTGGTGGAGATGGCAGAACCACAAGAGTCCAAGTCGCAGTACCCTGCAAGAATTGGATGAGATCCTCACAAGTGCACAGTTGTGTCTCCTCTCCTTTACAAGGATATGCTAGTTTTAGAACCTGCGAAACCTTCGGGAATGATGAGGATGTCTGACGCTGTGGATGATGGTCTTGGTTCTTATAGAAGACTATCCGGAAAGCGGATAACTGGAACATCGACGTACTCAAGATCCTCCTGTACGAATCATCTGCCACACCAGCCCAGAGCCAATTATCTTGAATACTACTATGAAGCCTAGGCCAATCCATTTTGTGATTAGTTCCAAAATTCCTGCCGATCCATTTGGGCCTTAATTTACAGACATCTGGTAGTTATGTAAAGATTAGAGCGCGACCAGCCTTGGTCAATCCCCGGGAGGTTACAAACAGTTAGACCAGAAACATAGAACATGGCCTAACCAAAACTTTGTTCAGGCAATTGTAGAAACCTCAGTTGGGTTGAATATACCTTTTTAAATTTACTGTTTGCGTTTATTATTTTTTAGAATGACCTGTGTGCCCACACCATTGGTGCAAACTTTTCAATGAAGTGATTGAAGGAGCACCCCTTGATGTAGTTGGTGGAGGTGGAAACATGTTCTATTCGCCAAATTTCATGCCCAGCTGTTGAGCCCTCTGTCGGTCTGGATTAATCTTTCCTTGGTTGTCAGACGATGAACGCAAAAGCAGAACTGCAAAAGTAAAATAATTTAATAAATGCCAAAAAAAGTAAAAACTGAAACCGGAACAAGAGAAGGGGGGAAAAACAACAATTGGCCAGAAACAGAGGACATGAGCACAGGGTCTAAATACACACGGTGGCCACAGGTGTAGCACATCAGGGAGGGGCAAACAATCAACAAAGACAGACAGGAACAAGCAAAACTCACATCAAGGGAACAAAAAAAGAAATATCAAATTAAACCCGATACAATAACAGAACGTCCACACCCATGAAAATTTGGTAAGTGTCATTGAAAAAGCACTTCCACTGTCTTAACCACTTTTCGGCAATTTTTATTATTTGTGCAGTTGCCAAAGTTATTTGAAATTTGATTTTTCCAACGTTATATCACTTACCACTAATGCATATTCATTTTTTGTTCCCTATCCATTATGGGGTTCGATAAGGTACCAACACCACTGCTCTGTTAAAATGTATCAATGATGTATTTTCTTGATTTGACCAAACTATGTCTCTGGGGCGTCCATATTCCATGATCTTTCAAAGCCTTTGTTCTAGTAGATCACTCCCTTCTATGGACAGCTTAACGCAATAGGTCTTGATACCAACGCCATTTTCAATATGTGTGTTGTCACATTGTTCCTAGTCCAACAAATGCATAATTGATAAAGGGCTCCCCTTTGGTCCCCATCCTATTTCAATATTCATCAACGATCTTCCACAAGTCTATCAAAATAAAATATATACGCAGACCGACAGTCATTTCCACATCTACAGTAGGTCCATTCCTATTTTTTCTCGTTTCATTCACGCTTCTCGGGAATCACGCAGCTGCGTGAAAAATCGTACATCTTATCGCCACAAGGTGGGCAGGCTAAGTCCGCTTTAGCCCTCTGCAGCGTCTTAGACGCTCAGGTATATGACTTGGCGTGCAAAACTGTCTAGCCCAAAGGTTGCTCTGTTGGCCGCAATGGTTCGATTAAATACAGGGCATTGAGAACCCAGGTGCGTTCTTGTCTGATGCACATCTTTTGGTGCTTGTGGCAAAATTGTTTTTTCACTAAACTATTATTCTATAACATCTTGTCTTAATGTCTGAAAATCTAGGTGAAACTTCATAGTGTTATACGTTTAAAAATTGTGGATTGGTTTGATAAACGAACGTTACGTACATCCTCCGCTCTGGCCCCGGGAGCATGCTGCTGTGACCCCCGCTCTGAACCCCCCCAACTCTGTGGAATCGCACTTGCCGTCTGGGCTACGAGCGCGGCCATAGACACGGACTCACGTCTACTCTCGCTCTGCTCGCGTCTCTCACTCTCTGCTCGCGTCTCTCTCTATCTGCTCGGTCTCTCTCTCTCTGCTCGGTCTCTCTCTCTCTGCTCGAGACTCTCTCTCTGCTCGCTCCCTTCTCCTCTCCCTCCTTGCTCCGCGTCCTCTCTCTCTGCTCAAGTCTCTTTGTCTCTGATGTGTCTATCTCGCTTGCTCACGTCTCTCCTCTCTGCTCGTATCTCTCTCTCTCTGCTCGCATCTCGCTCTCTATGCTCACTCTCTCTCTGCTCACGTCTCTCTCTCTCTTCTCTGCTCACGCCTCTCTCTTCTGCTCGCCCTTTCCCCCCCCCCCCCCCCCCCCCCCCCCCCCCCCCCCCCCCTCCCCCACCCCCCCCCCCCCCATCTCTTCTTGCTCGCATCTTCTCTCTCTTCTCGCTCGCCATCTCTCTCTCTCTGCTCGCATATCTCGCTCTCTGCTCGCATCTCTCTCTCTCTGCTCGCCGTCTCTTCTCTGCTCGCGTCTCTCTCACTGCTCGACGTCTCTCTCTCCTTGCCTCAACCTCTCTCTCTCTCTGCTCGCGTCTCTCTCTCTCTGTCACCTCTCTCTCTCTCTCTCTCTGCTCACCTCCTCTCTTCTCTCTGCTCACGTCTCTCTCTCTCTGCTCCGTCTTCTCTCTGCTCACTCTCTCTCTCACTCTCTGCTTCCCGGCTGCTCTCTCTCTGCTCGGTCTCGCTCTTTTCTGCTCACGTCTCTCTCTCTGCTGCTCCGTCTCTCCTGCGCAGTTCTCTCTCTCTCTCTGCTCACGTTCTCTTTGCTCGCGTCTCATCTTCTCTGCTCGATCTCTCTCTCTGCTCTCGGTCTCTCTCTCTCTGCTCACGTCTCTCTCTGCTCACCCTATCTCTCTGGCTCACGTCTCTCTCCTCTCTGTCTCGCTCTCTCTATCTCTGCTCACGTCTCTCTCTCTCTGCTCAGTCTCTCTCTCTCTCTTGCTCACGTCTCTCCTCTCTGCTCACGTCTCGCTCTCTCTGCTCACGTTCTCTTGCTCGCGTCTTCCTTCTCTCTGCGCAAGCTCTCTCTATGCTCTCTCTCTCTGCTCACGTCTCCTCTCGGCTCACGTCTCTCTCTGCTCGCGTCTCTCTCTCTTGCTCACGGTCTCTCTTGCTCAGTCTCTCTCTGCTCACGTCTCTATATCTCTCCCCTGCTCACGTCTCTCTCTCTCTGCTCACGTCGTCTCTCGCTCGAGTCTCACTCTCTCTTGCTCAGTCTCTCTCTGCTCTCTCTTCTCGGTTCGCGTCGCTCTCTCTTGCTCACGTCTCTCTCGGCTCTCTCTCTCCACTCCCTCCCGTCTATCTCTCTCTGCTCACGTCGCTCTCTGCTCAATCTCTCTCCTCTAGCTCTGCTCACGCCTCTATCTCTGCTCACGTCTCTCTCTGCTCACGTCTCTTCTGCTCACGGACTCTTTCTCTCACTGCTCACGTCTTCTCTCTGCTCACGTCTCATATGCTCCGTCTCTCTCTCTCTGCTCACGTCTCTCTCTTGCCGCGTCTCTCTCTCTCTGATCACGTCTCTCTCTGCTCTCTTTCTCTGCTCGCGTCTCTCTCTCTTGCTACGTATCTCTCTGCTCGCGTCTCTCTCTCTCTGCTCACGTCTCTCTCGGCTCAGTCTCTCTCTCTCTGCTCAAGTCTCTCTCTGCTCGCGTCTCTCTCTCCTCTGCTCATCGTCTCTCTCTGCTTCTCTCTATCTGCTCACGTCTCTCTCTCGCTGCTCACGTCTTCTCTCTGCTCTCCTCTCTCGCACTCTCTCTGCTCGCGTCTCTCTCTCTTCTGCTCAGTCTCTCTCTCTCGCTCACGTCTCTCTTGCTCTCTCTCCTCTGCTCACCGTCTCTCTCTCTTGTCATCGTCTCTCTCTCTCTGCTCACGTCTCTCTCTCTCTGCTCACGTCTCTTCTCTGCTTCTCTCTCGCTGCTCACCGTTCTCTCTCTCTGCTTCACGTCTCCTCTTCTGCTCACGTCTCTCTTCTCTGTCACGTCTCTCCACCTGATTTCTTAAAGATTATTGTTGATGCGGAGCAGAGAGTCAGCAACTAGATTGGTTGTGAGATTTTTAAAAGAAGCTAGTTTCTCATCTTTTTCAGCCTGGGAAGTTTGTGAAATGATATTGCATCCGGTGATTAAAGGCTATTTTATTTTAATAATGACAGTAAAACTGACATTTAAAGTCCGTGCACTCCCCAATCCACAATCCTCACCGCACGTCACTGTTGTCTGCTATATGCATCTGATCATTTGCTGTTCCTCAACCACACGTGTTTTAGTTTAAAAGTGTAGGCTAGCTGTTGTTCAGTCTTTGAAATGTTGATGTGGCCATTTTATGGCTATTAAAAGCTCAGCCTCTGTCTGTGCGCTTGAACTGCGGCCTAGGACCACTACGCTGGCTTAGCACCCTCTCAGCTGTCTTCGCGCCGAATGGAATGGACTGATTAGCATGATAGTGATAAGATATGTATACAATGCAACGGCCGCCCCCCCCCCCCCCCCCCTCCCCCCCCCCCCCCCCCGCTGAAAAGCAAAAACCTAGGCCATTCCAGTCCTGCTGGACCCAAAGCGTTTGGTTTGTGTTTGTTGTAGGACGCCCCCCCCCCCCTGCAGTGTGCACTTTATGCTTGAAATGTTGTGTGCAGGAACTTCATGTGTTAAGCTCATTTGGAGACCGACGACCGGAGAAGACCTTCAAAGACCCATCAGACTAATAGAGTAATTAAATGTGCTGTGTCCAGATATGGAGAAACAAAGCTAGCTCCTACAGGGTTTTTAACACTGCTAAAAATCACGGGACAGAAGCAGCTCTCCTCCCCACACCGAATAATCCAAAGCCCACCCCAGGCCCCTGCTGTAATAAGTCATTACCTAAATTTGCAAATCAATACATGCAAATGTTAGCAGCCTAACTATCCTTCTTGTCAAAACAGGGCCTATTTCGCTTGGGTTTGCTAGTGTTAAAACTAAGCAGACATTCATCAGCCCACTCCATTATATTTGTAACACAGGAGAGATAGAAAGTTTCCTCCCATTCATACATTTGTCATTAGCAAGATCGTTTTACAAGTTTACTACAGTCTAGCAAATCTATTCATTTCAACCGTCGGCACCCAACAAGCCAAAACACGCATGAAATTCAGATCTTGGACAATAATCAACAAGTTCACACTCTGGCATCATGTTTAAAATAAAAATGAATTGCCGCATCAGAAAATGTCTAACGGAAACACGCAAAACTTCGAATCCTTATTATATAATAGCCTCTGAATTTTATTCTTTTAAATACTGATGTTATAACACTCACCATTAATGCGACTTCTGGTGCTGGGACTGTAAAAAATACAACTCAAAATTGTTCACTTACTACGATTTTGTGCATTCACTGACAATAAAATTTGCCTGGTTGGAACTTATGTACTCTAGAAGGCCATGGCCTGAATAGTAGTACCAAAAACAAGATAAATAGAAGTAAAGCCACACAAGTTCTTTGATTGTCTATCTGTCGATTGTGTATCCGTTGTTTTAGCTGACTGACGCCAAATATATCCAATTATATAATGTTTCCCTGTTTATTGTTATGCCTGAATCTACCACCTGTTGCTGAATAAACTTCCAAGTTGCTCTGGTGTGCAAAGATCCCTGCCTATGCGCTAGATTTTCGACACTCACTTTCTGAAGTTTCTGATGAAAAGTTCATCTATTTTGATATATTAAGTTGATTTTGGACATTGAAGTTGTAGTGAACTTCTGAAAGTTCAATTGGCGCACAAGATAGTTCCAGTTCAACTGGAAATTTTATTGTCATGTGAATGCAAAAATCTGCGAGTAAGGTGAACAATTTTGAGTTGTCGTTTTAACAGTTCACCGAGCTATAGTGAGGTCCAAATCTTATCTGCGTTTGATCATTTAACTATGTGGTATGGCAACGCTGCATTCAACTTTAGAACAAACTAATTTGACCAAAAAAACTCACTGTATTGTATTTTTACCAACGTATTCGACAGGGGCCAAGCCAAAACGTAGCCCTTTATATTCTCTGGTCCAGTCTTAGAAACATTAAGTTTCCCCTCTGGTTCACAGTGTGGCGGCACCCGGGGCTGAGTGGATAGCACTCTCGCTTCTGACAAGAAGGTCCTGGGTTCGAATCCGGTCGGAACAGGGGCCATTCTGTGTGGGTCATTGGCATGGTTCTCCTGTGTCTGCATAGGATTCCTCGGGTGTCCGGTTTCCCTACCCAAGTGACCTTGGTCCATGAAATGCGCTATATAAATAAAACATCTTGATCTTTTAATGTGGGTGCTTAATTTAAACTCAAATTAGTAAGTTATTGTAGGTGACCGTTTAATCTGAACCTTAAAAAAAGAAAGTTTTTACCAGACTATGAAATTTCCATTACTGAATTTAAAAAAACATCGTTGGCAGAACTTGGAAAACTTAACTGGACCCAACTTAATAAGTGTTGTCTTCAAAACTTGAAGAATTAAGTTAATGCCTTCAACTCCAAAATCCTTCGCAGCTGGTTGCTTTGAAATTTTGAGTTGAACTAACTTTATCTTTTTTTACAGTGTGCCTGGACCATGAGTCCAATTAAAATAATGGACATTGCATCCTGCAGCCCTGAAAGGACATGCGAGGTGCGCGGGTCGGCCCGAAACCCGAGTCAAACCCGCGGGTCCCGCGGGTTTTTTCGGGGCGGGTTGGATGCCTCAAAAATATGAGTATGGTCAGGTGCGGGTGGGTCGGGTCAGAAAGCTCCTGATCCTATATCATTTATATATGTGAGCCACGGTATGTGAGTCCCTGAGTACATTTGCAATCGCGAGGGGAGGATGTTAAACAAAAATCATGCTGACAAACAGGATGCTCCTTCATGACTCCCGCTTAAAAGCCTCAGAACACTCCAGTTCCGAGGACAGTCGTGTGATTCTACACAGAGGCACGAGACTGAGGACGTGTGGGCCTAACATGCCAGAGGCCTAAGAGGGGCCTCATTACTTTAATTAGCAATGCACGACTCAAGTGGCAACGCTGTGGTGAAAAGAGGTCGCTGTCTTACTCATTTAGTTCCTTTGATTCTGAGCAGCTAACTAATCAAGAATATATCGCCTCCCACCCACTATCAATAAACATATATTTTATTCATAGAAATCCATTAAATGTGTGGATTGTTCTGGATATTCCGTTTATGTCCTGAGACTATGATTAATAAAGTGTGACGAATATGAGGCAGAGTGGCCACAGATAGTCTGGACTCGGAAAAAAAATGGGTTCGGGATTATCCTCGGGCATTCGCGCGGGTTAATGACGTCGCCGCGAGGGGATATTTCCTGGGTAAACAGAATCACTTATTACTGCGCATTACGGTGAAAGCGGATCTCTCCAGCTGTTGCGGTTCGGAGCTATAATCGACGAACTTAATAGCAAAATACAGGTAAGTAACCAGGGTTTTGGAAACCAACACACACACCTACAACTAAGATTATAAGCTTTAGAATGATGGTATATTTGAATCATGTCACGGTTATTTTGACCCGCGGATCAGTGAATAAAGTTGAAAAACCGACGCGGCTTCATCACACACTCTGCTCTGATGCGAAGCGGCAGGCAGTCCCGGGCGAGTCCACTTTTCCGGGGGGTCGAAACGCGAGTCACGTGGCCCAAACGACCAATGCCATTGGTTGGCCTATCCATTTTACATGTTAAACAAGGGTCGTTTGGGTTGTTAAACAGTTTAAAGCTTCGGGTCTGTAAACTATAGTCTCATAAATAACATGCTTAAAGCTGAGGTCTGTAATAACTTTAGTCATGATAAATAACATGTTTAAAGTTTGAGGTCTGTAACTTGTAGTTCATACATACACATGTTTAAAGCTGAGGTCTGTAACTTTGTCTCATAAATAACACTGTTTAAAGCTGGGTGTCTGTAACTTTAGTCACATTAATAACGTTTACAGTTGAGGTCTGTAACTTTAGTCTCATTAATAACATTGTTTAAAGCTCGGGTCTGTAATTTAGTCTCACTTTAATAAAATGTTTAAAGCTGTGGTATGTAACTTTAGTCTCTTAATAACATGTTTCAAAGGCTGGGTCTGTAACTTTTTTTTCAAATTTAAACAAATTTTTTTTTTTTTACAACAAACACCACACACACCCCCCCACACCTCTTTTACAACACAACACATTAACTCTCATAAATAACACATGTTTAAACAGTGCGGTCTGTAATTTTAGTCTCATAAATAACACGTTGTGTGTGTGCATATGCCCATAATCATTTCTAAGATCATATTTAGATTGCTTACCTTTATTTTGATATTTTACATTAGTATTTTGAAAAAAAATGTTTTCCGGTTTTTCATGTTGGCAGCATCTTGGATAAGCTGGCAGGCCCATTTGGAAGTCGGCGTGTCGGCAAATTGTAAAATTGCATATCGAATTCAACATCACCTGGAATTGTTTACTTCTTTACTGTGAATTGTAATGTTTTAGTTAGTAAAATAGGAAGTTACAGCACTTTAGAAGAAATGAATAAAGGCTTGAAACTGGCTGAATAGAGGTTCCACAGTATCCCTTTGTTTTAAACCAAATTACTTTCATATAAGCGCATAAAAGCACTTTCAATATGGTAATAAAATCATAACCACTTAATCCGATTTTCATAATTCAAAAACTGTTTTATTCCTCTTACTGAGTGGATAGTACTGTGCTGAATTAATCTGATTTGGAATTTAAAAAATTAATCTTGCATTGTACTTTAATAACTTACAGTCTGTGGAAATACACGGGCTACATGTGGTTACCGTGCTTAGACTATATTAATATTGTATGTGTAACATTCAAAATTAGATTGAGTGAATTTCCCTTTTCCTCATTTCGTGAATTTGCGGAGGAGAGGAGAGGAGCTGGCGAGAGAAGTTTGGCAGTTAAAATAAATGAATTACAGCTTGCTAAAGTATTTGAAAGCAATCTTCATTATGATTGTTATATTTATGTTATTTCTTATAAATGTTAGAGATGCCAGAGAATAGGCGTCTGCTTTTTTTCTGAGTGGAGGAGAACACCAGCGGAGTGTTTGAGGCAAATAACGTTCCAGGTTATTATTACCACTAGTTTCTCTTTCCATAACGATATACTTCTTTTTGGAAAGATCCACCAACGTGATGCAAAAAGTTTGACGTTATAAGCAGTAGTTTTAATGTCTGCGGTTTTCAGAGACTGGCCTGCTACAAGGGAGTTGCCCGTTTTAACCTGATTGTCGCTGTGCGCGGGGCAGAAACTCGCCAATGTAACCCTGCTCAACAATGCCACCTCGTGGTTGTTTTGGTCATTGCAACGTCTAGGGAGGGGGGAAAATAAAAGACCGCGTGAATCACACGTGCGTCTCGTGTGATTCACGCGTGAAAGGGCGACAAAACAGGAATGGGACCTACTGTAAATGCTAATTTACAATCACGCGTTACAGCACGTACGCGTTATACGCGCAGCAGACGCGCGGTAACTTTTTTCCATGTTAACTATGATTGGATAAATAAAAATTTCTTACACTTCTTTAGCATCATACGCATTGATGGACGCGAAGCTGCGCTCTATTTAGGATGGATTTCGAATTTTGTGCGCCACCAAGCGTCTCCCATGAGATCTCATGTTAAACCATGGATTTTTTATAGCGGTCCTTGGCTTAATTGCATCTACACACACAACAGCAACTTGTGTCTAACATCAGCTGGAGGAGCCAGCAGGTTTTCCTTTGATTTTGGATATCGTTTTTTTTCTTTCATAAAGTCTTGCGTTGTCAAACCCCGAGCCACCAAGACCTGAGACCAACTCATGCAGGATATGTGAGTTGCTCTACATCAGTCCTCTGGCCATACTGTCTCCTGTGTTGTCTATGGAGCAGTGCTAGAGGACAGTAAGGGCCAGAGGACTGAGGTAGAGCAACACACATAAACATGCATGTGTTTGTCCTCATGGTCGTTGTGCGCTGGTTGGCCAGACGCAAGACTTTATGAAAGAAAAAAAACGATATCCAGAATCACTGTAAACCTGTGCTCCACCTGATGATGTTTTAGACATCACGTTGCTTTGTGTGTGGCTAGATGCAATCTGAGCAAGGACCCGCTAGAAAATCATGTATTAATGAGTTCTCAATTGGGAGAGCGTTGGGCTGGCACCAAACATTAGAAATCCATCCTAAAATTAGAGCGCAGGAGTGGGGGCTTCGCGCATACATGCGTTATGATGCTAGAAGTGTACAAATCTCATCATAGGTTAACATGGAAATAAGTTACGCGCGTCTGCTGCTGCGCGTATAAGCGTTTACGTGCTGTAAAACGCGGTGATGTGTAACATTAGCAGTTACAGTAGGTCCCATTCCGTTTTGTGCCTTTCACGGTGCATCACACGAGACTCAGTGTTGCTTTCACGCGTCTTTTAATTTCCCCCCTCCCCAGTGACTTTGCAATGGACCAAAACAACCACCAGGTAGGAACTCCTTGTGAGCTCGGGTTACCTGGCGAGTTTCTGCCCGCGCACATCGACAATCTGGTTAAAACGGGCAACTCCTTGTAGCAGGCAGGCTCTGGAAAAACCCCGAGACATTAAAAACTATGCATTATAACGTAAACTTTTGCATCACGTTGGCTGATCTTTCCCAAAAGAGGAGGGAAGTATCGTTTGGAAAGAGAAAACTATTGGTAATATAAAACGCTGAACGTTATTTGACTCAAACAGCTCCTCGCTGGTTGTTCTCCTCCCAATCAGAAAAAAAGCAGAGCCCTTTTCTCCTTGCATCTCTAGCCATTTATATTAACATACATAATATAACATCATAATGAAGATGCTTTCAAATAATTTAGCAAAGCGTAATTCTTTATTTTTAACTGCCAAAACTTCTTCGCTGCTCTCTCCTCTCTCCGCAAATCATAATGAGGAAAAGGGAATATTCACTCAATTTTATTTCTGACTGTTACCACATTAACAAGATTAATTAGTCTAAGAACGGTGTACCAATTAGCCCCCGTTGTATTTACCACAGGCTGTAAGTATTAAAGTAGCAAGGCCAAGATTAATTTTTTAATTTACCAAATCCGGATTTATTCCAGCACAGTACTTACCGCCTAGTTATAGGCGGATTAAAACAGTTTTTGAATTATGAAAAATCGGATAAGGTGGTTATGATGTTATTCCCAATTGATAAGTGCTTTTAGGCGCTTATATTGAAAGTAATTTGGTTTATTTTAAAAACAAAGGGCTACTGTGGCACCTTCTATTCAGCCAGTTAAGCCTTTAGTCATCTTCTAAGTGCTGTTAACTTCCCTATTTTACAAACTATAACATTAAAATTACAGTAAAGAGTGGAAAACAATTCAGGGATGTTGAATTCTATATTCATTTTACAATTTGGCCGACCCCGATTTCCAATATGGCCGCAAGCTTATCAGATGGGCTGCCAACAAGAAATCGGAAAACATTTTTTTCTCAAATACTATGTAATATATCAAAAAGAAAGGTAAGCAATCTAAATATGATGCTTTAGAAATGTTTTTGGCATCTGCCACACACACATTGATATTATGAGATAAAAATTAACAGACCTCAGCTTTTAACATTTTGTTTATTTATGATACTACAGTTACAGACCGAGCTTTTGAACCATGTATTAATGAGACTAAAGTTACATACCTCAGCTTTAAACATTTTATTAATGAGACTAAAGTTACAGACCCGGAGCTTTTAACATGTATTAATGAGACTAATGTTACAGACCTCATCTTTTAAACGTTATTAATGAGACTAAGTTACAGACCCCAGCTTTAAACATGTGTTATTTCTGAGACTAAAAGATACAGACCTCAGCTTTACACAAGTGTTATTTATGAGACTAAAGTTACAGCCCTAAAATTTAAACATGTTCTTTATCAGACTAAAAAGATACAGACCTCAGCTTTTTAAGCATGTTCTTTATGAGACTATAGTACAGACCCGAGCGTTAAACATGTTACCAACCCAAACACCCTTGTTAACATGTGTAAAATGGAATAGTCCAACCATGGGCATTTGGTCCGTGGGCCCACGTGACTCGCGTTTCTACCCCCGGAAAAGTGGACTCGCCCGGGATCTTGCTGCCGCTTCGGCGCAGAGCAGAGAGTCTGATGAGCGCGGGCGGTTTTTCAACTTTTTATTTCACTGATCCGACGGGCGGGTTCAAAACAACCGTGACAGGAATTCAAATATACCATAATTCTAAGCTTATAATCTTAGATGTATGTGTGTGGTGTTGGTTTTCCAAAACCCCGGATACTTTCCGTGTTTTTGCTATTAAGTTCGTCGGATTATAATCTCCCGTAACCGCAACAGCTGGAGAGATGCCGCTTTCACCGTAATGCGGCAGTTACTAAGTGATCTGTCAACCCCCCCCCCTTAACCCGGTAAATATCCACCTCGCGGCTGACGTAATTAACCCGCGCGGACTGCCGAGGATATCCCGACTACATCTTTTTTTAGCGTCCAGACTTTTGTGGCCCACTCTCTGCTCATATTCGTCAACTTTAGTAATATCATATCTCAGGAAAAAAAACGGAATATCAGAACAATCCACACATTTATGGATTCTATGAATAACAAATAGTTTCCTTGATAGTTGGTGGTGCTTCGCTATATTTTCTGGTTATTTAGCTTTTTTTAGGATCAGAATCAATGACTAAAGTGAGTCAGACAGCGACATCTTTTCACCACAGCGTTTCCACGACGTCTTGCATTGCTAATTAAGTAAATGAGGCCCCTGCTTTAGGCCTCATGCTGTGAGGCCCACACCGTCATCAGTCTCGGTGCCTCTGTTGTAGATCACACGTCTGTCCTCGGAACTGGAGTGTTCTGAGGTTAGCGCGGGTGTCAGGAAGGAGCGATCCTGTTTGTCAGCATGAATTTTTTTGTTTATTAACAGCCTCCTGCGCGATTGCAAATGTATCAAGGGACTCCCATACCGTGGACCTCACATAAATAATATTATATAGGGATTCAGGAGCTTTCTGACCCGACCCCTCCGCACCACTGACATGCACTCATATTTTTGAGGATCCAACCGCCCGAAACCGCAGGGACCCGCGGGTTGACTGCGGGTTCGGGCCGACCGCGCACCTGCATGTCCGGTTCCAGGGGGGGGCTGCAGGTAGCAATTGTCCATTAATTTAATTGGACTATGTCCATGCACACTGTTCGTTAACAAAGATAAGTTAGTTCCAACTCCAAAATTTCAAAGGCCAACCAGCTTGCGCATGGACTTTGTTGAGTTGAAGGCCATTAACTTTAATTCTTCAAGTTTTGAAGAATACACTTATTAAGTGTCTGTCAGTTAAGTTTTTCAAGTTCTGCCAACCTAAGTGTTTTAACTTCAAGTTACTGGAAATTGTCAAGTCAGTAAAAACTTACTTTTTTTAAGTTCAGATTTTACTGTCCCCTACAATAACTTACATATTTTGAGTTTTAAAATTAGCCCCCAATTACAAGATCTATGATGTTGTATTTATATAGCGCATTTCTGGACCAAGGGTCACTTGGGTTGGGAAACCCGGAGCACCCGGAGGAAAACCTATGCAGACACAGAGAACATGCCAATTCCACACAGAAAGGCCCTGTTCCCGACGGGATTCGAACCCAGGAACTTCGTGTCCCGAAGCGGAGAGTGCTATCACTCAGCCACCGTGCCGCACCCACACTAGAGAACAGGTGGGGATACTTAATGTTTCTCAGACTGAGCCAGAGAATATAAAGGCTACTTTGCTTGGCCCTGACGATTACGGTTGGTAAAAATAAATACAGTGATTTTTTGGTCAAATTTGTTTGTTCAAAATGTTGAATGCAGCTGTGGCCTAACACATATTTAAATGAGCAAACGCAGATAAGTTGACCTCACTATCGCTACGGTGACCTGTAAAATACGGACAACTCAAAAATTGTTCACCTTACTCAGATTTTGCATTCACTGACAATAAAATTATCCGTTGAACGGGAAATATTTGTGAGCCACTTGAAACTTTAGAAGTTTCACTACAACTTCAAGTCCAAATCAACTGAATCTATCAAATAAGTTGTAACTTTTCATTCAGAAAACGTCAGAACGTGAGTGTCGAAAATCAGGACGCAATAGGCAGGGATCTTTGCCACAGGCCAATTGTGGAAGTTTTTCACAACAGGTGTAGATTCAGGCAGAACAATAAACAGGGAAACATTATATATTGGATATATTGGGTCAGTCAGCCTAAAACAACGGATACCAATCGTTAGCAGATATACACTCAAAGAACCATTGTGTGTCTTGTACTTTATCTTTATCTTGGTTTTTGTTGTACTATATACAGGCCATGGCCTTCTATTGTTCTAATTTCCAAATGGCCAATTTTCTGTCATGTGAATGCAAAAATCTGAGTAAGGTGCACAATTTTTGAGTTGTATTTTATACAGTCCAGCACCATGAACAGTCGCCATTAATGGTGAGTGTTATAACAACTAAATTAAAAGCATAAATTCAGAGGCTTATCAATATATATGATTCGAAGTTTGCGGTGTTTCCGCTTATGACATTTTCTGATGCGCATATCTTTTTTTTAAACATGATGCCAGGGTACGGAAATGTTTATTATTGTCCCAAATCTTGAATTTCTGCGTGTTTTGGCGTGTTGTGCGAAGGTTGAAATGATTAGTTGCTAGGACTGTAGTACAACTTGTTTAAAAACGATATTGCTAATACCAAATGTCTGATGGGTGGGGTACACTTTCTTTCTCCGTGTTTTACAAATATAATGGCGTTGGCTGATGAATGTCTGCTTAGCGCTTGTTTTAACATAGCAAACCAAAGCGAAATTGGCCCCCTGTTTTTGAAAGAAGGATGGTTGGCTGCTAACATTTGCATGTAATGATTTGCAACTTTAGGAATGACTTATAAACAGAGGGGCCTGGGGTGGCTGGTTGGCTTTGTTTATTCGTGTGGGGGCGGGAGAGCAGCTTTCTGTCACGTGTTTTTTGAGCAGTGGTAAAAACCCTGAAAAGGAAGCAAGCTTGTTTCATATTCTGGACCACGAGCACATTTAATTGACCTCGACTTTGTTGATTGGTCTTTGAAGGTTCTTCTCGTGTTCGTTCTCAATGGACGCTTAACACTTGACTTTGAGTCTGCACACAACATTATCAACCGAATAACGTGCACACAGCCCGGTCCTTCCCAAACACAAAAAACCCAACACGCTTGTGCCAGCCAGGGACTGGAAGGCCTAGGTTTTGCCTTTTCCAGCAGCCGGCGTTGCCATTGATTTACAATCTTATCACGTATCATGCTATCTGTCAATCATCCGGCGCGAGCCAGCTGAGAGGGTGCTAATCCAGTAGGTGGTTCTAGTGCCGGCAGGCTGGTAAAGGCACACGCAGAGGCAGATCGCTTTTAATAGCCATAAAATGGCCATCATCAACATTTCAAAGATGAACAACAGCTTAGCCTACACATTTAAACTAAAAACAAGTGTAGGTTGAGGGAACATTCCAAGGATCAGTTGCATATAGCAGACAGACAGTGACGTGCGGTGAGGATTGTGATTGGGGAGGCCACTGACTTTAAATGTCAGATTACTCTATTTATTAAACTAACATAGCATTTAATCACCGATAGCAATAACATTCACCAAATTCCCATGCCTGTTAAAAGATGAAGAGAAAACTAGCTTCTTTTACTAATTCACAAGCCAATCTAGTTGCGGCCTCTCTGCTCCGCATCCAAACAACATCTTTAAGAGGAACAGCGTTGCGCGAGAAGTGGAGCAGAGCGAGAGAGACGTGAGCATGAGGAGAGCGAGAGACGTGAGCAGAGCGAGATAGACGTGAGCAGAGAGAGAGAGCAGAGAGAGACGTGAGCAGAGGATGCGAGAGGGACCCGTGAGCAGAGAGAGAGAGCACGTGAGCGAGAGGGAGAGAGACGTGAGCAGAGAGAAGCGAGCAGGAGAGAGCCGTGAGCAGAGAGGAGAGCGACGTGAGCAGAGAGAGGAGGACGCGGAGCAGAGAGAGATGAGAGAGAGAGAGTGAGCAGAGAGAGAGACTCGTGAGCAGACGAAGAGAGACGTGAGCAGAGGAGAGATGAGCAGAGAGAGACGTGAGCATAGAGAGAGCGACGCGAGCAGAGAGAGACGTGGAGGCAAGAGATAGAGAGGAGTGAGCAGAGAGAGACGTGAGCAGAGGGAGGAGGAGAGACGGCGGAGCAGAGGCGACGTGAGCAGAGAGAGAGAGACGGCGAGCAGAGAAAGAGAGCAGCGAGAGACCGGTGGAGAGAGAGAGAGAGACGCGGAGCAGAGGGAGGACGTGAGCAGAGAGCGAGAGACGTGAGCAGAGCGAGACGTCGTGCGCAGAGAGAGACTGTGAGAGAGGAGAGGAGAGAAGGCCTGTGAGAGGAGAGAGACGTGAGCAGAGAGGGGAGGACTGAGTGAGCGAGATGAGAGGCGTGGAGCAGAGAGAGAGAGAGAGAGGGTCGAGCAGAGAGAGATAGTGCGCAGGAGAGAGAGAGGCCGCGAGTGGAGGAGAGAGAGCAGGAGAGGCGGTGAGCAGAGAGAGAGAGGACGGCGAACAGAGAGACTGGTAGCAGAGAGAGACCGTGTCGAGCAGAGGAGAGGTAGGACGCGAAGCAGAGAGACGTGAGCCGAGAGAGGAGACGGAGATCAGGAGAGGCGAGAGACGTGAGGCAGAGAGAGACGTGAGCAGAGAGAGACGTGAGCAAGGGGTCTGAGAGAGAGCGAGCAGAGAGAGACGTGAGCAGGAGTGAGAGAGACGGGAGCAGAGAGAGAGAGCAGGAGAGAGACGTTGAGCGAGAGAGAGACGACCCGCGCAGCAGAGAGAGACGTGAGCATGAGAGATATGAGACGTGGCAGAGTGAGAGAGACTGTGAGCAGAGAGGCGAGAGAGACGTTCGCAGAGACGAGAGAGACGTGAGCAGAGGAGAGAGAGAACGTGAGCAGAGAGAAGAGAAGAGAGTGAGCAGAGAGAGAGAGGTGAGCAGAAGGAGTCGTGAGCAGAGAGGAGAGACGCGAGCCAGAGAGAGCGATGCGAGCAGAGAGAGAGAGCTCGAGCAGAGAGAGGACGGTGAGCCAGAGAGAGAGAGAGAGACTGTGAGCAGAGAGAGACCGTGAGCAGAGAGAGAGGAGAGAGTGAGCAGAAAGAGAGAGACGTGCGAGCAGAGAGAGAGAGGCGTGTGAGCGAGGAGAGAGAGAGAGAGGTGAGCAGAGAGAGACGTGAGCAGCAGAGAGAGAGACGTGAGCCGAGATGAGAGAGAGGTGTATAGCCGAGAGAGAGAGAGAGAGAGGGTGAGCAGAGAGGAGTGAGACCGCGGCAGAGAGAGAGCAGAGGTGCAGAGAGAGAGAGACGCGAGCCCGTGGAGAGACTTGGCGACTCAGATGAGAGGAGACGCGAGGCCAGAAGAGAGAGAGATGGCGCGCAGAGAGAGAGTATGCGAGCAGAGAAGCGAGAGATGCGAGCAGAGAGGAGAGATGCGCGCAGTGAGAGAGATGCGCTGCCGAGAGAGAGAGGCGTGAGCAGGGAGACGCGAGAGGAGAGAGCGTGAGAGCAGAGGAGAGAGGTGAGCCTGAGAGAGTGAGATGCGAGCAGAGAGAGAGAGATACCGCATGATGAGAGAGAGACGTGAGCAGAGAGAGCGAGACCCGAGCAGAGAAAGGAAAGAGAGTGAGCAGAGCGAGAGGGACGCGAGCAGAGAAGCGGAGGGCCGCGAGCAGAGAGAGGAGACTCGAGCAGAGAGAGAGTATGAGACGCGAGCAGAGAGAGAGAGACGCGAGCAAGCCGATGGAGACGCGCGTAGCAGATAGAGAGTGAGCCTGCGAAGAGCAGAGAGGAGAGAGACGTGATGTCGCGTGTCTATGGTCCGCGCTCGGAGCCCAGGACGGCAGGCGTTTCATGAGCTGTCAGAGCTTGGGGGTCAAGCAGCGTGCTCCCGGGGCCAGAGCGGAGGATGAAACGAAAACGTTCGGTTTATCAAAACATTTCACAATATTTAACGTATAACACTAGATGAATTTCACCTCGTTTTTTTCAGACATTAAAGACAAGTTGCTATATAATAATTGTTTAATGAAAAAAACAGTTTTGCCACAAGAACCAAAAGATGTGCCTCAGACAAGCATCGAAACTGGGTTCTCCACGGGTCCCTGTATTTAATGCCTAACCATTCGCCAACCATAGCACCTCTGGGTTGACAGGTTTGCACGCAGTCTTATACCTGGAGCGTCTAAGTGCTGGTCAGAGCTAAAGGGACTTAGCCTGGCCACCCTTGTGGCGATAAGATGTACTATTTTTCACGCAGGCTGCGTGTTTCCCGAGAATCGTGAATGAAGGACGACAAAACGGAATGGGGACCTACTGTAGATGTGTAAAGACTGTCGTCTGCGTATCTTATCTTATTTTGATATGACTTGTGGAAGGATCGTTGATGATATTTGAGCATAGTAAGGGGGACACTAAAGTGGAGCCCTTTATCATTTAAGCATTTGTTGGATAGGGAACAATGTGACACAACATATTGGAAAATGGCGTTGTATCAAGACCTATTGCGTTAAGTTGTCAGTAGAAGGAGTGTGTTTCTACTAGATCAAAAGGCTTTTGGGAAAGATCATGGAATATGGAGCCCAGAGGACATATTTTGGTCAAATCAGAAAAATACATCATTGATACATTTTAACAGAGCAGTGGGTGGTTGAGTACCGTTTGATCGAAAACCCCAGATGGATTGGAACAAAATATGCAATGCATTGTGTAGGGATATAAATGTTGGAAAATTAAATTTTCAAATAACTTTGCAACTGCACACAATAATAGAAAGAAATTGGCCGAAAATTGCCTCTTTTTAAGTCCGTGGACAGTGTTTTCAATACACTGTACCCATTTCATGGTGTGGACTTTCTGGTGATTGAATCTGGTTTAATTTGATAGTTTTTGTTGTTCCCTTGATGTTGAGTTTTTGCTTCCTGTCTGTCTTGTTGATTGTTGCCCCTCCCTGTTGTGCTACACTGTGTCCACCTGTGTGTATTTCGACCTGTGCTCATGTCTCTTGTTTGTCGGCCCATTGATTGTTTTCCCCCCTTCTCTTGTTCCCGGTTTCAGTATTTCTTTTTTGGCAATTATTAAATTATATTACTTTTGCAGTTCTGCTTTTGCGGTTTTCATCTCTGACAACCAAGGATTACTCCAGACCACGAGGGCTCAACAAGCTGGGCATGAATTTGGCGAATAGAACATGTTTCCACCTCCACCAACTACATCAAGTGGTGCTCCGTTCAATCCTTCATGAATGTTGCACAATGGTGTGTCACACAGGTCATTTCTGAAAAAGATAATAAACCGCAAACGTAAGTAATTTTATATATGTATATTTAACCCACTGCGGTTTCATACAATTGCTGTACAAAGTTTTGCGTTAGACATGGTCTATGATTCTGTATTACTGATTGTAACCTCGCCGGGGCTATTACCAATGTGGTCGCCGCTCTAATCTTTACATAAATACCAGCAGTAGTCTGTAAATTAAGGCCCAAATGTTCGCATGAATTTGGAAATCTAATCACAAATTGGATCTGGTATGGACTCATAGTAGTATTCAAGATAATTGGCTCTGGGCTGTGTGCCGATGGAATCGTATACAGGAGGATCTTGGAGTGCGTCGTTGGTTCATGTTTATCCGTCCGGCTAGTCTTCTATAAGAAAACCAGACGATCATCCACAGCGGCAGACATCCTATCCGTACCTGGAAGGTTTCGCCAAATGTGTTTTAAAAACTAGCTACCCTTGAGATGGAGAGGGAGGACACAATGAGGCACTTGTGAGGGATCTCATCAATTCTTGCAGGGTATGTTTTGGACGTGTGGTTCTGCCTATGCTCACCAAGTCGCTTGGCCAGAATCACAACGGTGGGATCGAGGCAAAGCTACCTCCTTCAGGAGCTAAAAAAAAAGATAATTTCTTCGACGTATTACTTAAAGATCCTCAATTAATATAGCAATCAAAATACAAGACTAATAACCCCCCCCTTGCCCCAAAAAATATTGAATAAGTTTAAAAAGCTGGAAATGTATGTAAGTAAATGTACACAAAAATTGCCTTATAAATATCAATCCCTTTTCTTCCCTTAATAAATTTATGGATGGGGGAGGTGGGCCCCCAGCGGGGTTTTTCAGACGTGCACCAGTTCACAAAGCACCTCTAATTAGTAGTGTATATATATAATTAAAAATCTAACATTAATAACATGCATAGCATGTAAAATTATTAAATATTTGATATAAAAAAACTAAACTAACCTAAAATCTTTAATAAAAAGACTGGTGTAAATACTTTTATATAATTGACGCTTGCAGTGTATCATTGAGGTGAGATGAGTGCGGACTCAACGCGAGGAATGCCTATAATAAAGATTTAATAAAATTAAGTCTAGGCAAAAAACACAAACTCCAAAATCCATAAGTAACCAGGAACAGGACGGAATTGACAGACATTGAACCACGCAACAAAGGCGGATGGAGAAGCACAGGTACATATAGACACAGACGACCCAGTAAGAACACATCAGGGCGGGGCAGACAATCAACAGGGGAACAGGACATGAAGTAAAAGCTGAAATGAAACAGAGAACTAATGTCAAAATGAAAACCAATACAGAAATAAAAAATCCACACCATGGACACAGTGGACCTCAGCATCATCAGATAAACTTACATGGCTCCCCATGAGTAGTTTGGACTCCTAGGACAGTAAGAGATTATTGAGGACCTATATGATATGTGTCCAGAGGGTTCATAAACATAAAAAATAAAAAGCGAAAAGATGAACTAAACCGGACTGGAATTATTAAAACATTCATTTAAAAGGGCAGTATATTTAACAATCAAAAGGTTATCTTACAAAAAAAAAATATTTACTATGCGCCAAACACATACTTTTTTTGCAGAGGTCTTTGGCGTTTTTCATTACATGGCTCAAAACCATGGATGGATGATGTGGAAGTCAAAAGCCTCTCCAAAATATTGCCCAAATTACACATCATATTATGGAGGTGCGTTCTTCCAATGAGAGCCGGACAAAACTGTCGTGGTCATGGAATGAAGCAGAACCAAAGATCCCCATCGCACACTAAACATTCAGGCTCTTTACAGGACATTTTTTACAAATCCCATTCCTTCATTGCATACTGTCATAAAGAGCCTGTAAAAAGTATTTTTATGGATGGTGTGGTTTGTGATCACAAGTAGCAGAAGTAGCTTATTGGCAGTGGTGAGGCACCTTTTGAAGGGTTTTCTTACCACGGTCTCATTCATAAACTGGCTTGTGTGTTTACTCTGCACTTGCACCTGTAGCATCCAGGTAACACTATGTCCCTCTTGGCATCTTGAATGGAAAATATTTAGTATTTTTTGGACTACCGCATGATGCCTTTAGGGGGTGCATTATTCTTCTGCATTACTCTCCTCAGCACCAGTCTGGGGCTGTTCTGAAAGACATTCAATGTGTGTCATTGTGATTAAGGTATATTTTTTGTCTCTGCTACGAGGGGCTTGTGTCCTTGCAACCAGACTCAAATACAACTTCCAAATGGGTTCTATTTTTCTTCAGGTACAAATTTACCTACAATTTGTCTTGCCCTTGATTTGCACTGGTCAGACATATTAACTTTTCTGTGCGTAGGTGAGCCATCTGTGACCAGTAAGAGTCACACCGGCCTTCCAAAACTGATGTCAGTATGCACTGGGACTGAAGCTGTTACCGTACAGTCTTTAAAGGTACAAAAGCTGCTACCATGAAAAGACGGCTTCTCTAGTTTTTGATGTTCTTCAATAAATGCCTCTTGATTCCCAACAGCAAAATGGAAGAACTGTCTTTCGTCCTGCCGCAAATTAAAATTTGTCCAATTAAATCAGGGAAAATAATTATCTTTGCATGATTTTTCCAATTTTTGCCATCATATTTTATTCCAAATATAAAAAAGGGGTGGTTGGGGTACGTGGCAATGAAGAAATTGTCTTTCTATCAGGGGCTTGAGACAGAGCCCCAGAAATAGAAAAAGGCCAACAAGAAATAAAAGACACAAGCAATGGTTGTGATAATTCAAATTAAACTGTAATTCAATCAAGCAAATCCAACTTGTTATGGTAAGAAAGCATATTTAAATTATTTAATTAACATGGCGGGTTTTCCCCAACATCAGACTAAAGTCCGGAAATTTAAATGGATTATACCTGTTGACTGAATAATTCATTTCCCATTTTACTCAGTGTCTGCGATTTCCCTCTGATATTGGAGAATGGGGGAAGGTTTTTTTCCACGTCAGTCTAAAATAATATGATCAGGGAACATTTTACAAATGTTACTCTATTTCATTGTCTTCTAACTTTTGCACCTCTATGTTTCATCGGAAGAATCAGGAGTGGTTCCAACTTCAGACTAAAATAGGGGATCCTTTGCCATTCTAATACCAAACTTTGAAATAATATCGTTCCGGATTTTACGATTTTAGCTGCATGTGTTTGCATTATCCTTTGAGGTCCACAGAATGGGGAGTGTCTTTGTCAAGTCTTTAACAAATAGTATAATCTATACACAAAAATAGAGAAGCATCAAATAACTTATTCGGGGGGGAGTACGGTCCCAGTAATAATAAAAGGTTAATTATTGACTGTGTGGGACGTTGCCAAAAAAAACTTAAGACTGTAAAACGGTTTTGCTCACAATTATGTGCAGCACCAGGTACCCCGAAGCAGTTTGCGCTGCGGAAAATTCATGTATCCGGTCATCGTCAGGGGCTCTGGTAAAGTTTTCTCATTGTTTGGTCTGCCAGGTCATCCAAAGTGATCAAGGTACCAACTTTCCAAGTCGAAAGTTCTTTGCACCACTCTACTTCCCTCATTGGAGATAAAAACATGTCACTCTAGTCTTCTCACCCCGAGAGTCAAGGTTTGCCTCGAAAAAAAAAAACTCCAGTGAACCATGATACCCACTAAACATCGGACGTCCACTCAACCTCCAGATCACGTTCAATATCGCGTCGGTCGGTCGTGGACCTTTTATTACGTCCAAAACGACGTCTGTGCATAGGTGCGCATCTGGACGTAAAACAATGACCTCCCATATACGTGATATGACGTTCAATCCGACCTCCTACAAGGACGTGGAAAAACAGGTCATCGGCCTTCCCGACGCAGTGCTAGTCTTGATCTAGGCCAATACAATATATAGGCTGTGAAGCAATCTAGGTGACCGACGGTAGCGTAGTGATTAAGCACAGGTGTGCGCCTGGGATTCGTTGTGTTTCAAGTCCAAGTGTGTGGTAACATTATCTTTACCTATTTGTTTCGATTTTTAGCGAACAAATTTTTCGGTTTGGTTAAAGACTAATATAAACACCCAACATAGGATTACGTAGTGGTCTAATAAACAACTGTGAATGTATGCATTTGTTGTGCTAACAATCTCAAGTTTGTAAATAGGGGGTGAGCACTTGAGATTTTATGCAAAATGCATGGGTTCACAAGTTTTATTATTTAGCCACTACATAATCTTTATGTTGAGTGTTTATTCGTTTTTAACCAACAGGAAAAATTGTTCGCTTAAAAAGTGAAAAGTCAAACATATTCCGACCGGGATTTGAACTGCGTCGTTCGCGACTGACGTCTCATACGCAACCGCTACACCACTGCCCAGGCATTTTTTCTGACTATGTGAAAATACCTAGAATAAAACATTCCTAAAACCGACGCCTACACTTATCCGAGGTTACAGCATGACGATGGAGTCGGACCCCAGGACCTTCTGTTTTCCCACGTCTAATCGAGTAGGGTGTGCATCTGGACGTAAAGCTATGCCTTCCAAGCCGTTTGAATCTGTACCTCTGTCGCTGCCCTGCTTTATTTACTTGGAATCACCCTCTCTTAGTAAGTACACCTTCTGCACAGTTTTTAGTTTCGATTGTATCATTTTTTCCACATTGAAAAGAGTTGGAGAAGAATAGTAAGTTGTTTTTCAGTATACGTGGCATTTGTTTAAGTATATTTTGTAATTAATCTGTCATTTTGAATTGCCAGTGCATGAATCTTAGATAATAACGGTGGCACTGCCTCAGTGAAAGGGAGACGCCCTTTTTTAGTTTTTAAGTTAAAGTTTTTAAAAATCTGTTATTGTTTTCATATTTCCAAACTATTTTTGCGACATTAGAATCTTCAGTTTAGACTGTCCAAACCAACTATGTGTTAAAAAGGTTTTTACGATTCTTGACGTTTTAAAAATAATTCAATTATTATCAAAGTTCTGTATATTTCCAATGGTTTATAAACTGCAAAAAGACAAACCAGTACTTAGTTAAACGTAAGTTTAAAAACAGGGAGATCCGCTTTAATATATGGGGGACACTCCATCATTCGACACTGTGATGTCATCAGTTGGAGTTGAGTTCAGGTGTGGGACCATGTGGGCCATGTGGGACCATTGGAGCACACACAGATGTTACCTGCGCAGAAAGAGAGTTTACTGTTCAGTATTGCTTTGTTTCATAAATGGATGTAATGTCTTCCCAGGTCTTTCAAGTGTCAGAGGACTTTCACTTCTTCTCAATGTGGCTGTTTTAAATGAGCCACTACAGTTGTTATTTTTGTTTGGTTAGCTGCAAATATAAAATATCATTTCATCTGCTGGTCGCACGCTAACTACGCTTGCAAACTCTATTCAATTTCGTACTTTTTCTTATAAAACTTTAAAAACCAGCCATATGTTAATTAAAATACATTTACCTGTGCTATGCAGTCAAATTATTGTGAAATCCATAGAGAGTTAATTTTCATGATTGTTGCAATTACTAATGTTCTTGTGTATCTAATGTGTCATGTGTGTTTGTGTCTTACAGGTGTCAGACTGTTTGAAGGTGTTCAAAGGTAAGATATCACACCTCTCAACATTGATTGTCTCGGTATTATTTATGTTGTTTTTGAAAAAACCATTATATGGTGGTGTATTCTCTTTGAAAACATCTTTTTTCTCAGCATTGTTCAGAACTCACTCAAGATGAGGAAACGAGCAACAAGGGAAAAATGACCCCTCGGAAATGCAATCATGTGTCGAGTAATACAGCGGGTAAGAATAGCTTCAGGGCTCATTTGTGTCCATGTGCAAAACCAATGCACATTTGCAATGTTTCATTTACATGGATTTACTTCCAATGACCACTGCATTATCCAAGTTTATCAGACAGAGTGTCATTCTTCCAGTGTCTTCAAAGCGGTGGCAGTGCCAGGTTTGGTATACATGGTGATGGATCGAGTGGTTGAGGGCATTAATAGAAAGTTTGTGTTGTTATATCACTTAGCCACATTATGTTGAAACTAAACATGTTCCACATTTTCAGGTGCTGTGCTTGGACCTTGTGATGAGCAGGACGAAGACCAAGAGAGGGACACATGTTGGAACACCTCAACATTTAATAATGCATTCTTTCTGCCTTTCAGAGTGTGTTTTACATCCTGGGGAACCTAGAGTGTACGCGTGTGCCTGTTTTAATACTGATCCAAACATCGGTGCTACAATCATGTTTATTTATACTTTGGCATGAACGTTCAGTACAGTAGTGTTCATAACACTGTGCTCCTGTGTGCTTTAAACTTGGTAACTATGATGTAGAGGAGAAACATGATTTTTAATGCAGAGGCTCCCATTTGCCTAATACGACTGATAACCTTCTACTACAGTGTTCTAAGGTTTTTTTGAATGCTGTGTTTATGTTTATTGCTCCGAGTTCAAGAATAAACTTGATTAAAGCTGCATTTCAGCATTCACAGGCTAAAATCTGGTACGTCTTCCTGGAAATGTGAGATGGAGACAGGTTCTTCTTTGACCATGTTCAAAATCCAGGTTTAAAACACTTCTGTTTCTGCTTCACTGAGAGATTTTAGGAAGAGATTTTATTTTTATCTTTTTAATTTACTGTCAATATTTATAATAGTAATGCCTTGTTGATTGTTTCTATCTTTTGTTCAGTGCTTTGAGTTTTCTTTTGTTTTGACTGTGCTATACAAATAAACTGGCCTTCCTATTGCAAAAAGTATGTCTCGACCAGTAAGTGATTCAGAGAGGTTAAGTAGGGCCAATAGAACTGTAAATGGACGTCATATAAACGTCATTATTTTGGTATATAGACGTCGAGAGGGACGTCGGACCGACCGGTTCGGTACCACATTGCAACCCTTGAGCATGAACGTGGCCGCGCGTCATCTTGGAATCGTCCAGATAAGTCCAGATTGACGTTGAAAATGACAGTGTTTTGGACATATGCTTTGCTTAGTGGGAACAACGGAAAACGACTCATTTTGAACGGCAATATTTTGGTCATATAAGCGTTGATAGGACGTCGGACCCCGGACCGGTCATGTCCCACATTGCAACCTTGAAAGAACGTCCCAGATGACGTTGAATTACGTTGTTTTTCGACATCTGCTTGCTTGGTGGGAAACGGACTGAAAAACGAACGTCATATAAACGTCCCATATTTTGGTCATATGAAGACGTTGATGGACGTAAGACCCGAACCGGGTTTCCGTACCACCATTCAAAACCTTGATTGGAGTGCCATCAACGTTACACTTGGAGGTTGAGGTGACGTCGGGAACACGACGTCGAGAATAAGTTCATCAGCACCCCCCAGTGACCTATATTCGACGTTCAAAATACGTTGATTTCAACGTCGGCTTGCTTAGTGGGAAGACCATGTTGAGGAGCAGCACTGCTTTGAGTCACAAAAGAAATTGGAAAGTGTGCCCCTTGTGCTGTTTTGCGGTGAGAGAAGCCTGTGAGGAGGGTTGAGGTTCAGCCCAGGTCCAGCAACGTCATCAAGCCAGGGAAAGCGATGACTTTACTATAGGTTGACAGAGCCCAGGATCACGGCCTTACATAAGGAAACCTCTAACCTGCGGTCCATGGTAGTTAAAGGCAAGTATCGAGAATTATACCATCAATTTTGTACCACATGGCACAACTTAGCAAGAACAGAAAATGCGGTTGCATTTTGTCTATCTATTGTGCAAGTTATAACAATCAGCCACAATCTGTATTTATTATATAAATTGCTTACTGTGAAATGAGCCATGGTAAATGAGCATGATATAGTCTACAATCCAGGCATGTCAAAGTCAAATACATCAGAGGGGCCAAAAAAAACAAATTTGCTGCGAGCAGAGGGCCGGACTGGTTCAATGTGTTTAATCATTGCCTAGTCCGTCCTATTTCAGAACAGGTACTCCCATATTGGCCAGCGTTTCTGATGATTTTTATAGATTATTTCAGGGACCCACAGATTTTTGTGTACTTACTATGACTATCTGAAATCCGAAAACCCAGATTCTGAAAGAATACTGTCTACTTTCCACAGCAAACAGAATTTGTTGTCTAGGCTTGTAATCCCCAGTTGAGTGAGGGACAGTTTTACTGAAATCACAAAAAGCTGAGAAAAAAAGAGGCACAAAAAAGTGCATCTAGCTGTTTCAAACATTCTGAGAGCGCTGCTGCACTGCTGGCTCGATTTCATATGCGCTCAAGCTTAATCCCCAAACATATGTGAGTATAATAGACATCTGGGAACTATGAAAAATAGCGGAACCGCATTGACGTAAAGTGCGTCTAATTGGCAATGGCAACGGGCCCTGTAAAATTATATGCGGGCCGGATTGGGAGTTGGCCAGCGGGCCTTGACTTTGACACATGTGGTATCCATGAAGTCAGTGTTCATTTTATAACTTGCTCTTGTAAATGTTTTTTATACATTCAATTTGATGTGTAGCTTCTTGGACATATTGGTCTTCATGGTTGCTGTCTGTAAAATCTTGTAGTTTTTTTTTTTTTTTTTCAGAAATTTCCAGCTTGCGGTGTTGGAGGTGAGAAAGCTTGTCTCCATGAGCACCGTCACCCAACGAGTTGACAACCACCCCACCCAAACATGCTGATGCACACGTTACTGAGTAGTGACGGGCCAGTGAAACGTCACTTTCACACCTTGCAGGACCTTTCTCACGTAAGTTTTAGTTAATTGTCATTTTTGTGTGTACAGGGTTTCTGCGGGTTGGCATTAAAAACTTTTCGGTCAATTAAAGGACAACTAAGCACCAAATCAACTTTTTTGAGCTTATTACACTGCTAAATATGTTTTTCTTTTTCTTATAGGCTCTCTACAAGTCCTGGTAATTTTTTTTGGACATTTTAGTGCCAAAAATAGATAAAATTCATTTTAAGCCTAAAACCGTTGTGTAGCGGCCCTCTCTAAATTTTTGGCTTACACTACATTTGAATTCGTGCCGGTCCTCCCCATTGCTCTGCCAGCTGTGTAACGTCCGCCGCTCCTGCAGCTCGGTGTATAAAGCAGCCAAAGACTCGCACACGCCCCCGTTAGCGAGTTAGAGGGTGGAATAGCGGGCGAGCGTTTTACATCGAATTTTCCGGTTAGCAATTTATTAGCATAGCTTTAGATAGTTTTTATTTTTCAGTCGCCAGCGTTTCAGTGTAGTTACTTTATCAGTAGTTCAGTAGCCGATTTGTGAATGTCCGCGCGACAACATGTCCGGTCACAGGCGGCCAGGGAGAGGGCGAGGAAGGAGGAGGGAAGAACCGAGACGGGGTATTTGATCTACAGGACCCGCTGGCGTGAGCCCCGCCCTCACATCCCCGACCTCTCCGTCTCTAAATAATGCAACTCGAGCAGAGACCGCTTCACACCCACTCCCCCTCCCCGCGTCTCCCCACAAGCCTCTCGCCATGCCTCTTTCTCTGAGTTTTTTTTAATTTTGGGAGTGGAGTGGGTGGAGTATCGATACTGGAAGGGGTGTTTAGTAGCTCTTTAGTGAAATTTGTCAAAATCAAGGCCTTAAAATATTTACATTTGCATTAAAGTAGAGATTCAAAACTGGCATTAAATGGAAATGTATGGGAAATTATGACGTATGCGCGCGCCTGTAAAAACCCTTTAACACAAAAACATACTGCCCTTTTTAGCCCTCTTATTGCTTGTGTGTGTATCCATTCTAATGCTTGTAGTGACTTTCCTTTTTTCATCACTGCTTATGTGTCATTTTCTATACTTTAAAGGTGAAAATCGGGAACGAAGATGTCACTATCTCATCACATTGTTGGGGGAGACGGCAAAAACTTGTACCACCGCCAATGTATGGCTCGGGTGTACTGTGGGGTCTTTGATGTTGAAAGTTCTCCTCCAAGTCCAACCTGGAATGGAGGGGGTTCAGCAAAATAGGAATTCCTAATGCCGAGCGTCATCGGCAGGCTCTCCGACCCGCAGGAAAATTCAAGCTCTGCCAAGGTAAAATTATGCTTAGAGTAGGTTCTGTCTTTCCAGTTTTGATGGCATATGCCCAGGAGGGTAGGCTGAGCGGGGGGGGCTGGCTATGGGGCAGGAGGAAGAAGTGGGGACGGGATGATTTAAGCAGGCTGCTTTGAGGTGGGTAATCGGTGTTCAGTTCCACAGATGCTGTTGATGTAAAACAGTTTTCCCTTGCGGCCATAGACGCTGCTGTGAGAAAGTCATAAATAGTGGAATTTGCGAGCTAAGACCCAGGTGAAGCGCAAAGTTTGTAATTGATTTAAGTTTTGTACTTGCCAACCTTTTTTTTTTTGCAGGAAGTGAGTTTCAAGTTTGCACTAGATGTTGCAATGTTAAAATGTACCCTCTACCTCAACTTCCTCTGGATTTGTTTTGTATCTGATTTAAAGAAATAAAGTTGGCTTTTTTGATAGATGCCCATTAGTCTGTGTTAAATTGCCATACACATGTTTGCATATATATATATATTTAAATATTATATTTATAATGACTGTTTCTATTATTTAACCTATATTTCAAATACATTGTAAACATATATTAAACATATGAAAGGGGGGGGGGGAATTTTTTTTGTCACTTAGTTTACTGCTGAGTGGTGAATGTTTGAAAGTCTCTCGTTCAAATGAATGGGGCTGCGACCGGCTGGCGCATGCCCGAAGCGTATTTCCACATTTTTCTTGTGGGGGGACCTCTCAGCGGGCCAATTTGGATCGTTACAGTAGAGCACATTTTTATGGCCATTTGTTTAGAACGGCGGGATAGGGTCGTGACTCTGACCGTTAATATATTACGTCTATGGAAAAAAACACATGCCTTAGCGCGGAGCTTCAACATTCACAGCAAAGTAAAATAGAGTGGACCAAAAAAAAATTCACCCCCCTCAGAATTTCGACACAACATGTGGAAACGGAGCTTTGGCCAAGAGCAAACTTTTGGTCCTCCAGTATAGACGTTTTGATGGAGGGTCTTGCCAATGGGAATCTGATAGTATTGGCCCTCATTTTCTCTCCCTCTCTCTCTCTCAGCTGTTTTTGTTTGATGCATTAGTTAGCCAGTTGTTGCCATCCTTGTTGTTTTACACGCCGACTCTTATTTACGGTCTAAACGACTTAGGCATTTTTTGATTCATTCCTTTTGTTGGACTTGTTTTGTTGAGTTTGTTATTTTGGCACAACTGGGCGACGCCAACTCCCACCACTGTTATTCTTTTTTGTTTAGCTTTTATAAAAGGAAATTGCCATACCCACTGAGTGACTCGGCTGAGATTTATCTGAGCCGCTGCGCAAACATTTCCAGGCTATTAGCAGAAACGACCAGGCTCTAATGCAAATTTTCTCAGGTTCTTACAAGGTTGAAAAACATGTAGTTCTAGCGGCCCGGCCAGTAGATGGTAAGAAACCCCCCTCTGGCAGTTGATTACCCACTTCCTGTGCCAGACCCTCGGAAGCGCACCAACATCATTCTGTAATTTTAACAAGCAGTTGTGAAGAATGGAAACTGAAGCGACAACTTTGTGCTGAGGTCTCGTTTGGATGAACGAAAGGAGTAGAATTATCCACTCTCTCCCGAGCTCGCAAAGCCCCCACAAGCTAGTTTGTGTAACCCGCGCCTTTGTTGTTTGTTTTCGCTACTGTGCATGTCCAAAATGTACGTGCGGGGAGCTGCGGTGGAGGTGGGGGGTTCAGCTCCGGCAGGAAATTCCCACCTTTTTCCTCACGCGGGTCGTGAAAGACGAACCCCGCTGAGCAGCGTATCTTGAGTTGTCCACTCTGCAGCATGATCTGAAATTCTTACGGTTTTTCCACTCCCTGGAACACAGTCTTCTTCATATGAGCGGTTAGTAGCAACAGACATCCAAACTATAGTTTTTTACTGCCACATTGTCTCTGTGTAGCTGCCTCCTCAGTTCAATTATTGTTTCATCTATCTTGGTCGATACACAAACTTGGGGGCTCGTCCAGGATAATTTGAAACAATCATTGTTCTTGTGGCTCTAGAGTATTAGAGAGGGTGCAATCATGGGTTCGTTTTACAAAGATTTCATAGAGACTCCCACTTTTTCAGCCTCTTCAGGTTCAGTCAGAACTCACCTTGGTGTAAGCCAACAACAGGAGATGCCTTCTCATCACCGCAGGGAACTGGCCGGTGTTGCTGGTCACTCCGTGTGCTGTAGAGCTTCAGAATATTCACATAGCAGACCCCTTGAGCGCCCGCCTACGGTCGGTGTCGTGATGAGTAGTTGGTGTCCACTCAGCTTCTGGTATACAACATAAGGCACAGAGATGTAGTGGACAAATGCTGAGCTGGTATTGGTTAAGAGAAGTAGCGCCGTTCGAGCGCCGTAGTCCACCAGGCTAGACGATGTTGACAATAAGCCTTCTTGTCAAATTGCAGCTTTCTTTCGGTCAGGAGACGCCAAGACAAAGTGGGGTAGCAAGCTAGTTTTAAACCGATCCCAAAGTGTAGTAGTGGAATATCTGGGATGTTTTGACAGTCTTTGAGTTTAATGAGGTGCTCTTTTAGAAACTTGTCCAAAAGGTCCTGGGGCGGCACGGTGGGCTGGAGTGGATAGCCATCTCGCCTTCTCAGGCAAGAAGGTCCTGGGTTCGAAATCCGGTCGGACCAGGGCCTTTCTGAATGGGAGTTGCATGTTCTCCCCGTGATGTCTCGTTAGGTTTCCTCAGGTACACCGGTTTTCCCATACCACTAAAATTATGTACCCAATAGGTATGGACCTGCCGCCTCTATACTGGCGGACCCCGCTCCCCATCTCTGTGTGGAGCGAGCAGCAAATGCCCCAAATAACAATTGTTAAACCGCCTTTGAGGACTCTTGATTTGCAGTTGAAAAGACTGGTACAATAAATAACGATTACTTACTTACCTCAGACTTCCTGGCCCAAAGACTAGTGGGTGGGCTGAACCTCAACCACTCCTGCACAGCTTCCTCCAGCAGCAACAGCACAAGGGGCCCCCTTTCATTTTTTGTGACTCAAAGCAGTGCTTCACACATGGACTGCCCACTACAGCAAGCCGACGTTGAAGTCAACGTAATTTGAACGTCGAATATTAGGTCACTGGGGGTGCTGATGATTGACGTTTCTCGACGTCGTTTCCCGACGTCAACCTCAACCTCCAAATGTTACGTGATGGCACGTCAATTCAAGGTTTGATGTGGTTCGGAAACCGGTCGGGTCTGGACGTCCTCTCAACGGCTCATATGACCCAAAATATTGACGTTTATGACGTTCGTTGTCAGTCGTTCCACTAAGCAAGCCGATGTCCAAACAACGTAATTACATCTGTCATCTGGACGATTCATTCCAAGGTTGCAATCGTTGGTACAGAACCCGGGTCGGGTCCGACGTCCATATTAACGTCTAGAAGACCAAAATATTGCCTTCATATGACGTTTTGTTTTCCGGTGTTCCCACTAAGCATGCAGATTGTAAAAACACTGTCATTTTCCAACGTCATCAGGACTTTATCAGGACGTTAAATGACGTGCGGCAACGTCTTTCAAGGTTGCAACTGTGGTACGAACCGGTCGGGTCCGACGTCCCTCTCGACGTCTTATATGACCAAAATATTGCGTTTATATGTCGTCCAATTTACAGTTCTATTGGACTTCACTTAACCTCTGCCGAATCACTTACTGGTCGAGACATAACTTTTTGCAATTAGGCAAGGCAAGTTTAATTGTAGCACAGTCAAAACAAAAAGGAAACTCAAAGCACTGAACAAAAGATAGAAACCAATAAAAACATGGCATTACATTTTAAATATTGACAGTAAATTTAAAAAGATAAAAATACAATCTCTCATAAAATCTCTCAGTTGAAGCAGAAACAGAGTTGTTTTAAACCTGGCTTTTAACTTGTCAAAGAAGAAAGCCTGTCTCACATTTCCAGGAAGACCGTTCCAGATTTTGCCTTGTGAATTGAATGCAGCTTTAACATGTTTAGTTCTGACCTCGGGCCAATAAACCGTAAACACCGCATTCAAAAATCCTTAGAACAACTGTAGTCGTAGGATATCAGTCATTATTGCAAATGGAGCTGCATTAAAAATATGTTTCTCTCCATCAAACGTACAAGTTAAAAGCACACAGGGGCACAGTGTTATGAACTACTACTGTACTTGAACAGTTCATGCCAAAGTAAAAAATACATGATAGTAGCACCTATTGTTTGGATCAGTATTAAACACAGGCACCGCTACACTCTAGGTTCCCAGATGTAAAAACACAATTGGAAAAGGCATGAAGAATGCCTTTATTGAATGTTGAGGTGTTCCAACATGTGTCCTCTCTTGGCTTCAGTCTCTCATCACAAGGTCCCGCACAGCACCTGAAAATGTGGAAACCTGTTTTAGTTTCAACATAATGTGGCAAAGTGATATAACAACACATAATTTCTATTAATGCCTCAAACACTCGATCCATCCCCATGTGATACAAACCTTGCCACTGCCCTCGCTTGAGACACTGGAAGGACACTTGGTCTGAGAACTTGGGATAAGGTTTGGTCATTGGTGTAATTCCATGTATAAAAACAATTGCAAAGTGCATTTGTTTTGCACCATGGACACAAATGAGCCCTGAAAGCTACTTACCCTGTATTATCTACACATGTTGCCATTTCCGAGGGGGCATTTTCCCCTGTTGCTCCTTTTCCTCATCTAGAGTGAGTTGCTGCAACAATCTGAGAAAAGTGTTTTCAAAGAGACATACACCAAATTAAAGGTTTATTTCTAAATACCCATAATTATACAGAGAACCAATCCTGGTGTGAGAGTGTTGATTCTTACCTTTGAACACTTCAAAACACCAGTCTGACCCTGTAAGACTCAAACACACGCATGACACATTGGAATACACAAGAACCTTTGTTATTGCAACAATTCATGAAATTATACTCTATGGATTACACAATAATTGACTGCCTTGCAAAGGGTAATGTATTGTTAATTAAATATGGCTGTTTAAAGTTTCTAGAAAAGGTATGAATTGAATAGAGTTGCAAGCGCTAGTTGCTTGCTACAGCAGATGAATGGATATTTCATATTTGCAGCTAATACCAATAACAAAAATAAAACTGTAGTGGTCTCATTTAAACAGCCACAGTGAGAAGAAGTGAAAGTCTCTGACATTGAAGACAGTGGAAGAATTATATCCATTTATGAACATTTGCAATACATGAGACATTAAACCTCTCTTTCTCAGCAGGTAACATCCTTCCTTTGTGCTCCTATGGTCCACATGGTACCACATGGTCCCACCCTTGAACTCAACTCAAAACTGATGACATACACAGGTGTTAAATGATGGGAGTGTTCCCAAATATTAAAGCGGCTCTCCCTGGTTTTTAAACTTAGATTACTAGTACTGTTGATCTTTTTGCAGTTTTTAAAACCATTGTGAACTATACAGTCACTTTGCTAATAATTGAATTATTATTTAAAAATCAAGAATTCTTAACTTTTTTAACTCCAGTGTTTGTTGGACAGTCTAACCTAAGAAATTCTAATGTGCTAAACATAGTTTGGAAATATGAAAACATATCATATTTTAAACTTTAACATAAAAACTAAAAAAAGTGTCTACTCCCTTTCAGCTGTGCAGTGCCAGCCGTTATTATTATAGATTCATGCTCTGGCAATTCAAAATACAGCTAATATACAAATCAAACTTAACAAATTCACGTATACGTGAGACAAACACTTACTTTCTGTCTCACTCTTTTCAATGTGGAAATGATAATCTATATCTAAAAACTTTGCAGACTGTGTTACTTTAGCGAGGGTGATTCCAAGTAAATAAAGCAGTGGCAGCGACAGCGGTACAGAAAAAAAAAATTCTACGTCTGGGTGAAGGCATTGCTTTAAGTCAGATGCACCACCCTAACGTCGATTCGACGTGGGAAAACAGGGGTCCTCGACCGACTCATTTGTCAGGCTGTAACCTCGTATAAGTCGTGCGTCGGTTGTTTAGGCGGTTATTATTCATTTTTTCTAGTCGTCAGAAAAAATGCCTCGGCATTGGTGTAGCGGTGCCGTAATGAGTCTTCAGTGCCAAACGACGCAGGGTCAATCCCGTCGGACAAATGTTGTGACTTTTCACTTTTAGCGAACAATTTTTCTGTTTTCGGTTCAAAACGAATATAACACTCAACTAAGAATATGTAGTGGCTAATAATAAAACTTGTGAACCATGCATTTGCATAAATCTCAAGTGCTCACCCATATTTACAAACTTGGAGATTGTTAGCCACACACAAATGAAACATTCACAAGTTTTATGATTAGCTCCACTACGTAATTCCTATGTTGAGCGTGTTTATGTGTCTTTAACCAAACAGAAAAAATTGTCGCTAAAAACGAAACCACATAGTAAAGATAACTGATACACCTCCCCGTGGACTTGAACACACGTATCCCAAGGCTGCACACATTTGCTTAATCACTACCGCTACCGTCAGGTACACCTAGATTGCATCACAGCCTATATATGGTATTGCTAGATCAAGACGTACTGCGTCGGACGGCCGATGACTGTTTTCACGTCCTAGAGGAGGTCGGATTGGACGTCATATCCACGTATATGGGAGGTCATTGTTATTACGTCAGATGCGCACCTTGCACAGACGTCGTCTTCGGACGTAAATAAAAGGTCACGACCGACCTGACGCGATGCATTGGACGTGATCTGGAGGTGAGTGGGAGTCGGATGTTTAGTGGGTTCATGGTTCAATGGAGTTTTTCGTGTGCACCTTGAATCTCGGGTTGATAGACTAGAGTGAATGTTTTATCTCCAATGTGGGAAGAGAGGGTGCAAAGGCTTTCGACTTGAAGTTGGTATTGATCACTTTGATGGACCCTTGGCAGACCAAACAATGAGAAAACTTTACCAGAGCCCTGACGATGACCGGATACATGGAATTTCCGCAGGCATACTGCTTCGGGGTACCCTGGGGAAGCTAACCATAATTGTGAGCAGAAACCGATTTACAGTCTTAGTTTTTGGCAACAGGTTCGCCACCACTGTAATATTAACCTTTTATTATTACTGGGACCTCCACCCCCGTATATGTTATTGATGCTTCTCTATTTTGTGTAAAGATTATACTATTTGTTAAGACTTGACAAAGACCCACTCCCATTCAGTGACCTCAAAGGGATAATGCAAAACACATGCAGCTAAAATCGTAAAACTCGGACGATATTTATTTCCACAGTTTGAGTAATCGAATGGCAAGGTTCTCTCATTTTTAGGTCTGCTGTTGGGAACCACTCCCCTGATTCTTCTGATGAGACATAGAGGTGCCAACGTTAGACAATGGAAAATAGAGTAACATTTGTAAAATGTTATGATCATATTATTTTAGACTGCGTGGAAAAAAACTTCCCCCCCATTCTCCCAATATCAGGGGAAAGCGAAGCACTGCGGTACAAAATGGGAAATGGAATTTTTCAGTCTCAGGTATATTATTCATTTAAATTTTTCGACTTTAGTCTGCCTGTGGGAAAAAAAACCTCCAGGTTACGTAAATTATTTAAAAATATGCCTTCTTTCATAAAACCTGTTGAGTTTTGCCTTGGATTGATTACAGTAATTGAATTATCACACCATTGCTTTTTTTTTATTTCTTTGTTTTTTTTTTTTTTATTGGCCTTTTCTATTTCTGGGCTCTGTCTCAAGCCTGAAGAAAGACAAATTCTTTCATTGCCACTTACCAAACCCACCCCTTTTTTATATTTGGAATAAAATGATGGCAAAAATTGGAAAATCATTGCAAAGATCATTTTTTTCCTGATTTCAATTGGACAAATTTAATGCGGAGGACTAAAGACAGTTCATCATTTTGCAGTTTTGGATTCAAGAGGCATTTATTGAAAACATCAAAAACTAGAGAAGCACTTTTCATGTACAGCTTTTTTTGTACATTTAAAGATGTACGGTAACAGCTTCAGTCCAGTGCTACTGACATCAGTTTGAAGGCGGTGTGACTCTTACCTGGTCACGGGGCTCACGCACAGAATAGTTAATATGCAGACCAGTGAGATCAAGGGCAAGAAAATTGTAGGTAAATTTGTACCTGGAGAAATAGGAACCTTTTGGAAGTTGTATTTGAGGTTGGTGCAAGTGGACAACGCCCTCGTACAGCGGGGAAAAAAACATCTTACCTTATCACAATGAAACAATTGATGTCTTTCAGAACAGCCAAAGGTGTGATGGAGATGTAATCAGAAGATTCATGGCAACACCCTAATAGGCCATCATGCTGTAGTCCCAAAAGCCTATATATTTTCCATTCAAGATGCAAAGAGGACAATGTTTTACCTGGATGCTACAGGGTGCATAGTGCAGAGAAGACACACAAGCCATTTTATGGAATGAGACCGTGGTAAGAACCCTCAAAAAGCTGCTCCCCACTGGCCAATAGCCTACGTCTGCACTTGTGATACACCCCACCATCCATTATATTTACTTTTTACAGGCATTTATGTCAGATGCAATGAGAAAGTTTGTAACAAATGTCTTTGTAACGGCCTGAAATGTTTGTGGTGCGATGGATCTTTGGTTCTGCTGCATTCCCTGACCCACGACGTTTTGTCGGCTCTCATTGGAAAACCTCCTATAAATAGGATGTTAAATTATGGCAATATTTGGAGAGGCTTTGACATCCACTTTAATCCATCCATGTTTGAGCCATGTCATGAAAAACGTCCAAGACCTCTTGCAAAAAAAGTATTAGTGTTTGGGCGCATTAATTTTGTAAGATACTTTTGCTTTTATTTATACTGCTTTATGAATGTTTAATAATCTCAGTTCCTGTTTATTTAGCTTATTCGCTTTTATTTTATTTTATGAACCCTCTGGGACACTTAGGTCCTCCATAATCTTTAACCTGCTCCTAGGACGTCCCAACTACCTCTGGTGAGGCCTGTTAAGTTTATCTGATGATCTGAGGTCCACTGATGTCATGGTGTGGTTTTTATTTCTGTATTTGGTTTCATTTTGACATTAGTTTCTCGGTTTCTTTTCAGTTTTACTTCATGTCCTGTTTCCCCTGTTGATTGTTGCCCGCCCTGATGTGTTTCTTCTGTGTTCTGTCTGTGTTCTATATGTACCTGTGCTTACTCTCCCTTTGTTGCTGGTTAAGTGTCTTGTCAAGTTCAGTCCTGTTCCTGGTTAATTTGGATTTTGGAGTTTGTGTTTTTTGCCTTTGGACTTAATTTTATAAATCTTAATTATGGCATTCAGCGTTGTGTCCTCACTCATCTAACTCCTGATACACTGCAAGCTTCATTATATAAAAAGTATTTACCCCGTCTTTTTATTAAAGATTTTAGTTAGTTTAGTTTTAACAAAGATTTAATACTTTTAAGTGGCTATGCATGTTATAAGGTAGATTTAATTATTTATATACACTACTAATGAGGTGCTTGTGAACGGGTGCAGCTCTGAACTGCCACCCCCCCATCCAGGAAATGTATTAAGGGGGAAGAAAAGGGATGGATATTTATAAGGAATTTTTGTGTACATTTACTTACATAACATTTCAGCTTTTAAAAGTATTCAATATTGTTTTGGGGCGAAGGGGGGGTTATTAGTCTGTGTACTTATGATTGCAGTTTTAATGAGAGATCTTTAAGTAATAGCTCGATGAATTTTCTTTTTGTTATCTCCTGAAGGAGTTAGCTTTGCCTCGCTCCCAGACGTTGTGTTCAGCCAATCGACTCTGGGGGAGCCATTGCCCAGAACCACAAGTCCAGCTAGCAGAACCAAATTACCTGCAAGAATTGGATGAGATCCCACAAGTGCCACAGTTGTGTTCCGTCCTTCCTTCCTCATGGATAGCTAGTTTTAAAACACCTTGCGAACCTTCAGGAACTGATGAGGATGTCTGCCGCTGTGGCTGATGTCTTGGTTTTATAGAAGGACTATCCGGCGGATAAACTATGAACAAACGACGTCACTCCCAAGATCCTCCCGTACGATTCATCTGCACAACAGCCCAGAGCATTTATCTTGAATATACTATGACGCCCATAGCCAATCCAATTGTGATAGTCCAAATTTCATGCGAAATTTGGTCCTTAATTTACGACTCTCTGGGGTAGTTATGTAAAGATTAGAGCGCGACCCAGGCATTGGAAATCCCGGCGAGGTTACAATCAGTAAGACAGAAACATAGACCACTGGCTAACCCCAACTTGTACAGGCAATTTGTCTGAAACTACAGTTGGGTTGAATTATACATTTCTTTAAATTACTGTTTGCGTGTTATTTATTTTTTAGAATGACTGAGTGGACACACATTGGTGCAAATTTCAATGATAGTGATGAAGGAGCACCACTTGATGTAGTTGGTGGAGGTGGAAAACACATGTTATTCGCCAAAATTTCATTGCCCAGTTGTTGAGCCTCAGTGGTCTGGATTAATCCTTGGTTGTCAGAGATGAACGCAAAAGAGAACTGCAAAAGTAATATAATTTAATAAATGCCAAAAAAAGTAAAAACTGGAAACCGGGAACAAGAGAAGGGGGGAAAACAACAATGGGCCGACAACAAGAGGACATGAGCACAGGGTTAAAATAACACAGTGGACAAGGTGTAGACATCAGGGAGGGGCAAAACATCAACAAGACAGACATGAAGCAAAAACTCAATCAACGGGACAACAAAAAAAATATCAAAAAAATTTAATACCAGATACATAACTGAAAGTCCACCCATGAAATTGGTAAGTGTCTTGAAATGCACTTCCACTGACTTAAAAACAATTTCGGCCAATTTCTATTCATTTGTGCAGTTTGCTAAGTATTTCGAAAATTTGATTTCAACAGTTATATCAATACACTAATGCATTTCATATTTTGTTCCCTATCCATCTGGGTTTCGATCAAGGTACTCAACCACCACTGCTCTGTTAAAATGTATCATGATGTATTTTCTTGATTTGACCAAAATATGTCTCTGGGCCTCCATATTCCATTATCTATCCAACGCCTTTGCGTCTCGTAGATCACTCCCTTCTAACTTGACAAGTTAACGCCCCCCCACCCCCCCAATAGGTCTTGATACCACCGCCCATTTTCACTATGTTGTGTCCACTTGTTCCTAGGCCAACAAATTGCATAATGAAAAGGGCTCCCACTTTAGGTCCCCTTCTATTCTCAATAAGCATCAACGATCTTCCACAAGTCATATCAACATCTATATATCGCAGAAGACAGCATTTAACATCTACAGTAGGTCCCACATTCCGTTTTGTCGACTTCATTCACGCTTCTCGGGAATCACGCAGCCTGCGTGAAAATTAGTACATCTTATCGCCACAGGTGGCAGGCTAAGTCCGCTTTAAGCTTTGCCCAGCGACTTAGACGCTCAGGTATATGACTGCGTGCAAAACCTGTCTAGCCCAGAGGTGCAATGTTGGCGTAATGGTAGCGTAAACTACAGGGACCTGGAGCAACCCAGGTTCGATTCTTGTCTGAGGCACATCTTTTGGTTGATTGTGGCAAAATTGTTTTTTCCTTAAAACAATTATTATAGATCACTCTTGTCTTGAATGTCTGAAAAAACTCTAGGTGAATTCACTAGTGTTATACGGTTAAATTATTGTGTTATGTTTTGATAAATCCGAACGTTACTTACAAATACCTCCGCTCTGGCCCCGGGGGGGGGAAGCAGCTGCTGTGCCCCCGCTCTGACAGCCACATGTGAACGCCACTGCCGTCTGGGCTCCGAGCGCGGACCATAGACAGCGGATCTCACAGTCTCTATCTACTCTGCTCGCTCTCTCTCCTCTGCTCGGTCTCTCTCTCTCTGCTCGCGTCTCCTTCTGCTAGCTCGCGTCTCTCTCTCTCTGCCCGCGTCTCTCTCTCTGCTGCGTCCTCTCTCTCTGCTCGCGCCCTCTCTTCTCTGCTCACGTCTCTTTCTCTGCGCGTGTCTCTCTCTCTCTGCTCACGTCTCTCTCTATCTGCTCGAATCTCTCTCTCTCTGCTCGCATCTCTCTCCTCTCTGCCTCACCTCTCTCTTGCTCACGTCTCTCTCTCTCTCTCTCTGCTACACGCCTCTCTCTCTCTGCTCCGCATCTCTCTCTCTGCTTCGCATTCACTCTTCTCTTGCTCGACATCTCTCTCTCTCTGCTCGCATTTTCTCTCTCTTGCTCGCATCTCTCTCTCTCTGCTCGGGCGTCTCTCTCTTGCTGGCGTCACTCTACACTGCTCGCGTCTCCTCTCTCTGCTCCCTCTCTCTCTCTCTGCCTCGCGTCTCTCTCTCTCTGCTCACCTCTTCTCTCTCTCTCTCTCTGCTCACCTCTCTCTCTCCTCTGATCAGTCTCTCTCTCTTGCTCAGTCTCTCTCTGCTCACCTCTCTCTCTCTCTCTGGCTCAGCTCTCCTCTCTCTGCTCGCGTCTCTCTCTTTCGCTCACGTCTCTCTCTCTCTGCTCCACGTCCTCTCTGCTCACGTCTCTCTCTCTCTCTCTGCTCACGTCTCTTCTGCTCGCGTCTCTCTTCTCTGCTCGCATCTCTCTCTTGCTCGCGTTCTCTCTCTCTGCTCACCTCTCTCTCTGCTCACCTCTTCTCTCTGCCCTACGTCTCTCTCTCTCTGCTCACCGTCTATCTCCTCTCTGCTCACGGTCTCTCTCTCTCTGACACGTCTCCTCTCTCTCTCTGCCTCACGTCTCTCTCTCTCTGCTCACGTCTCTCTCTCTCTGCTCAGGTCTCTCTTGCTCGCGTCTCCTCTTCTGCTCACGTCTCTCTCTGCTCTCTCTCTCTGCTAACGTCTCTCTCTGACTCACGTCTCTCTCTGCTTCGTCTCTCTCTCTATGCTCTGTCATCTCTATGCTCACGTCTCTCTCTGCTCCCCCCCCCACGTCTCTTCTCTCCTCTGCTCACGTCTCTCTTCTCTGCTCAGTCTCTCTGCTCGCGTCTCTCTCCTCTCTGTCACGTCTCTCTCTGCTCGCTCTCTCTGTTCGCGTCTCGCTCTCTCTGCCACGTCTCTCTCTGCTCTCTCTCTCCACTCGCGTCTCCTCTCTCTCTGACCTCACGTCCTCTTTCTTCACCTCTCTCTCTCTCTCTCTGTCTCAAGCCTCATCTCTCTGCTCCGTCTCTCTCTGCTCACGTCTCTCTCTGCTCAGCCTCTCTTTCTCTGCTCACGTTCCTCTCTGCTCTCGTCGCTCTCTGCTCACGTCTCTCTCTCTCTGCTCACGTCTCTCTTGCTCGCGTCTCAATCTCTCTGCTCCGTCTCTCTCTGCTCTCTTTCTCTGCTCGCGTCTCTCTCTCTCTGCTCAAGTCTCTCTCTGCTCGCGTCTCTCTCTCTCTTGCTCACGTTCTCTCTGCTCACGTCTCTCTACTCTTGCTCACGTCTCTCTCTGTCTCGCGTCTCTCTCTCTTCTGCTCACGGCTCTCTTCTGCTCTCTCTCTCGGCTCACGGCTCTCTCTCTCTGCTCACGTCTCTCTCTCTGCTCCACCTCTCTTCTTCTCTCTCTGCTCGCGTCTTCTCTCTCTGCTTCACGTCTCTCTCTCTCTGCTTCACGTCTCTCTCTGCTCTCTCTCTCTGCTCACGTCTCTCTCTCTTCTGCTCACGTCTCTCTCTCTCTGCTCACGGTCTCTTCTCTCTCTGCTCACGTCTCTTCTGCTCTCTCTCTCTGCTCACGTTCTCTCGCTCTGCTCCGTCCTCTCTCTTGCTCACGTCTCTCTCTCTCATGATCACGCTCTCGCACCCCACTTGTTCTTCTTAAAGATGTTGTTTGATGCGGAGCAGGAGTCAGCAAACTAGATTGGTTGTGAGATTATTAAAAGAAGCTAGTTCCTCTCATCTTTACAGCATGGACGTTTGTGAATGTTATTGCATCCGGGTGATTAAATTGCTCTTTTATTATTAATAATGCTAGTAAATCCTGACATTTAAAGTTCGCGTGCCTCCCCAAAAACATCACAATCCTCACCGCACGTCACAGTCTGTCTGCTATTTGCATCGATCATTTGATGTTCCTCAACCCTACACTTATTTCAGTTTATAAATGTGTAGGCTAGCTGTTTTTCAGTCTTTGAAATGTTGATGTGGCATTTTTTGGATTATTAAAAGCATTGCCTCTGTCTGTGCGCTTTAAACTTCCGGCACTAAGGTCCACTTACGTGGATTAGCACCCTCTCAGCTGTCTTCGACGCGAATGAATGACAGATGCATGCTAGTGTACGGATATGTAAACCATGGCAACGCCGGCTGCTGAAAAGGCAAAACCTAGGCCATTCCAGTCCTGCTGGACACATGAGTTTCGGTTTTGTGTTTGTGAAGGGGGGACCGGGCTGTGTGCACTTTATGCTGTGAAATTGTTGTGTGAGAACTTAAGTGTTAAGCGTCATTTGAGACGAAGCACGAGGAAGGACCTTCAAAAGGACCCCAACCATCCGAAAAAGTTGAGTCAATTAATATGTGCTGTGTCAGATATGGGAAAACATGCTAGGCTCCTTCAGGGTTTTCCACTGCTAAAATCACGGGACAGGAAGCCAGATCTCCCCTCCCCCCACACGAATAACACAAAAAAAACAAGCCCACCCCGCCCCTGCTGTTATTCAGTAGTACCTAAATTTGCAAATCATTACCATGCAAATGTTAGCAGCCACTTTCCTTCTTTTCAGAAACAGGGCCAATTTCGCTTTTGGGTTTGTAGTGTTAAAACTAAGCAGGGACATTTCATCAGCCAACTCAATTATATTTGTAAAACACGGAAGTAATAGAAGGTTTCCCACCCCTCATACATTTGTATTAGGCAAATATTCGTTTTACAAGTTTACTACAGTCTAGCAATCTTCATTTCAACCTTCGGCCACAACACGCACAACCACGCATGAAATTCAAGATTGCGACAATAATAAAAACATGTTCACCCACTCTGGGCATCACGTTTTAAAAATGAATTTGGCCATCAGAAATGTCTAACGGAAACACGCATACCTTTCGAATATTATAAATCAGCCTCTGAATTTATGTCTTTTAAAATAATGTTGTTAAAAACACTCACCATTAATGCGACTTTGGTGCGGCCTGTAAAAAAATACAACTCAAACTTGTTCACCTTACTAAGATTTTTGCATTCACTGACATAAAATTGCAGATGGAACTTATGAACATAGAAGGCCATGGCCTGTTATCGTAGTCAAAAACAAGATAAACTAGAAGTACAGACACACAATGTTCTTTGGATAGGTCTCTCTGCTACGATTGTGTATCCGTTGTTTTAGCTGACTTTTTTTGAGCGCAATATATTCCCCAATATATATGTTTTCCCTGCTTTTGTTCTGCCTGAATCTACCCACCTGTTGTGAATAAACTTCCAAGTTGCTCTGGTGTGCCAACGATCCCTGCCTAGTGCGTCTGGATTTTCGACACTCACTTTCTGAAGTTTTGATGAAAAGTTCAGCTTATTTGCTAGATTAAGTTGATTTGACTTGGAAGTTGTAGTGAACTTCTGAAAGTTCAAGTGGTCACAAGATAGTTCCAGCTTCCAACTGGAAATTTTATTGTCAGTGAATGCAAAATCTGAGTAAGGTGAACAATTTTGAGTTGGTTTTTACAGTACACCGAGCTATAGTGAGGTCAACTTATCTGCGTTTTGCCATTTAAATATGGTGATATGGGCAACCCGTGCATTCAACATTTGGAACAAACTAATTTGACAAAAAAATCACTGTATTTATTTTTTACCCAACCGTAATCGACAGGCCAGCCAAAGTAGCCCTTGTATAATTTCTCTGGCTCAGCTCCCCCTAGGAAACATTAAGTTTCCCCTCTGGTTCACAGTGGTGCGGCACGGTGGCTGAGTGGCTAGCACTCTCGCTTCTGACACGAAGGCCCTGGGTTCTGAATCCCGGTCGGAACAGGGCCTTTATGTGTGAATTGGCATGTTCTCTTGTCTGCATAGGTTTCCTCGCGGTCGACTTCCGGTTTCCCCTACCCAAGTGACCTAGTGGGTCCATGAAATGCGCTATATAAATACATCATGATCTTTTAATGTGGGGGCTAATTTAAAACTCAAAATAGTAGTTATTGTAGGGGCCCGTAATCTGAAACTTAAAAAAGTAAGTTTTTACAGACTTGAAATTTTCCCAGTAACTGTGATTTAAACACTTTGTTGGCAGACCTTGGAAAACTTAAACTGACCAACTGAATAAGTGTACGTTCTTCAAAACTTGAAGATTCAGTTAATGCCTTCAACTCAAAAATCCTTAGCAGCTGGTTGCTTTGAAATTTGAGTTGAACTAAACTTTATCTTTTTTTTCCAGTGTGCATGGGAACCAGAAGTCAATTAAAAAGTTGGACATTGCTCCTGCAGCCCTGAACAGGACATGCGAGGTGCGCGGGTCGGGCCGAAACCGCAGTCAAACGCGGGTCCGCGGTACGGGCGGGTAGGATGCCTCAAAAAATATGAGTCATGTCCCCGGGGTGCGGGTGGGTGGGTCAGAAAGCTCCTGATCCCTATATAATATTATATATGTCGAGCCACGGAATGGGAGTCCTTGGAGTACATTTGCAATCGCGCAGGCGAGGCTGTTAAACAAAAAAATATGCTGACCAACAGGATCGCTCCTTCTGACTCCCCGCTTCAAAGCCTCAGAACACTCCTGTCCGGAGGACAGACGTGTGATTACACAGAGGCACCGAGACTGATGACGGTGTTGGGCTCACCGCAGAGGCTAAAGCAGGGCCTCTTTACTTTAATTAGCAATGCAAGACTCGTGGAAACGCTGTGGTGAAAGAGGTCGTGTCTTACTCCACTTTAGTTCATTTGATTCTGAGCAGCTAATAATAAATAATCGAGAATTTATAGCTACCACACTATCAAATAAACTTATTTTTATTCATAGAATCATAAATGTGGTGGATTGTTTGATATTTCGTTTATTTCCTGAGATATGAATTAATAAAGTGACGAATATGAGGCAGAGTGGGCCCACAGCTAGTCTGGACTCTGAAAAAAAATGAGTCGGTATCCTGGCATTCCGCGGGGTTAATGACGTCGCGCGAGGTGATATTTTACCGGGTAAACAGATCACTTATTTACTGCGCATTACGGTGAAGCGGCATCTCTCCGCTGTTGCGGTTCGGAGATATCATCGCCCCACGAACTTAATAGCAAAATACACGGTAAGTAACCTGGGTTTTGGAAAAACCAACAACACACACATACATCTAAGGCTCTCTAAGCTTAGCGAATGGTGGTATATTTGATTTCTGTCACGGTTGTTTTGACCCGTCGGATCAGTGAATAAAAGTTGAAAACCGCCGCGCTCATCACACACTCTGCTCTGCTGCCGAAGCGGGCAGGAAGGTCCGGCGCGAGTCCACTTTTCCCCCGGGGGGTAGAAACGCGAGTCACGTGGCCCAAACGGACCAATGCCATTGGTTGGACTAATCCATTTTACTTGTTAACAAGGTTTAAAGGGTTGTTAACGATGTTTAAAGCTCGGGGTCTGTAACTTTAGTCTACAAAAATAACATGCTTAAAAGCTGAGGTCTGTAACATTTGTCTGATAAATAACATGGTTAAAGTGAGGTCTGTAACTTTGTCTCATAAAATAACACATGTTTAAGCTTGAGGTCTGAAACTTTCGTCTCATAAATAACACCCGTTTAAAGCTGGGTCTGTAAACTTTAGTCTCATTAATAACGTTTAAAGCTGAGGTCTGTAACTTTCGTCTCATTTACATAACATGTTTAAAGCTCGAGTCTGTAACTTTAGTTCTCATTATATAAATGTTTAACAGCTGAGGTATGTAACTTATAGTCTCTTCTTTAATTAATTAACATGTTTTTAAAGCTCGGGTCTGTAAACTTTGTCTCATAAGAAACACAAGTTTACAGCTGAGGTCTGTAATTTTAGTCTCATAAATAACACGTGTGTGTGTGTGATATTGCCAAAACATTTCTAAGCATCATATTTAGAATTGCTTACCTTTTTTTGATATATTAAATAGTAGTTTGAAAAAAATTTGTTTTCCTGGATTTAATTGTTGGCCGCCATCTTGGAAAAGCTGGCGGCCATATTGGAATCGGGGTCGGCCCAAATTGTAAAATGAATCTCGAATTCAACATCCTGAATGGCTTTCCATTTTACTGTGAATTTTAATGTTTATAGTTCGTTACATAGGGAAGATACAGCACTTAGAAGATGAATAAAGGCTTGAACTGGTGAATAGAAGGTTCCACAGTATCCCTTTGTTTTTAATCCAAATTACTTTCAATATAAGCGCATAAAAGCACCTTATCACTATGGTATAAAATCATAACCCTTATCCGATTTTCATAATTCAAAAAACTGTTTTATTCCTCTTATGAGCTGGAAAGTACTGTGCTGAATTAATCCTGATATGGTAATTTAAAAATGTAATCTTGCATTTGCTACTTTAATACTTACAGTCTGTGGGTAAATACACGGGCGTACATGTGGTACACGTGCTTAAGGGGGGGGGACTATACTTTAATATTGTATGAGTAACTTCAAAATAGATTGAGTGAATATTCCCTTTTCCTCAGTTTAGTGATTTGCGGAGGAGTGGAAGGAGCAGCGAGAGGGAAGTTTGGCAGTTAAATAAATGAATTACGCTTGCTAAATTATTTGAACGCATCTTCATTATGATTGCTATAGTTATGTATATATTATAAATGTTGAGATGCCAGAGGAAACGGCGTTGCTTTTTTTCTGAGGGGAGGAGGACAACAGCGGAGCTGTTTTGAGTCAAACTAACGTTCAGCGTTAAATTACCAATAGTTTCTCTTTCATAACGATATGTCTCTTATTGGAAGATCACCAACGTGATGCAAAAAGTTTACGTTCTTTGCAGTGTTTTAATGTCTGCGGGTTATTCCAGAGGACTGGCCTGTACAAGGAGGTGCCGTTTTAACCAGATTGTCGATGTGCGCGGGGCAGAAACTCAGCCAATGTAACCTGCTCACATGTGCCACATGGTGGTTGTTCTTGGTCATGAAGTCACTGGGAGGGGGGAAATACAAAGACGCTGTGAATCACACGTGAGTTCTTGTGATTCAACGGTGATAGGCGACAAAACGGAATGGGAACTACTGTAACTGCTTATTTACACATCACGCGTACAGCACCGTACGCGTTATACGCGCAGCAAGCCGGCGTACTTTTTCCCTGTTAAACCTATGATGAATTTACACTTCTTGATCTTTCGCATGTATGACTGCGAACTGCGCTCTAATTTTAGGATGGTAATTTCTTAATTTTGTGCGCGCACCAACGGTCTCCCATTGAGATCTTTCAAGTAAAACATGATTTTTCTAGCCGGTCCTTGGCTCTAGATTGCATCTACACCACACAAAAGCACTTGTGTCTAACACTCAGCATGGAGGAGCTGCAGGTTTTACATGATTCTGGATATCATTTTTTTTATTCATAAAGTCTTGCGTTGGCAAACCAGCGCACAAAGACCTGAGGGACCAAACACATGCATGTGATTTTGTGTTGCTTCATCAGTCCTCTGGGCCCATACTGTCCTCCCTGTGTGTCTATGGAGCAGTGTAGAGGACGTATGGGCCAGAGGACTGATGTAGAGCAACCACAAATCACATGCAGTGTTTGTCTCATGGTCTTTGTGCGCTGGTTTGGCCAGACGCAAGATTTTATGAAAGAAAAAAATACGATATCCAGAATCACTGTTAAACCTGCTGCTACTCTGCTGATGTTTAGACCAACAAGTGCTTTGTGTGTGTAGATGCAATCTAGACGCAGAGGACCCGCTAGATAAATCATGTTCTTACATGAGTTCTCATGGGAGGACGCGTTTTAGTGGGTTTGCCGCGCCCCAGACAAAATTAGAATCCATCCTAAATAGGCGCAGCTTCGCGTCCTACATGCGTTATGAGGCTAGAAGAGTTAAATATCCATCATAGGTTAACATGGAAAAAAAGTTACGCGCGTCTGCTGCGGTATAACGCGTACGTGCTGTAACGCAGGTGATGTGTTAATTAGCGTTACAGTAGGTCCCATTCCGTTTTTTTTGTCGCCTTATCACGCGTGAATCCACATCTCCGATGTGACTCACGTGTGATTTTCACGGTCTTTTATTTTCCCCCCTCCCAGTGACGTTGCAGTATGACCAAAAACAACACCAAGGTGGCACTTCGTGAGCCGTGGTTAACATTGGCGAGTTCTGCCCCCGCGCACATCGACAATCTGGTTAAAACGGGCCACTCCTTGTAGGCAGGCAGGTCTCTGGAATAAACCGCAGACATTAAAAAAATACTGCATATAACGTTAAACTTTTGCATCAGCTGTTGGTGATCTTTCCAAAAAGAGAGATATCGTTATGGAAAGAGAAAACTATTGGTAATATAACGATGAACGTTTATGTTGACTCAAACAGCTCCGCTGGTGTCTGCATCCCACTCAGAAAAAAAGCAGCACGCCTTTTCTCTGGCATCTCTAAATATATAATAAATACATACATATAACAATCATAATGAAGATGCTGTTTTGTTTCAAATAAATATTTAGCAAGCTGTAATTCATTTATTTTATATGCCAAACTTCTCTCGCTGCCTCCACTCCTCTCCTCCGAAATCACTAAATGAGGAACAGGGAAATATTCTCACTCAATCTATTTTGAATGGTTACACATACATATTAATATAGGTCTAAGCACGGTGTACCACATGTAGCCCGTTGTATTTGAGCCAAGCTAGACATGAGAAGTATTAATAGTAGCAATGCCAAGATTCATTTTTTAAATTACCAAACTCCAGATTTAATTCGAGCACAGTACTTTTCCAGCTCGTAAGAGGAATAAAAAACAGTTTCTGAATTATGTAAATCGGAGATAAGTGGTTATGATATTATACATATTGATAAGTGCTTTTATGCGCTTATAGTGAAAGTAATATGGTTTTTTAACACAAAGGGATACTGTGGGACACTTCTAATTCGCCGTTCAAAGCTTTCATTCATCTTCTAAGTGCTGTAACTTCCCTATTTTACTAACTATAAACATTAAAATTCACAGAAAGAAGGAGGAAACAATTCGGGATGATGAAGTCGATATTCATTTTACAATTTGGCCGACCCGATTCCAATATGGCCCCAGCTTATCCAGATGGTGCCAACATGAAAATCCGGAAAAACATTTTTTTCAAAACTATATGTAATATTTCAAAATAAATAGGTAAGCAATCTATAATATGATGCTTAGAAAATGTTTTTGGCATATGCACACACACAACACGTGTGATTTATGAGACTAAATTACAGACCTCAGCTGTAAACATGTGTTATTTATGAGGACTAAGTTACAGACCCGAGCATTTAAACATGTTATTAATGAGACTAAAGGTTACATACTCAGCTTACACATTTTATTAATGAGGACTAAGTTACAGACCCCGAGCTTTAAACTGTTATTATGAGACTAAAGTTACAGGACCTCAGCTTTAAACGTTATTCATGAGATAAAGTTACAGACACCAGGCTTTAAACATGTGTTATTTATGAGACTAATGTTAACAGACCTCAGCTTTAAACATGTGTTTATTTATGAGGACTAAAGTTACAGACCTCAACTTTAAACATGATATTTATCAGACTAAAGTTACAGACCCCGCCTTAAGATGTTAGTTATTGCGGACTAAAGTTACAGCCCCGAGTTTAACTAACATGTTAAACAAACCCAAATCCACCCTTGTTAACATGTAAAATGGATTAGTCAACCAATGCGCATTCGGTCAGTTTGGGCCACGTGACTGCGTTTCTCCCCCCGGAAAAGTTGACTCGCCCGGACTTGCCTGGCCGCTTCGGCAGCAGAGCAGAGTTGTGTGATGAGCTGCGGCGGTTTTTCAACTTTTATTCCTCCTTGATTCCGCGGGTCAAAACAACCCGTGACATGATTTCATATATACCATCATTCTAAAGCTTTATAATCTTTAGATGTATGGGGATGTTGATGTTGGTTTTCCAAAAACCCCGGTTACTTACCGTGTATTTTAGCTATTAGTTCGGTCGGATTATATCTCCGTAACCGAACGGATGGAGAGATGCCGTATCACCGTAATGCGCTAGTAATAAGTGATCTGTTTTACCCGGAATATCACCCCTAGCGCGCCGTCATTAACCGGCGCGGAATTGCCGAGAATCCCGACTCAATTTTTTTAGGTCCAGATAGCTTGTGGCCCACTTGCCCTCATCATTCGTCAACTTTATTATTAATTCATATCTCAGGAAATAAACGGAATATCCAGAACAATCCACATTTTATGGATTCTAGAACTAAATATATGTTTATTGTTAGTGGTGGTGGTAGCTTATATCTGAATATTAGCTGCTCAGAATCAATGAAAATAAAGTGAGGTTAAGACCGCGACCTCTTTTCACCACAGCGTTTCCACTGAGTCGGCCATGCTAATTAAAGTATATGAGGCCCCTGCTTTAGGCCTCCTGCTGGTATGTGAGGCCCACCACCGTCATCAGTCTCGGTGCCTCTGTGTAGATCACACGTCTGGTCCTCGCGATGGTGTGCTTCTGAGGCTTTAAGCGGGGGAGTCAGGAAGGAGCGAATCCTGTTTGTTCAGCATGATTTTTTTGTTTAACACGCCCTCCCTGCGCCGATTGCAAATGTACTCAAGGGACTCCCATTACCGTGGTCACATATATAATATTCTCTAGGGGATCAGGGCTTCTGACCCCGACCCTCCCGCACTGACATGACTCATATTTTGAGGCCTCCAACCCGCCCGAAACCGCTGGGACCCGGGGGTTGACTGAGGGTTTCGGGGCTCCGCCCCGCGCACCTCGCATGTTTCCTGGTTCAGGGGTGCTGCAGGAGCAATTGTCCATTTTTTTAATTGGACTTCTGGTCCTTGCACACGGTAAAAAAGTTAAGTTAGTTCAACTTCAAAATTTCAAAGAACCAGCTGGCGAAGGATTTTTGGAGTTGCAGGCATTAATTAATTCTTCAAGTTTTGATAGGAAACTACACTTATTAAGTTGTGTCGTTAAGTTTTCCCAGAGCTTCTTGCCAACTAAGTGTTTAAATTCAAGTTACGGAAATTTCAAGTCTGTAAACACTTTACTTTTTAGTTCAGATTACTGTCCCCTTCAAGCACGTACTATTTTGAAGTTTAACTAGCTCCCACATTAAAAGGATCATGATGTTTATTTATATAGCGCATTTCCATGGTACCAAGGTCACTTTGGGTATGGGAAACGGAGACACGGAGGAAAAACCTATGCCCGGACACAGGATGAACATGCCCCATTCCACACAGAAAAGCCCTGTTCCGACCGGGATTCGAACCCAGGACTTCGTGGCAGAGCGTGGAGAGTTGCTATCCCACTCAGCACGTGCGCACACATGTGAACCAGAGGGGAAACTTATGTTTTAAGACTGAGGCCAGAGAATATAAAGGGCATACTTTGGATTGGGCCCTGTCGATTAGGTTGGTAAAAATAAATACAGGATCTTTTTTGGACAAATTAGTTAGTTCAAAATGTGAATGCTGCTGGTTGCCTAACACAAATTTATGAGCAACGCAGATACGTTGACCTCACTATAGCTCGGTGAACTGTAAAAACGGACAAACTCAAAATTGTTCACTTACTCAGATTTTTGCATTCCATGACAATAAAATTTCCAGTTGGAACTGGAAACTATCTTAGTGAGCCACATGAACTGTCAGAAGTTACTACACTTCCAAAGGTCAAATCAATTAATATATCAACTAAGATGAACTTTTCATCCAGAAATTCAGAAAGTGAGTGTCGAAAATCAGACGCATAGGCAGGGATCTTTGCACACTGAGCAACTTGGAAGTTTATTATTCACAACATGGTGGTAGATACAGGCAGCACAAAAACAGGAAACTATTATATATTGGATTTATAAAAACAAAAAAAATAAAAACAAACTGCCCGTCAGTCAGCTAAAAACAACGGTATACACAATCGTCGCAGTTATACAACTCAAAGAACATTGTGTGTCTTGTACTTCTATTTTATCTTGTTTTTGTACATATATACAGGCCATGGCTTCTATTGTTATAAGTTCCAACTGGGCAATTTTTATTGTCAGTGAATGCTAAAATCTTAGTAAGGTGAACAATTTCTGAGTTGTATTTTTTACGTCCAGCACCTGATAGTGCCATTACATGGTGAGTGTTATACCTAACATTATTTAAAAGAATAAATTCAGAGGGCTTTTTATATATATGGAATCGAAGTTTGGTTGTTTTCGTTAGACATTTTCTGATGCGCCAAATTCATTTTTTTAAACATGATTGCCAGAGTGATGAACATGTTTATTATTGTCCAAATCTTGAATTTCATGGTGTTTTGGCGTGTTGTGCGAAGGTTGAAATGTATACGTTGCTAGACCTGTAGTAACTTGTAAACGATTTTCTTATATAACAAATGTATGTTGGGTGGGAAACTTTCTCTTTCTACCGTGTTTTACAAATATTAATGGAGTTGGTTGTGAATTCTGCTTAGTTTTAAACACTAGCAAACCCAAGCGAAATAGGCCCTGTTTTTGAAAAGAAGGATAGGTTGGCTGCTAACATTTGAATGTATGGTTTGCAAATTTAGGTAATGACTTTATAACTTGCAGTGGCCCCTGGGGTGGGCTTGGCTTTGTTTATTCGTGTGGGGGAGGAGAGCTGCTACTTGTGTCCCGTGATTTTTAGCAGTGGTTAAAATACTGAAGGAGCTAGCTTGTTTGCCATATTGGACACAGCCACATTTAATTGACTCTACTTTGTCGATTGGTCTTGAAGGTCTTCTCGTTGCTTCGTCTCAATAAATGACGTTAACACTTGAAGTTCTGCAACAACATTTTCACAGCATAAATTGCACACAGCCGCCGTCCTTCACAAACACAAAACCAAAACCTCTTGTGTCCGCAGGACTGGAATGGCCCTAGCGTTTTTTGCCCTTTTCAAGCAGCCGGCGTTGCCATTGTTTCATCTCTTATCACACTATCATGCTATCCTGTCATCATCCGGCGCGGACGACAGCTGAGAGGGTGCTAATCCACGTAGTGGTCCTAGTGCGGCAGTTAAGCGCACAGGGGAGGGACAGAGGGCAGATGCCTTTTCATCGCCATAAACTGGCCACATTCAAAACATTTCAAAGCTGAAAAACATCTAGCTACACATTTAAACTAAAACAAGGTGAGGTTGAGGGAACATCAAATGATCAGGATGCTTATAGCAGACCGACAGTAAGTGGACGTGCGGTGAGGATTGTGATTGGGGAAGGCACTGACTTTAAAATGTCAGGATGTCCTATCATTATTAAAATAACATAGCATTTAATCACCGATGCCAATAACATTCACAACTTCCATGCTGTAAAGATGAGAGAATAGCTTCTTTTAATAACATCTCACAACCAAATTCTAGTTGCTGACTCTCTTGACTCGCATCAATGACACTCATAAGATGCCAGGTGCGAGTGACGTGAGCAGAGAGAGAGGACGTGAGCAGAGAGAGAGAGACGTGAGCAGAGAGAGAGAGACGTGAGCCAGAGAGAGAGAGCAGGAGGAGACTGTGAGCAGAGAGGAGGAGAGTGAGCCGAGACGAGAGAGACGTGGAGCAGAGAGAGAGAGACGTGAGCCCCAGAGAGAGCGAGCTAGAGAGAGCCGTGAGCAGAGCGAGAGAGACGAGAGCAGACGAGAAGAGAGACGCGCTCGCAGAGGAGAGGAGCGAGAGGTGAGCAGAGAGAGAAGAAGTGAGAGAGACGAGAGAGACGTGAGCAGACGAGAGGAGAGCGAGGAGAGAGTGAGCAGAGAGAGAGAGACGCGACAGAGAGAGACGGTGAGCCGATGAAGAGAGAGACGTGAGCAGAGAGAGAGTGAGCCGAGAGAGCGAGACGCGAAGCAGAGAGAGACGTGAGCAGAGAGAGAGAGACGGGCGTGGCAGAGAAAGTTGGCAGAGAGCGACGTGAGCCGAGAGAGAGGACGCGAGCAGAGAGGGAGAAGTGAGCAGAGGAGAGAGAGCGTGAGCAGAGAGAGACGTGAGCAGAGGAGAGACGTGCGCAGGAGAGAGAGAGGGCGTGAGCAGAGAGAGCGTGAGCAGAGAGAGCCGAGGAGCTGAGAGAGAGGATGTGAGCAGATGAGAGAGAAGAGAGAGGTGGCATGAAGAGAGACGTGAGCAGAGAGGCGAGGACGAGAGTGGAGAGAGAGAGCAGAGAGCGACGTGAGCAGAGAGGAGAGGAGACGCGAACACGAGAGATGAGAGCCAGAGAGAGACGTGAGCAGAGAGAGGGAGACGCCGAAGCAGGAGAGAGAGACGTGAGCAGAGAGAGAGAGCGTGAGCAGAGAGAGAGAGAGACGTGAGCAGAGAGGTGAACTGGTGAGCAGAGAGAGACGTGAGCAGAGACGAGAGAGACGCGAGCAGCGAGAGACGTGAGCAGAGAGAGACGTGCGCAGCGAGAGAGAGCAGAGAGAGACGATGTGAGCAGAGAGCGAGAGACGGAGCGAGAGAGGACACGTGAGCAGAAGGAGAGAGACGTGGCCGAGAGAGAGCGACGGTGAGCAGAGAGAGAGGAGAGACGTGAGCAGAGAGAGAGAGACAGTGATGCATGAGGAGCGAGAGACGTGAGCAGACGAGAGAGAGACGTGAGCTAGAGAGAGAGCGGTGAGCAGAGAGAGGACGTGAGCAGGAGGAGAGAGAGCGCGAGGCAGAGAAGAGAGCTGCGAGCAAGGAGAGAGAGACGCGTAAAAAGCAGAGAGAGACGTGAGCGAGAGAGAGAGAGAGACGTGAGCAAGAGATTAGGTGAGCGCAGAGAGAGAGAGACGTGAGCAGACAGAGGAGAGACGGCGAGCAGTGAGAGGAGGAGGCACCGTTTTGGTGAGCAGAGAGTGAGAGAGAGAGAGGTGAGCAGAGAGAGACGTTGTGCAGAGAGAGAGAGACCGTGTAAGCAGTGAGAGAGAGCGTGTGCGAGAGAGGAGAGAACGAGAGAGAGGTGAGCCAGTGAGCCGAGCGACGGCGAGCAGAGAGAGTGAGGGTGAGAGAGCAGAGAGAGAGACGCCGAGCAGTGAGAGAGACGCGGAGCAGTGAGCGAGAGGCGAGCAGAGAGAGAGAGATCGGCGAGGCAGGAGAGAGAGATATGCGCGCACGCGAGAGAGAGATTGCGAGCAGAGAGATGAGAGATAGCGAGCAGAGAGAGAGATGCCGAGCAGAGGAGATAGGCGTGAGAAGAGAGAGAGGAGACGAGAGACCCGTGAGCAGAGAGAGAGAGAGGTGTGAGCAGCGAGAGAGAGTTGCGAGCAGAAGAGACGAGAGATCGAGCAGAGAGTGAGTGACGTGAGAGAGAGAGATCGACACGTGCCAGAGAAAGAGGACGTGAGCAGAGAGAGTGGAACGCGAGCAGAGAGAGTGGGACGCGAGCAGAGGAGGAAGGCGAGACAGCGTGCAGAGACGAGAGAGACGCGAGCAGAGAGAGGAGGACGCGAGCAGAGAGAGAGAGACGCGAGCAGCGAGAGAGAGAGAGACGCGGAGCAGCAGAGAGAGAGAGACGTGAGTCCGGTGTCTATGGTCGCGCTCGGAGCCACAGACCGGCAGTGGTTCTACTGAGCTGTCAGGGGGGTTCACAGCAGCTGTCCATCGGGGCCATGGAGCGGAGGATGTAAGTAACGTTCGGTTTATCAAAAAATCTCCCAATATTTAAGTTATACTATTAAACACTAGTGAATTTCCACCTAGATTTTTTTCAGACTTTAAAGACAAAGATGTGTATATAATAATTGTTTAATGAACAACAATTTTGCCACAAGAACCAAAAGATGTGCCTCAGACAAGAATCGAAACCTGGGTTTCTCCAGGTCCTTTATGAATGCTAACCATTCGGCCAACATTGGCACCTCTGGGCCTAGACAGGTTTGCACGCTGTCATATACCTGAGCGTTCTAAGTCGCTGGCAGAGCTAAAGCGGACTTACGCCATGCTCTCCTTGTGGCGATTAAGATGTACTATCTTTTCACGCCGTGTGATTCCCGAGAAGCGTGAATGAAGCGACAAAACGGAATGGGACCTACTGTAGATGTGTAAATGACTGTGTCAGCCGTATATATTGTATTTTGTATGCACTTGTGAAGATCGGTTGATGATATTGAGAATAGAAGGGACCTAAAGTGGAGCCCATTATCAATTCTGTCATTTGTTGGACTAGGCAACAAGTGACTACCAACATATTTGAAAATGGCGTTGGTATCAAGACCTATGCGTTAAGCTTGTCAAGTGAAGGGAGTGATCTACTAGATCAAAGGCTTTGGGAAAGATCATGGAATTGGAGCCCTAGACATATTTTGGTCAAATCAAGAAAAATGAACATCATTGATAAATTTTAACAGGCAGTGGTGGTTGACGTACCTTGATCGAAACCCAGGATGGATAGGGGAACAAATATGAAATGCATTAGTGTAGTGATATAACTGTTGAAAATCAAATTTTCACATACTGTGCAACTGCACAAATAATAAGGAACAGGAAAGGGCCGAAATTGTGTTTAGTCAGTGGTAGTGCTTTTCTAATACATTACCAATTTCATGGTGTGGACTTTCTGTTATTGTATTGGTTTATATGATATTTTTTTTTGTTCCTTGGATGTGAGTTTTGCTTCCTGTCTGTCTTGTTGATAGTTTGCCCACTCCCCTGACTGTGCTACACTTGTGTCCACCTCGTGTGTATTTAGACCCTGTGCTCATGTCTCTTGATTGTGGCCCATTGTTGTTTTCCCCCTTCTCTGGTTCCCGGTTTCAGTTTTTACTTTTTTTGGGCATTTATTTAAATTCTATTACTTTTGCAGTTATGCTTTTGCGATCCTCTCTGACAACCTAAGGGATTATCCAGACCACAGAGGCTCATACAAGCGGGGCATGAAATTTGCGCGTCACTTAGAAACAGTTTCCACCTCCACCATACTACATCAATGGTGCTCTTCAACACTTCATTTGAAATGTTGCACCATTGGTGTGTCACCACTGGTCATTCTAAAAAATACAATAAACGCAAACAGTAATTTAAAATGTAGCTTTCCACCCAACTGAGGTTTCATACAATTTGCCTGTACAAAGAAAATTTGGTTAGCATGTTCTATGTTATCTGGTCTTACTGATTGTCAACCTCGCTGGGGATTACCAATGTGGTCGCGGCTCTATCTTTACATAAACTTACCAGATGAGTCTGTAAATTAGGCCCCAAATTTTCGCATGATTTTGGAACTAATCACAAATTGGAGTTGGCTATGGCTCATAGTAGTAATCAAGATAATTGGCTCTGGGCTGTGTGCAGCGGAAATCGTTACAGGAGGATCTTTGTTGTGACGTCGTTGGTCATAGATTTATCCGCTCGGATAGTCTTCTATAAGAACCAAGAAATCAACACAGCGGCAGACAGCCTCATCAGTTTCCTGAAGGGTTCGCAATGTGTTTTAAAACTAGCTATCTTGAGAAGGAGAGCGGGACACAACTGTGGCACTGTGAGGATTTCATCCCAATTCTTCAGGGTACTGCTACTTGGACGTGTTGGTTCTTGCCATGCTACCAGTGTCGATTGGCTGAACACAACGGTCTGGGATCGAGGGCAAAGCTAACTTCCTTCAGGAGATAAAAAAAGGAATTCATCGAGTATTACTTAAAGATCCTCATTAATTACAATCAAAATCCACAGACTAATAACCCCCCTTCGCCCCAAAATAGAATGAATAATTTTTAAAAAGCTGAACATTATGTATAGTAAATTTACACAAAAATTGCCTTATAAATTCCATCCCTTTTCTACCCCGTTAATAATTTTGGCTGGTGGGGGTGGCAGTCAGAGCTTCACCAGTTCACAATGCACCTCATTAGAATTGTCTATATATTATTAATTCTACATTTATACATGCATAGCCACTCTGTAAAAAATATTAAATATTGATAAAACCTCAACTAACTAAAATCTTTTAATAAAAAGACTGGTGTAAATACTTTGTATAAAGAAAGCTGCAGGGTATCAGAGGTGAGATGAGTTGAGGACTCAAACGCAGAATGCCATCGCATAATAAAGATTAATAAAATTAGTCAAGGCAAAAAAACACAACTCCAAAACTCCAAGTACCAGGAAAACAGGTCGGAACTTGACAAGACAATGAACCAGCCACAAAGGTGAGAGAAGCACAGGTACATATAGACACAGACAGACTCAGAAGAAAACACATCAGGGCGGGGCAGGACAATCACCAGGGGGGCCCTGGACCTGAAGTAAAACTGAAATGTAACCAGAGTACTACTGTCAAAATGAACCCAAAATACGAATAAAAATCCACACCATGACACAGTGGACTCAGCTCATTCAGATAAAACTTTACAGGCCTCACCATGGAGTCGTTTGGACTCCTAGGACAGTTAAGAGATTATTGAGGTCCTAAGTGTCCCAGAGGTTCATAAAATAAAATATAAGAAGCGATAATATAATAAACAGGACTGAGATTATTAAAAACATTCCTTAAAGGCAGTAGTATATTAAACTCAAAAGGTATCTTACAAAATTAATGCGCCAAACACGCAATACTTTTTTTTGCAGAGGTCTTTGGCGTTTTTCATGACATTGCTCAAACATGGATGGATGATGTGGAAGTCACAAGCCTCTCCAAATTATTGCCCATACTTTAACATCATATTGATGGAGGAGGTTTTCCAATGAGAGCGACAAAAACGTCGTGGGTCATGGAATGCTAGGCAGAACAAAGATCCATCGCTCACAAAAAATTTACTGGCCTTTTTACAGTACAATTTTTTACAAACCATTCTCATTGCATCTGTCATTAAATGCCTTGGTAAAAAGTATATATGGATGGCCCAGTTGTGGGCTTTGTGATCAACAAGTAGCAGAAGTAGCTACTTGGCAGTGGTTGAGGCACCTTTTGAAAGGGTTTATACCACGGTCTCATTCCATAAAATGGCTTCTTGTGTGTCTTCCTTCTGACTATGCCCCTGTAGCATCCTGGTAAACAATGTCTCTTTGCATCTTGCAATCGGAAAATTTTAGTCTGTTTGGACTAAGATGATGCCTTTAGGGGTGTTGCATAATCTTCTGAATTACATCTCCATCTGCACCAGTTGGCTGTTATCCAAAGACATTCAATGTATGTTTCATGTGATAAGGTATATTTTTTTTTCTGTAGAGGGGGCTTGTCCTTGAAACCAGACTCAAATTACAACTTCCAAAAGGGATGTTCCTATTTTTCCAGGTACAAATGTTGTCCTACAATTTGTCATGCCCATGATCTCACTGGTCAGATATTAACTAATTCCTGTGCGGGTAGTAGCCATGTGACCCGTAAGAGTCACACCGGCCTTCAAACTGATGTCAGTAGGCCCACTGGGGGACCTGAAGCTGTTACCGTACCGTCTTTAAATAGTACAAAAGCTGTACATGCACTAAGTGGCTTCTCTAGTTTTTGAGGTTTACAATAATTGCCCTATTGAATCCAAAAACAAAAAAAAATCCAAACTTGCAAATTGGCGTTATGGAAACTGTCTTTTAGTCCTTGCCTGCAATTAAATTGTCCAATTTAAATCAGGAAAAAATAATTATCTTTGCCATGATTTTTCCACTTTTTGCCATCCATTTTATTCCAAAGTTATTAAAAAAGGGGGGTGTTTGGCGTAGAGTGGCAATGAAAGGATTGTCTTTCTATCAGGCTTCGAGACAGAGCCCCAATATAGAAAGGCCAACAAGAAATAAAAGAAACAGCAATGGTTGTGACTTAAAAAAAATTCAATTCACTGTAATTCAATCCAAGCCAAACTTCAACATGTTATGGTAAGAAGCATATTTTAAAATATTTACTTAACCTGGAGGGTTTTCCAACATCAGACTAAAGTCGGAAAATTTTAAGAAGGATATACATGTTGACTGAATAATTCATTTCCCATTTTTACCGCAGTCGTCTTCGATTTCCTCTGATATTGGGAGATGGGGGAACAGTTTTTTTCCACGTCCGTCTAAAATTATTATGATCATGAAATTTTACAAATGTTACTCTATTTGCATTGTCTAACTTTGCACCTATGTCTTATCAGAAGAATAGGAGTGGGTCTCCCAACATCAGACTAAAATAGAGAGATCCTTGCCATTCTGATTACCAAAACTTTGACATAATATCGTCCGATTTTACGATTTTAGCTGATGTGTTGGCATTATCCTTTGAGGTCACCGAATGGGGAGGGGTCTTTGTAAGTTCATTAACTAATAGTATAATCTTTACACAAAATAGAGAAGCATCAAATAACTTATACGGGGGTGGAGCGACGGGTCCCAGTCATAATAAAAGGTTAATATTGACTGTGTTGGACCCGTTGCCAAAAACTAACTGTAAAATCGGTTTCTGCTCACAAGTATGTGCATCCACAGGTACCCCGAAGCAGCAGCAGTTGGCCTGCGGAAATTCATGGTATCCCGGTCATCGTCAGGGCTTGTAAAGTTTTCTCATTGTTTTGGTCTGCCAGGGTCATCCAAAACGTGATTCCAACGGAGGTACCAACTTCAAGTCGAAAAGTCTCTTGCACCACTCTCTTCCCACATTGGAGATAAAACTATGTCAACTCTATCTTATCACCCGAGAGTCCAAGGTTGCACTCGAAAAACTCCATTGAACCAAGAACCCACTAAAAATCCCGTCGTCCACTCAACTCCAGATTCACGTCAATATCGCGTCGGTCGTTCGTGACCTTTGTATTACGTCCAAACGATAGTCCTGTGAAGGTGAGATCTGGTGGTAAAACAATGACCTCCCAATATACGTGGTTATGACGTCAATCCCGACCTCTTTGACGTGGAAAACAGGTCATGGCCCTTCCGACGCAGTACGTCTTGATCTAGCAACTACAATATATAGGCTGTGAAGCATCTCGGTGTTACCCTGACGGTAGCGTAGTGATTAAGAAAAATGTGTTGCCGCCTTGGATACGTGTGTTCAAGTCCAGTGTGTGTATCATTATCTTTACATATTTGTATCGATTTTTAGCGAACAATTTTTCTGTTTGGTTAAAGACTAATAAGACACTCAAATCATAGGATTACGGTAGTGGGCTAATTAATAATATGTGAATGTATGCCTTGGTCAGTGCTATCAATCTCAAGGTTGTAAATAAGGGCGTGTAGCCACTTGAGATTTTATGGCAAATGCATGGGTTCACACGTTTTATTATTAGCCACTACGAATCTTATGTTGAGTGTTGATTCGTTTTTAACCAAACAGAAAAATTGTTCCGCTCAAAAGTGCAAGTCCAAAACATTTTCCGACCGGGGATTGGAAACCAGCGTCGTTGCGACTGAAGTCTACATTACGCACCGCTTACACCACTTGCCAGGCATTTTTTCTGACTACTGTGAACAAAATAATAGATAACATCCTAAACCAAACCGAGCGCACCACTAATACGATGTTACAGCCTGGACATGAGAGTCTGGTCGATGACCTGTTTTCCAGTCTAATCGACGCTAGGGTGTGCATCTGGACGTAAAGCAATGGCCTTCCAGACGTTGGTATCTGTACTCCTCTGTCGCTGCCCTGCTTTATTTACTTGGAATCACCCTCTCTAGTAAGTACACAGTCTGCACAGTTTTTAGATATAGATGTATCATTTCCACATTGAAAAGGGTTGTGACAGGAAAGTAAGTTCGTTTTCTCACGTATACGTGGAATTGGTTAAGTTATTTTGTATATTACTATCTGGTATTTTGAATTGCCCGTGCATGAATCTATAATAATAACGGCCTGGCACTGCTCTGCTGAAAGAGGAGACACCTTTTTTTTAGTTTTTAAGTTAAAGTTTAAAATATGTTATGTTTTTCATAGTTCAAACTATTTTTTAGCACATTAGAATTCTTAGGTCAGACTGTCCAACAAACTTGTGTTAAAAAAAGGTTAAGATTCTTGAGTTTTAAAATAATATTCAATTATTATCAAAGTACTGATATATTTCACCATGGTTAATAAACTGCAAAAAAAGACAACCCTATTGAGTAAATAAGTTTAAAAAACGGCGGATCTGCTTTATGATTTGGGACACTCCCATCATTTAGACTCCTGTGATGTCATCAGTTGGAGTTGAGTTCAGGCATGTCGGGACATGTGGGAACCTGTGGGACATAGGGCACACAGATGTTACCTGTGCAGGAAAGTGAGTTTACGTGTTCATGTATTGCTTTGTTTAATAAATGGATTTAATGTGATTCCCAGGTCTTCAATGTCAGAGACTTTCACTTCTTCTCACTGTGGGCTGTATAAATGAGCCACTACAAGTTGTTATTTTTGTATTGTTAGCTGCAATATTAATATTCCATTCAACTGCTGGTTAGCAAAAGCAAACTAGCGCTTGCAAACTCTATTCAATTTCTTATTTTTCTTATAAACTTTTAAAACCAGCCATAAGTTAATACAATTACATTTACCTTTGTCATGCGAGTCAATTTTGTGAAATCCATAGAGTTATAATTTTCATGATTGTATGCAATAACTAATGTTCTGTGTGTATTCCTAATGTGTCATGTGTGTTGAGCTCGTCAGGTGTCAGGACTGTGTTGAAGGTGTTTGATACACATTGATTGTTTTCTGTATTTTTGATCAGTCTTGACTGGTCACACATGACTCCTTTGAAGTGAGATAAGTCTTTAGAACAAGGGATCCTCTCTGTCTTACAAATGCACATTGTCATAATCAATTTTGAATCCCTTTTCTGCCACTACTCTAAGGACTTTCATAGTGATTTCTGTACATGCCTCTTCAGATACTCCTGAGATTAGAATATCATCTAAATAGGCCAGAACAAAGTTTTTGTCTGGGTCAATGTCAATCTCAGACGAGCACGTCCTGGATCAATTTGTTAAAGATCCCAGGTGCAGCGCAGTGACCTGTGGTAAAGCGTATACACATACTTCTTCCCCTCAACTGTGAATGCCAGATACTTCCAGCACTAGGGTGCAATGGGATGCAGAAGTATGCGTTACATAAATCAATGGTGGTAAACCATTTATGAGACGCATGGTAAGAATGCCATTGCTCTGTGTGGGTTCAGGTGTGTCCAATAGTTTGTCTTGTGATCTCTCATTTAATTTCCTGAAGTCATTCACTAGTCTGCAGTATGGTTTTCCTGCCTTGTCTACTGCCAACATTGGAATATTATAATGGCGTATATCTGGCGCTTCGACAATGATCCTGCCTTCACCAATTCTGACACTGTGTACTTCAATTTGTCCTGGAGTCCTGCTTTAATGGGATACTGCTTTGATAACACACTTGGTCATCATAACAGTAGTTTTTATTGGCAGGATTCCCTCTGCTTTCCCGATGTCAAATGCATGTTTTGTCCATAGCCTCTCAGGTAAAGTGTGTTTCTGCTCTTCAAATAGGTTTGAATTGGTATTTTCCCTGCCATGTGTCCTTGTTCTCTGTACCTTCTGCATAGGTGGCTTTATATTCAATTGGGTCATTGAATTTGATCACATAACCTCCTGTGGTTTCACTATGCAGTACAATGTATTGTAATTGTCCCTGTTGCACACACATTGGTTTTAAATCACTGGCCAATATCAGTGCACACATTGGACCTAAATTCTTGGCCTCTGCTTTGGACTCAATCATCATTGTTACATGTGGTGTGGATTTGTCAACCCTAAATATTGGGAGTGTGTCTGTGTTTGAATTTGTGTTAGCAAACGCCACCCCATGTTCTCCCACCACTACGCAATTCAGCTTTTGTGTCACTTTAGGATCTCCTACTCCCTGTGTCTGGCATGCACTAGTCTTGTACATTTCCCACTCAATCAAATAGTTGTCATATGATTGTTGATCTTCTGGATGCCTAAAATATGCCTGTGTACAGTGTACGACATCTACTGGAGACCGCAAGTCCTTGCATCTCTCAGTAATCCATGGCAAAAATGGCTTAACTAGTTCATGCAATGTGTCATTGGATTCTTCACTACCCTCTAGCCAAAAAACTGTGGCTATGTTATCGTCAATTTTTGGTGTTTTAAGATTTTGTTCCTGCTGGAGCAACAGTTCAGTTTCGAGACCACAATCCTGTATTAACATGCCCAACTCATTTGACACTTCAATTTCATTCTGGAAAGAAATATCCAATTTCAAAAGTTTTATCAAATCCCTTCCCATTAGGTTGTGGGGACAGTTTGGGGCTATTAGAAATTCATGTTGGAAAGTCTGCTTTACTCCTGATTTATAGGTAACTGTGCAGTCTAGAGGTTTTGAGTAAAAAACTCTTGTAGCCAAACCATTAAATCCAGATACGATTTTCCACTTTTGAGAGGGCTCTAGACTGCATTTTAATGAACTAAATGTTGCTCCAGTGTCTACCAACAGTTTCTGAGGCTGTCCCTCAATTGTTATTGTGATAAATTTTGGAGCCACGTTAATGCATCCCTCTCTATCTGGACCACGGCATCTTCATTTCGGTAATAAACTGAGTTGATGAGCAGCGACCTCTGGTCTTGACTCTGTCATCTGGTGAGTGGTCATATACTGTGGCTGTGGTTGGCCCAAGACCATTGGCTGTTGTGGTTGTACCTGTTGAGGTGCCTGATACATCTGGTGTATGGCTGTGCGGTTGCTGGTGCATTTTGGTATGGCTGTTGCGGTTGTTCCTGGTACACTTGTGGTTGTTGGTATGTTTGAAATGGAAACTGCTGCTGACCTCCTTGACCCTGCATGTGTTGCATTCCTCCCGTTCTGCAGTTCCTTGCTATATGTCCGTATCGTCCACACCTGTAACACTTCATGTTTGATAAATCTCTGTCCTGTCTAAATTGTCCACCACCTCTACCTCTGCTATTCCTGGGGAATGTCTGGAACCTCTGTCCTTGATTTCCATAGGGCATGTATCCATTCATTTGCCATTCATACTCTGGTTGCTGCTGTATCTGTCCAGTCTGTATAATCTGCTGTGGTTGCATCACCTGTGTCTGCGTCTGAGGCTGCAGTGGACTTGGATTACCACTAAACAACATTTCTGCTTTCTCCACTTTTTCTGGCTTTGGTTCAGATTTTTTAATCTCTTTAACTAATTCCTTAATCAGTGACAAACTATCATCAGTTTTGGGGCTGTTTTTCTTCCTAAGTAGCTTTTTAATAGTACAATATGACCTAACAAAAGCTGGCGAGTCAGTATCCAAATTCAGAATGTGTTTTTCCTTCTCAGCTGTCGGTAGCTCCCTGAGCATTCGCTGATAGAACATCTTTTTGATCAAATCATAGGTTGGGGTGGACTCTCTTGGATACAATGCATCAAACTCCTTATTTATTCTATGCTTCATGGCCTCGGCTGTCTCTCCATCCTGCACTTCTAGATTTATGGTTTCCATAGCATTCATGGGCACAGGAAATAACGTTTCCATTTTTTCCATCACAGCTGAATACCATGCTTCCACTGAACAGCTGTTTGTGGCTCGAACTGCAACATTTTCAAATCCTGTGGACATGATTGGAAGATGGACACCGAGAACGGTAGTGAGATCATTTAGGGTTAAATTTTGAGCAGGATAGTGTTCCAGGATTGACAACAAACATGCTCTGCCCCCATACTGCCTTGGGTCTTTCATTCTCATTTTTATAGAGTCAATTTCAGTTATAGTGAGCGGTTTACATGTCCTGATCTCTCTGCCGGACCTAGACGTCGATACCACAATTGGACACATCGACACATCTTCTCCTTGTCTGCGCCTAGCTTTCCTCTTGTTCTGTCGCCTTTCCTGTTGATAATAAATTTCCCCACTCGTACCGTCGTCTTCTGAGTGTTCAGCTGTTACAAACGCATCTGAGCCGGTCATCAATAAATCTTCGTCTGACGAGCTTGATTCTGCATCTATAGTCTGATTAGATCGAGTAAAATAACGATGCTGTCTTTCTTTTCTAATTGTAATCGGCTTCTGAAAGCTGATTCTTAAATCTGTCTTCTTCCTAGCCTCTGAGTGTTGGTCCACTCCCTTCTGGGCCTCTCTGTCTGCGCCCCCCTCGCACCTCTGAGCTGTCACTCCTCCCGCCCCCTGCTCTCTCAGCTCTGCTCCTTTCTCTGCCTGGGAAGTAATCTCGTCAAATTTGGGACTAGAATGACTAATAAAGTTTTTTCCATTAAAACCATTTGCAAATGAATTTCCCCTAGTCCCTGGAGTATGCTGCAAGTGAGATGGGCCTCCCTGAATCGTGTGATTTTTAAGCTCACTTTCCAGTCTTGTCAATGTGTCATTAAATTGTCTTTCAGCCACTTGTGCCACAATTTCTCCAACCTGATCAATGTGTTTCTGAAGCTGGGTAGTCTGAGCTGTAACCTCCCGTACCTGCCTGAGCGCCTCTTGGGAGTATTTTTGATCCAGACTCTCCTCTCCTGTGCTAGTCACGGTACATTTGATTGGCTCTTCAAATGTAATCAATGGAGCCATTGTTGCAGAATCTTTACTTTTCACTAATTCTGTTAAATCTGGATACAATGGAGCATACGGTGGAGGGGAAGAATCAGGAGCTGTACTTTGCAATTTGGCAGCAGTCATCCATTTCTCATTTAGTTTGATCATCATTGAAATCAGAGTAACCTCATCTGTCAACTTTTGAATTTTCTTATTTTCTAACGGCTTCTCTCTTTGCATTTGAGAACGTTTCTCCAAAACTAATTCTCTTAGTTGTTTCATTAACCCTTCACTTGGAGGTGAATTTGACTTAGCTAAAATACCATCTTTCTTTTTTGATTTTAACCATGTTCTAACGCTCCTTGTTGTTGTATTTTTAATCTCTGTTGTCCCCTCTAAATACTGTATAATCCCCTTTATCCACTCATCTAATGTTACAGATGCCATGTTTTCTACCGTCTAGATTACAAGCCTTGTGTTATCAATATCAATGTAAAAAATCAGCAATTGGGTGCGTAATCTTAGAGCGTCAGATCGTGGTATCTCCCCGTTCAACCACAAGTGGTGGGGAAATGTACGCACGAATCGTGACCCCGTCCTACGCGACCCAAGTTACTGCGTTCACTGTGACCGTTTGTGCAATGGTCACTTTCAACAGAAAACATCAATCACTCATTCACACCAAGAGAAAAATTAAAAGTGAGAAAAGTTAGACACTTTCCCTGTCCTCTCCCTCTCGTCAATTAATTAAAACACACAGTTTTCTCCTTCAACTATTAAATCACTGAGATAACACACAGTTGACTCCTTTAACTCATAAATCACTTAGATCTTCACACAGCTCTCCTCCTTTTAGGTTGACTATCAATCACTAAGATAAAAACACACAGTTTTTTCTTTTCGTCACTTAGACTTGAATACTATTATCCCAATAAATATAAAATACTTGCAAATCCTTCAATATTTACCCTACTTGGTGTTTGTTTGTTTTTATTTTTTATTTTTTAGGTCTCAGGTTAGGTCAAGAGGAAAGATTAATTAGTTGGTAACAATTCTTACCGTTTACTTTGGCGCCAAATTAATCTTTGCTCTGAACCGGGCCTTGTGTCTCCTGTCGAGATCCTGTTCGAGCGACGCCAAGTTCTGCAGTAATTTGTCAGAATTCCCCAGCCCCAGAAGCTGCAGAGAGGCCGCAAACACAGCCCTTCGTTCTGCAGGTCCTTTTAGTTCAACAAGAGACAAAAACCAATGTTAAAACAGTGATAGAAATGACAGATACCAAACCTGATTTCAAAAGGTTATATTGAAGATTTTGCAAGCATTATTACAAGATAACGGTCCGCGAACACAAGTCTCGCTTCGCGCTCAGAAAAAGAGTGGCCCCGGGGACGTCTTTCACCCTCCTGGTCCGAAGAAAAAGAAAAAGCCCCCGTGCCTCCTCCTGTACATCTTTTATACTGTACACCCAAGGTCACTGACATCACAGATTCGTGGACTCTATGACTTCTTCTGGCCAGCTGCCAAAGCCTGCACCTGCTCTGATAACCACAGTTGTTTTTCTCTTGTCCCCCTCCCATTCTCACACAGACTAACCTTGAACTCACTGCTCTTTGAGATTTACACAAACAAGTGCTAATTTGGCAATAGAAACAATACTAAACTGTTTTTAGTTTTAACTGGTGCAAGAGTTAATATTCCAACAGTAATCAAACGTTTCTTTGGACATTCGGAAATTCTGCACCCACTGCGTGTTGCTGAAGCTTGGGACTACAATATCCCACCACTCGGAGGCTCGGTTTAAGGCCCACACCGATGGCTTGCGGCGGCGACGCAACCCGAGAAGCATCTGAAACACACACATACAGCATACACATTTTAATGATTTACAGAGACAGCCAGCAGCCATTTTGTTCAGGACGGCTGCTACAAAGCTAGCGATAGCAACATTAGCTTACCCACAAACGTCGTCTTTTTTCAGCTCGTTGTCTCCTGTCCTCAACTGCAAACTCCTGCAAGGTTTTCAATAACTTTGTCATTCTTTGGTGTCTCGCCGCCTGGATTCTTCTCAGGCTTTTCAGTCTATTTGTGACTAGTAGCCACAGAGAGAGCAGCAACACCACGACCGTCTCGGAGTCCTCCCTTGTTAAAGGATGTAATGTTTTTCCTTGTTTAATGCTTGTGAGTCGCGCGGAAATGACGTAACGGTAGCAGAAATGACGTAACGGTAGCCGTGGTATGAAAAGCCCACCCACTTGAAGATGTCCGATGGAGATATGTGGAAAAGCACGCGTACTCGACCGGGTCGTGACGTGTCGTGTAGAGTGGTGTAGTGCCGGTGCTGTGGAAAAGCGCTATATGGGACTGGGGACGGTTGGGGATCTCTACCCTCCACGATCTGATAATTTTATGACTTTTGGAGAGCTCAAGGTTAAGTTCAATCTTGACAAAAAACATTACTTTAAATACCTGCAACTGAGAAGTTTTGTAAATGGGCATCAAAGCAACCTACAAAAGATCCCACTAACACAGCTGGAAAAAATACTATTAAAGAATAAATTAAGAAAAGGTATAATCTCAGAATTTTATATCCTACTACAAACAAATTCAAAAAATATTATCCTGGAACATTGATTTAAATACAAAAATCAGTGAGCAAGAATGGGGAAAAGTTTGCAAAAAATCTCAAGAAATATCTATTAATAGCCGACTACGAATATTACAATTTAAATGGTTACAGCGAGTGTACACAACACCTGTTGAACTAAATAAATACAATAAGAACATTCCAGATATCTGTATAAAGTGTGGTTTAAAAGGAACGTTATTACATTGTATGTGGGAATGCAGTCAGATAAAGCATTTTTGGTTAGAAGTAAAAGATCAAATAGAGAAAATAATATAAAAAAAGATTACTTTGGAACCCTCATTGTTTATACTGGCTCTATACCCAGAGAAACACAACTTCAGTAAAACTGACTCAATTTTTATTGATATAAGCTCTTTAATGGCCAAAAGATGTATTGCTCTGACCTGGAAAAATTTTAATGGACCAAGCGCCTCCCAGTGGCTAAAACAAATGCTCTCCTGCCTTCCATTGGAAAGAATAACATACATACGTAAAGCCAGACAACACTTATTTGAAAAGATTTGGAGGCCATTTATTGATTTCATAAAAGATTTGGACTCTTCTGATGACCTTATTGACTTTTGAGCCCCTACAGAAAGCACTAATTTTACCAGATACAATATCACAAGGAGAAGGTGTTGTTCTTTTACGTTAGCTTAATCATATACTAGACTAAATATTTGATAAACATCTTATTCATTCTGGATATTCTACTTCATTGTTTTATTTTGTTTTTCTGTAAAGAAATGCCATGTAAGACACATTTTGTAAAAATGTTTATAAAAGCTGTACATTCACAAAATGTGAATACAAATATTTGGCAAAAAAAATAAAAAATAAACGATATACACAATCTATTTTATATTATTTACAGATAACACGTGTTAGCATACTATACCTGCTGTCTCCATGGACTGTTTACTCTGTGTAGCTTTAATATGTAATCTGCGGGTTTGTTTCTCCCTCTGACATTACAGATTTTGCGCAGGGAAGTATTAACGATTGTGAAAAGTTTAAATGACTTACCCGAGACACCAACCTCCTCACTAGCCCTCCTCTGTGTTACGATAGTTTAGTCCGCGGGGCTAACAGCACAGCTTGTCCTCCATAGCTGATGTGTTGTCATCCTGTCTTCTCCCTCGGTCCTGTCATCACTGTTGCAGAAAGGTCCTGATTGGTCGACGCTCGCGTCTTCTCCCAAAAAGTTCACCAATGTTCAACTCCAGCGTCGGCTGCGTTGGAGGTGCGGGACGCACGTCAAAACGCTTGAAATCTCAAAAAGTGCCGCGCCAGAAGCTCCTCGAAGAGCGTCCTCCATGTATTTTCAATGTATACCCGACGCTTTAGACGCCCAAAATGTGTTTGGTCTGAGAGGTTACATGCAGAGAGCACAGATTTTCACTTGCTCAGACCAGAGGGTGGTCAAGCGACAGTTTTAGGAGTGATGATAGTCTCCTTTAAGGACCTTCTTATGAGGGTGGAGCACATTACTCAGCCTGTTATAATCAACTCATCAACTGCCAGCCGTGTCAATCAAGCCAGCATTTAAAAGCAAAGCAAAGCTCATCAAACGGACTTTCAAGCTGCAACCACCTCAGAATTTCTTCACTCTCACATTCACCTTACCTTGTTGCCACCACCATTGTCTAGCCCCGGGGGATCATGATCTGCACCCAGGCGCAGATCCCTTCAGGGCACGGCCACAGCCGGGGCCTAAGCTCCAAACCAATAAACAAACTCAATCCATAAAATCTCAAACGCATAAAGAACTCTTAAACTCATCTTGTCTCTTGTAGTCTCTCCAGGTTGAAGGTGAATATGTCAATTTGAAATTTTAATCACATTGAATTTTGTAAACTGAATTTTTAGTGACTGAAATGCAAAGACAAAAATATTCAAACATGCTATTTCAGGGTAAAAAATTTAAAATGTAAAAATTCAAGCTAAAAAATGTTTTTTTAAATCTGATGACACAAAAAATCTTCCATAAATTTCACTAAGTCATGTGTTATGAAAGTTAACAGTAGAATTAAGTCATTTAACCTTGAACTTTTTGCTTTTATTTTTTATGAAAGTAAAACTTTTACACCATGATTATTGTAATGCAATATGTAGAATTTTGAATATGTCAGACCTTTTGTTAATGCAGAGTTTTAAGATAATATAGATACTATACCTGTAATATTAAGATGTATCATACTGTTAATCATACTTTTGTCCATTATTTAGCTATCCCTCAAAGGATGACAAAATACTTCTGGCTAGAAGTATAGTAACAGTCTTTCCCTCGCTAAAGATAAAACTACCAGGAAAAAAATGTAATATTTGTGAGTGAAACATTAATGGTATATACTTACACATATACAGTTTATACATATCAAACTGTTCTTTTTTATTGTCCAGGAGCATTTCTATGACCCAGTTTCCCATTGTGGGTTTATTGAAATGAGGCTGAGGAACCTCCGCAGAAGTCTTCACAAAGATCAGTGGCAAAACCTGAAAAGAGTTTGTTGTAGTGTACCCGATCCTGATGTCATAGTTACCCTTCACATGGCAGAGCAGGAGGGAGAGGCTACACTGGAGTGGACATCTGCTATTAAAAGGGGGGAAGCCCAACCCTGAGAACACTGCAACCATCAAAATGGGCATGGATAAAACATTCAGAAGTCGGAGTCTCCCACAATGCAGGAAATCGTCTCTCACTATCCACGCTTTATTGACCTACCATACTTGGTAAACATTACACATTCTTAACCAATAATTGTGTTCTCTAAATGTATCTTTGGACATAGAAACAAGAGAATTTGAAATGGAGATAGAAACTGCTCGGAAAAAGTTTTGCTTGAAAGTGTCAACCAATGTTTACAATTTGTCTCTATGAAAACATAACATGGCAGGGTTGGCTTTATTTGTCTAAATTCTCATTCACTGGCTCTATATCGCCTCAAACACTTTTGATTTCAGTTGAAAGAATAATTGTTCAACTAATAAATGTATTAAGTTACTTACTTTCCAATGTACAATTACATAGTTAATATTAGTGTATTATACACTTGATCATAAGGTCAAGGTAGTTTAATTGCTGTTTGTTTGCACATGGAACTTACATGTATTTTTGTTAACAGATTGACATTGAATTTGGAAAGTTGTTCCCTGGGAAGTATTGTCTAAAAAAAGACCTGGGCGTGTGTCAGAATTTGATGCAGAAAACAAGACGAAGATTTCCAAGTTAAACATCTAATTCTCTTTTTAATTCTCTTTACAATCAGATACAGAAATTCAAAAAGCTCCTATTTCTAACCCTGATCTAATCCTATGAGCTGTCCTTTAACTATGTGAGAGAGGTCAACCAGGTGCTCTGCGATGACCTCTGTCTATCTATCCCTGCTCAGAACTGACTCACATTATTCACATATCGTATAATTAAAATCTGCAGAAGCGGGCGTGGCTTCGTCAGGCGACATCAGTCCAGACCAGATCTCAGTCTCGGGTCCTGGTCCTTTTCGCCACATCATCACTTTTCTGAAAAACACTTCGAAGAAACAGGAAGCAAAAGTGCCCTATTTTGTCTACTGTCATCAATTTAAACTTTTGACATTTTAGTTTCTGTCTTGTGACAGCTGTGTCCAGCACAAACTCATTTGACCGCAGAGACTTTTGATATAAAACTATACAATTTCATGATTACATATATAATTTCACAATTTAATAAATGATGACACATCAGAAGCAAGACTACTTCCTTTGCAAATGGGAAACACAATTTGTTCCCAAACTGCTCAAATTGTCAACTATGAAAAAAAAAGGCATGCCCGATTCTGAATAGACCAGTGGTAAGTTGTTTTGTGGAACAAGAGTACAGCCTTTCTAGGTTTGTAGTTGCTCCTTTGTCGACACTTTGTTGTCCCTTTCACCAGTAATAAAAGCTTTATGTTGACAGGAAATTATTTCAGCTTATTTGCTCCCAAATGTTAAACAGGAAAACTATATGGACAACATATACTGTAGTTCTTGTTAAAACTGGCTAAAGGAGTTCCAGTTCCCCCCCGTATGGCCCCGTATGGCCCAAGCCTGAGGATAACACTGAAATTTGAAAGAAGATAACGAAAAAGGCTTTTAAAATGCCAGGAAGAAAAATCAGAAAGAGCACTGGTATTGTCAAACAACGCCGTAATGAGGACGTCGGGCTAGCGGAGGAGCTAGCTGGCGCAGAGGAGCTAACTGGGTCAGAGGAGGAATTAGCGGAGGAGCTAACATCCGATACGGTGCGAGTAGGACAGAAAATGTCAGACTTGGAAATAGTCCTGCGTGAGATACGGGACTTCAGACGAGAAACGGTGGAGAGCCTGAATGCCATCAGGGAAGATCTTAGAAAATCAAAAGGATTGATAAGACTGAGAAACGGATTGGGGATACAGAGGAGTGGATCCAGTCTATGGAGGAGGCGACGTGTGAGCTCATTCGATTTTGCAAGAAGCTGAAAGAGAAACAAGTAGACCAGGAAGGACAACATTCGATTACATGGGATTAAAGAGGGAGCAGAAAAAGATGCTGAGTCCATGAGTGCATTTGTGGAAACTTTACTCAAAGAAAAGTTTGAGTTACCAGCAGCATACGAACTCAGCGTGGAACGTGCACACAGATCACTAGGCGGATGGTGTACTGCCGAGATCCATAGTAGCAAAACTTTCAAGTTACAAGTATAAAGAAGACATAATCAAGAAGGCATGGGAGAAAAAGGGTTTTGTCTTTGAAGGATGCAGGGTGTATACTGACCACGATTATGCTCTTGAAGTGATGACGATGAGGAAGGAATATGCTGAGGCAAAGAAAGTACTGAGGGAGAAAAAGATCAGATTCCAGACGCCGTTTCCATCTAAGTTCTGTGTCTTCTATGAGGGAGAGACACGCCTATACAACTCAGCAGCAGAGGCTACAAGAGACATGGCGGACAGAGGACTTCAGGTTCGAGTTGTGAAAGCGCCAGTAGACCCAATGGAGAATATCCAGTGCTGGATGTGGCGAACTGCCCAGAGAGCTGGGCGACAGGACCAGGGGAAAACACCAGAGATGGGATTCAAGGAGAAACTGCAGGCTTTTAGAAGATCATCAGAGACTCTACAAGAGTAAGCCAATCAAAGACAGGCAGATTGGAGGGGGAATTAATCACATTATTGAATGTGTATGCTCCTCCAGGATCAGATTGGGATTTCTTTAGACATATGTTTGAATTGGTAACAACTGAAGGAGAGGGAACATTAATTGGAGGAGGGGATTTGAATCAAAGACTCAATGCCTATTTAGACTCATCAGGACAAACACAAGAAAATACTATTGGCAAAAGAATAAGGAAAATGATCTCACAGTTAGGGATTTTATACCTATGGAGGGAGCTAAACCCATCTAAAAAGGACTATACCTGCTTCTCTGCACCACACTCTTCGTACTCAAGGATCGATTTTCTTTTTATTCATGGGAAAGATAGGTACAAAATAGATAGTTGTGATATTGGAGTAATGGACTTGTCCAATCACTGTCCTTTATATTTAACTATGGCCTTGGAAACAGAAAGGAAAAGAACAGTATGGCGGTTGAACTCAAGTTTGCTTCAAGGTCAAATAAAGGAGGAGATTGAAAAAGAGATTTGTGAATATGTAGAACAAAATGATAATGGAGAGATGTCTCCATCAGTATTGTGGGATGCATGCAAGGCTGTTATGAGAGGGAAACTGATAGCGAGATTGGCATACAGAAAGAAAACGAACAGGAATTGCTTGAGAGGTTACAGACAGATTTAAAAAGAATGGAAAGACAACAGAAAATCACAGTAGATGGTACAATTTTGGAGGAAATCAAAAGAACAAAAGCAGAAATTAATAATATCTTAAAGGTGTACCAACTGACTTTATTTTTGTATTCATTACGAAAATTCTATCCATGTCCATGTAGTGCACTGGGATATACGTCCTTTTGAAGAAAAAGTAGCGCAGATTTGTGCTGGCGTGACATTATATTTTAGATTGAGTTTTGATGAAACAAGGAAGAGAATGTGTTTCGGGTCGCAGATTGTGACCAATCACAGCGCACCACTAGCCCCCACTTTGGTGAGAAATCTACAGGTCCGTTAGCATAGACAGCTGAGTTAGCACAACAAGCGGCGGAGCTAACCTGAAACTTCCTCGTCTTCGTCACCGGTTACTGCTTACACAGTGAGACAGCCATCCAAAAGAAAGTCCCGTTCCTCCGCGCTTCCCGGTTCTATCATTCTATGGTCACGCCATCCTCATATGCAAATCCATATCCATGTATTATCCATATTGGGAGACGCTAGCTCCGTCAACAACAGTGGGTGTGTGTGGGGGGCGATAGCTTCGTGGGTGCGGGGAGCAGAAAGAGCGAGGCCAGCGAGTCCGCGGCTTCAAAATCCCAAAGTCAGTTAGTGCAGCTTTAACTCAAGAAATTCAAAAGAAAATGATTTACACTAAACAAAGACATTACGAAGCTGGGAGTAAAGCAGCAAATTTACTGCCATACAGGTTTAAAAAACAAGAATCTGGCAGACATGTTTACAAATTGAAGGATCCACAGACAAATTCCATGGTATACAAGACTGATGAGTTTTTCTATGACAAGTTGTACTCTAAGAATGGTACCAGCAATGAATCCCAGATTGATAACTTTTTAGACAAACTAAATTTGCCACGGATAACAGAAGAGCAAAATAAGGGTCTGATAGCAGACGTGACAACAAAAGAAATAAACCTGGCAATTTCTAAACTTAGAAATAACAAAAGCCCAGGGGCAGATGGATACATTGCTGAATGGTACATAGGACAACATTGATACCACTGTTACATCAAACATTTAATTGGATCTTGAAGGGAGGAGCAATTCCAGTTTCGTGGCGAGAAGCAATCATCTCTGTCATTGCCAACAAGGGTAGAGATGGAACAAACTGTGCAAATTATAGGCCTATAAGTGTTCTCAACAAAGACTACAGATTGTTCACAACTATTTTGGCGCGACGCATGGAAAACATTTTACCGGACATTATTAGTTTGGATCAAACAGGTTTCCCTATATCGCCATTTGAATCATGTTTGATACATGAATTTCTGAGCTCCCTCCACAATCAGTGTGATTTTTTTTTTTCTCAAAAAACCCATTGTATATGATTAGACACTTGTCACATGTCGATCCACCAGAGGTCAGTAATTTGGCCTCTAAAGTGATGCAAGTGAGACGTCAACACACACTCATTGAACTCTTTGACCCATGTGTTTTTTTTAGCAAACATAATTTCAAATTGAAACTTTTTAAGATGAGAAAAACTTTACAATTGTTACTGATACTTCAAGGGCAATGTTTAGAGGATTCATGCAATTTAAAACTTTAAAACATTTTACAAATTAATGTATAGTAAAGCCATGTTGAAATTGTCTGTATCAAATTCAATTAAAGCGGGTATTTACAGTAATTTATTTTCCACTATGTTCTTCATGTTTTCATTATTTTTCAAGACTTATGCATCAAATAAAGCAAAACCCAGTTTGATATCGTTTTAACTGTATAATCCAGGTTTATTTGGGGTAAATATTTTTTTGTCATGACCTTTGATGGATATCAGTCGTCATAAATAATGACTACAATACAGAAAAATGCTTTTGGGAGGATTAGTTGATATAAGTAGCATATAGGTAGACAGTTTTTTTGTTTCAAAAATAATAGATAAAGATTCCAAGTAATAAAATATTGTGTATTTTTTCAGATGGAAAAAAATAGAGCATTGAGGATGTTGTGAAGATGATTATCAATAGGCATTCGGGTGACAGGAAGGAATACATTTTTATAAAAATATAAATACTTTTTTTTCTGATAGAAAACACTAATATTATCTGTGGATGGTTCTGTTCATACTTCAGGATCAGAATCAGAATCATTTTTATTGCCACGTAAGTAACAGGAAATCACAGACTTGGAAATTGCTTTGGCTCAGTGCAACAGTCAGAAAGAGATAATAAAAAATAAAGTATAAAAAACACTTCTAAGGAATACATTTAAATTTAAAATAGAGTTACAGTTACAATTTACAATATACAAGTGCACATGGTGCACACAATGTAAGGTGACAGCAGTACAGTGAAGTAAAGGTCCTAGTCCTGATGGACCGCAGTCTCCTGCTTGAGGGGAGTGGTTGGAATAGTCCATGTGCAGGGTGAGAGGGGTCGGCTGTGATACGACCAGCCCGGCCTCGAGCTCGGGCGACGTATAGGTCCTGCAGCGATGGAAGGCTGCGGCCAATCACTTCCTCTGCAGAGCACACAATGCGCTGTAGTCTCTACTTGTCCCTGACTGTGGCTCCAGCGAACCACACGGTGATGGAGGAGGTGAGGATGGACTCGATGATGGCCGTGTAGAACTGCACCAACATCTGTGCAGGCAGCTTGGCTTTCCTGAGCTGCCGCAGGAAGTACATCCTGCGGCAGCATACTTGCGAACAAATACCTGATGTATCAAAAGTGATACAAATCAATAGTCATATTTGCAGATTGAATTTTTTATTTATTTATTTATATTTATGTTATAGGGATCAGTAATCTCACCAGTCTCCAAATATGAGAATTTTCTGGCAATTATTTCATGGACCGGGCAAGACTCATGATAATATTCGTAGGACGTTGCATATCATGCGACATATTATGCAACATATTAATGACGAGAAAGTGGAAGCTGTGATAATGGGAATGGACGCGGAGAAAGCTTTTGACTCAGTGAGGTGGGACTTCCTGTACAGAGTAATGAAGAGGTTTAACTTTCACGAGAGGTATATTGGACTGGTTCAGGCTCTGTACACGGGTCCACACAAGGTTAATGGAAGCTTATCCGACAGTATCAAATTAGAGAGGGGGTGCCGTCAGGGGTGCTCAGTGAGCCCCTTGCTGTTTGCCAACTTTCTGGAACCTCTAAACCAGTATATAAAACAAAATAATAGCATTAAGGGAGTTGCGGTGGCGGGAGTGGAAGAAAAATTCGCCTTTTTTGCAGACGACATTGTGATATATTTGGGGAAGCCAGACTCATCACTACCGGTACTAATGACATCTTTTGAGGAGTTTGGGAAAATCTCAGGGTACAACATTCATGTCCTAAAAACCCAAGTCATAACCTTTCATTTCAAACCAAACCGATCTGTACAACAGAGTTACAAATTAAATGGAATATGACGTCTATGAAGTACTTGGGCATTAATTTACCAAAAAAGCTAGAAACATTGAAATCATCTAATTATGACCAATGTGTATCAAATATAAAAATGGACCTGGATAGATGGAACTTAGTACCCTATTTGAGTCTGGCATCGAGAATTGAAGTGATTAAAATGAACATTTTGCCCCGTATGTTGTATCTGTTCCAAAACCTGCCTATAGAGGTGTCTGAAAAGGAATTTAATGAATGGGATAAAATCATTTCGAGATTTATTTGGCAAGGAGCTACAGTAGGTCCCATTCCGTTTTGTCGTCTTCATTCACGCTTCTCGGGAATCACGCAGCTGCGTGAAAAATAGTACATCTTATCGCCACAAGGTGGCAGGCTAAGTCCGCTTTAGCTCTGCCAGCGACTTAGACGCTCAGGTATAAGACTGCGTGCAAACCTGTCTAGCCCAGAGGTGCTATGTTGGCCAAATGGATAACATTAGAGACTGGGACCTGGAGAACCCAGGTTCGATTCTTGTCTGAGGCACATCTTTTGGTTGCTTGTGGCAAAATTGTTTTTTCATTAAACAATTATTATATAACATCTTGTCTTTAATGTCTGAAAAAATCGAGGTGAAAGGTTGAGGTTTCTATCGAGGTTTCTATTGAATGCTATTTCTTTCTTTATAATCTTTATCTTTATAATACGAATTGCATTAACGTATATATTTAAAATAATTATGTATTGTCTATAGAATTCTATGCGAATTCGAAAATAAAGACATTCTGAAAGCGATCTGCCTCTCGTGATTTTTTAGTGAGGTCTTCTTCTGGTATTTACTGTTTGGCTGAGCAAAGTTTTAATAGTATTGGTTAAAATAAATCCCATTATCAAACACTCTGGATGATGTGATGTAAATAAGAGAGAGAGCGAGAGAGAGACGCTGACGCATTTTGGCTCAGTGCGCTGGTGTGCAATCAATGGAATACATCACAATACTCATCAAACAAGATCCATTCAGTTTTATCATTGGAGGAAATGTTTATTAAATTAGCAATTGGCACCTTGACAAAACACTGGATATAGAAATCCTAACAATAGTAGGCTATCTAGGGCCAAGACATCCCTTGGCCCGTGGGGATATCACATGCCAGTTGCCTCTCCCTTCAAGGCTATGACCTGGCCGAGATATTTGATTATATTTGATATTATTGGTAAAATAACATGTGGCGCAGAACTAAAAAAAGGTCTTGTTATGACTCTCAAATCATTAATGACAAAACAAAGACTAAAACGAGGATTTATATAGGGATGGCTTTGAACAATTGAGTCAGTGTCTCTGATCGTGTGAACCCCTGGTCTAGTGGTCTAAACTGTGCGCTTACGACGCAGGAACCTGGGTTCGATCCCGCGCTATGTATTTTTGTATTTATTGCATGTTATCACATTCTATGACAGATTGCTCTAAAAACGGTAAAAGATGAAGGTCAAGACGTTTTTTTTTGCAGATTATAGCTTAAATGTAAAAATAATCATTTAAGACCACATGTACCCCAATTAAAATAATGTTAGTCTCTTTTTGATGTGGAACTTTTACATGTTTGTCTAAAAAATAGGGAATAAATAAAATTGAAAGGTGATATCCTCTTGAGCAAACCCTGATGTTGATACGCTGAAGAAATACGTTCCAACATCCATTCTTCCCACTCCTATTTTGGACATCAATTGCTTATTTATTTTGCATAAACTATGTATAATTACATTGCTTTTATTTTGTTTTTGTTTTTTATCTCAAATGTCCAAATAATAATAATAAAAAAAAATTAATCAAAACATTCATTCAGCATTAGCACGGCTGTCATGGCAATGTGAATGGAGACGGACAAACAACTGATAAAATAATTCCCTGTGTTTGCTGCTGGATTTGGTGTGAATCTGGCAACCAGTCAGGGAGAGTGGGAGAGGACTACAAAATATTGACTATGACTGCAGTACCACTTTTGGCCAGATTTTTACATATTGTTCCTTTAAGTCATCTTTTTTTTGAGAAAAGTGAAAAGTGTGATTTTTGTCTCTTTTCGGCCCTGTATATTACTGTGAAACTTCTGGGATTCGGCTGTTGACGGTAGTTTGTTGTCCCCTCCTCCCTCCTCCACAGGAGGCTTTAACATGTAAATGACAATGCTGTGAGCTATACAAATGCTAATCAACAAGTTCTAGTGTTAAGATGTGCGAGGCGAGCCTGGCCTGACTGCGCTCTCCTCCTCCTAAAAAAAGATTAGAACGCAACAGTTTAGTTAATAATGTGTGTATAAAAATAAAAAATATTGAAATTATGACTTTAAACAAAAAGTAGTCTTCTGTTCTCTAGATGTTACAGACAAGGCCCGCATCCTCCACCACCTGAAGAAGATGACAAAGTCTGGGATCGTGTCTTAAATTCAGACAGAAGACATGTTTTATTGTCGATGGTAGAGACAGCACGAACAACAAAATGCAAGTGTATTATACAGAGCGGAGGCATGGAGACCTCCAATCAGCAGCTTCCACGGTGCCATGTAGCTTGGCCTTCAGATAGACAAAACAAGGGAAAAGTACAGGCTTCTGCACATTGATAGAATGATGAGTTTAACTTTAACAAAAGTTGTTTAAAAGTGTTATGAAATCTCACATTCCCCCCTCTGGTCACACATTCACCTGTGACCATCAGGATCGATAAACAGCAACATAACATCATAACTCCAATACTTTAAAAACTCAAACTCGGTACTTCACTCGGTACTTCAAAAAACTCAGAACTCGGAATACTTCAAAAACTCAGAAAACTCATAAAACATGTTCAGATCTTTCATAAAACTTGTCAACAATCTTCAGTAAAATACCAAACTTCATCAGTCGATGTGGTTCCAGATATTGCTTTGAAAACAGTCTCTCCCACTTCTCTGTGTTGGTTTCTTCAGGCTGCATTTGTGTCGAGCCATGAATTCTTCTGTGACGTGTCTTTCAATCACACGTTTCAGCTTCAGTGTCCAGATTCAGCAATTCAATTCAGTCCAAATTATGTCCAGATTGTGTAATCCAATTGTTCCAAATGATGTCCATGCAAAAGAGGACGATGGTGTTGTCCATGTCTCAGCAGCTCACAGCCGGAGTGAAATCAGGGGCTGTGCAGATTGTCCAAGTGTGCTGGTCCAGACGCATGGTTTCTCTTGAGGTTTCTCAGTTTTGGCTTTAAAAAAAAAACACATTTTTGTGTAAAAAAAAAGTAGTCTTCTGTTCTCTAGATGTTACAGACAATGCCCGCATTCTCCACCACCTGAAGAAGATGACAAAGTCTGGGATCGCGTCTTAAATTCAGACAGAAGACATGTTTTATTGTCGATGGTAGAGACAGCACGAACAACAGATACAACAGAATACAAGTGTATTATACAGAGCGGAGGCATGGAGACCTCCAATCAGCAGCTTCCACGTTGTGCATGTAGCTTGGCCTTCAGATAGACAAAACAAGGGAAAAGTACTGGCTTCTGCACATTGATAGAATGATGAGTTTAACTTTAACAAAAGTTGCTTAATACCATAGATGATACACACTATGCTAGGTTGGCTGCTAACATTTGCATGTATTGATTTGCAAATTTAGGTAATGACTTATAACAGCAGGGGCCTGGGGTGGGCTTTGTTTATTCGTGCGGGGGAGGGAGAGCTCCAAGAGAGTACTACAGTAGTCCACAGATACAGTACACATGTGGACAATGCAGAAGAGATGCCATGGCAGTGTGTCCCCTGAGAATGCACAGTATATATTTTGTAATCAGTTTGTGCATTTCTCAGAACAATTAGTGCAATCGGCAAAACCTCATGGATAACTTGCTAAAAAGTCACTTCCTCAAAATGAACTTAATTCCTCAAAAGAAAGTCTTCATGTCAATGAAACGGTCTGTGTCTGTGTCCTGACACCAGTGTTTATGAACAACAGTCAAATGATTTAGTCATGTTTTCATTGTGACTGTATTTAGTGAGATATATATGTATGTACTGTATGTCTTTCACATATTTACTGCATATGCTCTTTGCAATTCTACAGCATTGTGCAACAAAAATAGCACACATACAGTATTTACGTAGAACAAACATACATAACTCAATACTTAAACTCGGTACTTCACTCGGTACTTCAAAAAACTCAGAAAACTCATAAAACATTTTCAGATCTTTCATAAAACTTGTCAACAATCTTCAGTAAAATACCAAACTTCATCAGTCAATGGTTCTCAGATATTGCTTTGAAAACAGTCTCTCCCACTTCTCCGTGTTGATTTCTTCAGGCTGCATTTGTGTCAAGCCATGAATTCTTCTGTGACGTGTCTTTCAATCGCACGTTTCAGCTTTAGTGTCCAGATTCAGTAATTCAATTCAGTCCAAATTATGTCCAAATTCAGAAATCCAGATTGTTCCAAATGATGTCCAAATTCAGAAATCCAGATTGTTCCAAATGATGTCCAAATTTTGTAATCCAATTGTTCCAAGCTGTTTGAGTCAAATAACGTTCAGCGTTATATTACCAATAGTTTCTCTTTCCATAACGATATTCTCTCTTTTTGGAAAGATCACCAACGTGATGCAAAAGTTTACGTTATACACTGAAAAAAATCGTGATTAACATTTACTTAAAAAAATCCTCGTAAGTATTTGCACGAAGATATAATTAAAGATTACTACTATAAATCAAGTAAAACTTTTTATTTCATCAAGTATAATCTGAATGTTATTTGTAAGTAAACCTTACTTAACAAATGTGATTTTTTTTACTTGATCACATAAAATAATCAAGTAAGGTTTATGTGATTTTTTTTAGGTTATTTATGTGTGAAATAGATATACTGAGTAACCATTATGTGTACAGATCATTTACAATAATGGATAACTTGAATAAATGTTATTTATATTTTATCAGTATATTTCATATCATTGCAATAATACTTATTAAGTACTATATGTGTGTAACAATTACATTATTATTGAATTAATAAGAAAAAACAATATGCAAATATCAACATTTAACAACCTGTTTTATTGACAAACTTTTAAGTTCACACATCAACAATGAAAACTAAAAGATGAACTAAAGCTGACCTTAAAAGCAGAACACATGACAACAGAAAACTTAATTATCACAAAAAGGATGCAATGGGAATGGTATAGAGATAGGCCATTGATTTTCTATAATTAAATGTCATTAGCTTAGATGAGATGATGCACCTGCCTGGTCTTTGAGCCTCTGTTCAGCTAAAGACCAGGATGTTGTAGCATTAGCCTCTCGCAGTAAATCTCAATGGCTCCAGACCGAGGTAATTTTAGAAGTGGCCGAGCTCTTTCACATTTTCCCTAATTAAAACACTGTTACATGAGGAGTTACTAGATTCAAGAATAGTCAATTAATTTAACATGTCCATGTTTTAATGACTAATTTTCATATTCTAGTCTAAGCTAGAGTCTAAGCTAAAGTAACAACATCAAATTATATAATGTGGCCTTTTCTCTTATGCTGAACAAAATTGCTTCTCTTATGTTTTGGACAGTAGCTTGACTTTCAGTGTTTGTATTTTCGGGGATGGCTTAAATGCATCTAAATGTAAGAAAATCTTCTGAAATACTTCGAAGGTGTATCGTAGTGTTGTAGGATAAGCAAGATTGAGGGAATATATTAGACCCATTAGCAGTGCACATGCCTTTGCAGTATTTCCACATCCAGTCACAATCTCCTTGCCGTCGAGAACAATAGAGACATCCACAGGTTCTTCATCAGAGGAAGAACAAACGACCAGGATCTTCATTTTGTGCCGGTGTTCTGCCGAGTTGTAACGCTCTGCCAAAAAGTGACGCTTATGTAATGCTCAGCTGTTAATGATGTAATGCAAACCTGCGCGCATGCGCGTCTCACGGCAACCAAAGCATACCAAGATGGCGGACAGAAAGTCCGTGAATTCCTTTAAAAGTTATAATACGAACGAAATAAGACACGAATGTCACTTTTAATGCAATTTGAGGCGAGATGTTGATGGTTCCGTGTTGGCACATGTGGGTTTTAAGAGTCAAACTTTCGGGTAAAGTTTAGTTTAAGCAGTCAACTGCACCTATGAAACCACTATGCTTATGTTATGATAGCAGTCCTCGGCAGCTGACGTAGGCTGATGAAGCGTCCTGTGGCAACTCTACAGCTTACAACTGGATGAATGTTGATAATGGAAATAATAAATTTAATTTAATGCAGCGATCACCTGCAGCAGCACAGCTTGTGGACTGCACACTTTTCTGTCAGTTCAGTTAATAATTTTCATGGGATGAATTCGAAGTTGCAAAAAAAAAAATATGGCCATTTGGATATATAGTGCAACTTTTACTGTCAAGACTCTGCTGCAGCTGATCCATGACAACAACCACAGGATTATTATCACCAGTAACCACAGAGATTACATGCCATGGCCATGTTGTCCTTTGAAATGTAATTCATTCGTGGATTGATGAATTTTGAATAGTTTCCCAGATGAAAGATCGGGTGCATCCTTTCTATTAAAGAAATGAACAACACTGGTGAGTAACATTTAAATTGGAACCAATCAAAGGTTTTTTCATGGGTTGTATGTTAGGTTGTGCATAAAAAATGGGCTGTGGTATTAAATTGAATTTGTGTAGATTTTCCTGCTGAAGGATGTAAAGTTCCCGCATTGATGTCAAGCTTTAAATACAAGAGAAAACACGTTTGTAGTTTTTTTGTGTGGATCAATCAAGTCTGTAGGCTGTAAACTAAGTGTATTTTTAGAAATGTAGGAATTGTATTGACTTTGATTGGTTAGGCCCGACCAGGGACAGGAGTTGTGAATTGGCATCTGCTATAAACTACATTCATCACATCAGCTGCAAGCTTTGTTTATGACTGTGTCTGCATTGTCCCTGTCAAATAAATATATTGATAATGTTGAAAGAGCGTGGAGACTTCATTTTCAGAAATCAATTCATTTAACAAATATCAGGCACATCCAAAGCACACAATACATTGTATATCTTTCAAAACACAAATCTGAGAGGAACACTTAAACACATGAAATGCAAAACAACACAGAACCATTGATCCATAAGGAGAAAAAATGTCCATACATGTTGTAGAATGATAAAGTGTCCTGGATCATCACCAGTCCTTTTGTTAGACACTTAACTGTCTAACAGACCCTCCTACATCGGCAAGGAAAAACTCTAAAACCCAGTGGGAAAAAAGTGAGAAACCTTGAGGGAGACCACATTGAGAAAGGGATCCGCTCCTCACGGACGGACAGGCTTTAGATCCAGAACCTAAGCTACAGAACATGGACCAGGGCGCAGGGCGGGACTGGGGCAGCAGAACGAGGACTGAGGCAGCTCCCAGGCAGGGGTGCAGCCCACGAGTCGGGCTGAAGGAGGACAGTCAGCAGGTGCAAATGGTCTCGTCGTCACACCATGAAACAGACAAAGGGACAAAACATTTCAGTACACTACGCAAACAGCAAATTACAATAATTAACATACGTGTCCAATTCCACAGGAGTCTCAGATTTGTGGAGTTGGTTAGCTGGTGCTCGGGACGACTGGGAGCCAGGTCATTCCTGCATGTGATGTGCTCAGGATACGCGAAGAGTTCACAGATCCTGAAGGCCAGTGCGTTGGCTTTCTGTCCTGGTCAGCCTCTGTAATAATATATTATTAAGTTATTGTACTGTAATGTTTGTACAGTGTTATTTCTTTACCAAGTGTTGGCTTTGCTGTTTGCTTTCCTTTGTTGTACTTTGGGTTGGAACTTTGAATAAAGACTGCCCCTTGAAGAATCTTGCCCACGTTTGACATTTTCATTCAAGTGCATTCCTGCCCAAAAAAGCCTGCACAAAAAAGTTTCAATGTTAACAGGATTTGTATTCTTAATTATTACAAAGAATAACGCTTCAGCTGTGATGTCTGGTGCTCGGAGACGGGTTTCTGCACATCTTTAGGCAATCAGTTGTTCATTTAGCTCTTCTTTGTACAATGGGGCATACCCTGAGAAAACAATGAATTTGGTTACAAGAGAAATGTTTTGACTTGCGTGTGACAATCAGTGACACTATAGTCCGCTTCAAGACTTTTTCCATGTAAAAACTCCCTCCTACCTCATTGCTCTAAGGAAACACAAAAGTTTTAATTTATAATGAAAATACAATAAATTGTAATATTTACTACTAGACATACCTGTTCTGTTTGTATGTCAAGCGCCTTCTCACTCTCAAGTTCCATTGGTGTGTAGCTGTCACATTTGGCAGTGTCCTAAAAGCATTGGAAAAACGTTAGATGCAAAGTAACAAATATTACTGACATTACTATCCCTACCTGGTGAATCTGCTATTTTTCCCTTCTTCAAATCCTCCAAAAGCCTCTTGATTTTTCCTCCACTTGTTTTTGATTGGTGGGTCAAGAAAGTGCCATGATTGTCTCCTAAATAAAATAAGGTATAATTTGTCCCACAGTGGGAAAATGTGATTGTTACAGTATTTACTTACTACTTATTTACAGACGAGATGACATGTACAGGCTCAGCAGTTCTCACAGTACAGTCTGACAGCGGCAGGAAGGAAAGACTTGTGCAACCTCTTCTTCACACATAGAGGATGAATAGCTCTCACTGAAGCTGCTCTCCAGAGCAGAGTGTCCTGCAGGGGGTGACAGTCATGGTCCCCCACCTGCTGCACTGGGAACAGCCCATGACTGAGCTGAACTTACTGATGACCTTGTCCAGCTTCTTCCCCCTCTGTGTAACCCAACAATTGAACGAATGGAACTTACAGGATAATCTACAGGCACCTCTGAGGGGAACACAGCCTCCCGCCCATACATCAACTGGAATGGGGTGTGTTTGGTTGAGATGTGCACCTTTGACCTCAAAGAGAACAGTGTGGCATCAAGGAATGTGTCCCAGTTGTTCTGCTGCTCATTCACCAACTTCATCAAAGCTCTGAGAAAGACATTCCGAACATTGTTTAAATGGGGGAAATTAAAACATGTAGGGTTTGCCATCAGTCATATATTTAATGTGTGCTTCACATGATTAAATTATACATATCTTTCTTGCCTCTTGATGTTGTGGTTGGTCTTTTCGTCCAACCCATTAGTCTGTGGGTGGTACGCAGCGGTGACGCTTCTCTCAATGCCCAGCAGAGAGCACAGAGAATCATTGAGCTAAAACAATGAAAATTAAATGAATAAGAAAGTATGAACAAAAAAAAGTAACAACTACAAAAAGCAATATTCACCTCATTTACAAAATCCCGCCCTTGATCAGACAGGATCCGTTTCGGGCACCCATGCCTGTATATTATAGAGCAAAGTCTTTGCCCAACCTCCGCAGCCGTCTTGGTTTTCAATGGGAAAGCCTCTACCCACTTTGAAAAATAATCAGTGGCTGTAAATATGTACTGATAGCCATCAGTAGTTTTGGGGAAGGGCCCAGTTAGGTCAATCCCCAGCAGCTCCCAAACAGCAGACACCTAACATGCCAACAGGATTGTAATGCATAAATGTACATTGGTGGTTGAATAGTAACAATACAATTACCTTTATTGTTTGGAGTGGTGCAACTGTACCCAGAGTCTTTCCCTCACGTTGACATTGGTCACACTCAGCAATCTTAAAACGAACAGGCTTTAGGGAAGGGAATTGTACAGACAAATAATATCACATACCCAATTGTCAATCATCACAGTCATGCCACGCCAGTAAAACCTGGAACAAATGGCATGTCGGGTTTTTTTCATCCCAGTGTGGCCTCCCATGGGCGTAGCATGAAACTCTTGAAATAGTTTCTGCGCCTCATGTCTGGTTTTAATGGCTCTTCTTTTGCCATAGAACAGCTCACCATCTATAAAAAATAATTTATATGAAAACAACAGAAGAAGAATAAGACATGTATAACCATACTAGCAAATGCATTATTACCCTTTACTGTAAACTTAAGGGAGTACTTCCTCCAGTTGTCTCTTTGAAATTTATTCATTCCCTCAGGATAAATGTTCTCTGTGAGGAGGAGAAACATTTCATCCCATTTATGCTCCATTTTGATTATTAATCAAAAGTAGATGTAAATGAGGAAGTGAACAAAAAGTGCAAGGATGGGTCTGGGGAGAGAAAGAGAAAACGTTGTTACATGACTACCAAATAATAACATCAAAAACAGATCAAAACCCACACTAAAATATCTTACTTGAAAAATGATGGAAATCTCTGAATTTGTATAAGTATTGAATTCCTTTCACCATTAGATATCGAAAGATAAAGGCTCAAGGATGGGTCTGGGGAGAAAAAGGGAAGACGTTGTTAAATGACTACCAAGTAATAACGTCAAATACTGTTTGAAAAAAACCCACACAAAATTATCATATTTAAATTATGGAAATCTCTGACTTTGTATTGGTATTAAATTACTTTCACCATTAGAAATCAAGAGATAAGACCATATGTAAAATTATTAATAATGAGGCTACATGCATGAGAATCCACACACATAAATGAAAAGTAATTTCTCTTTTCTACTAGTACATAATGTTACTATCTTTCCACGAGCAAATATGAGAAACTTAATACATTTCTGGAGGGATTATGACCACGTATTCATTCATGCATTACGCGTGTACGTAACATTTTCCCCAAAATCTAATTTCGAACCCAGGAGTTGGTACAAAGTTGAATAAGTAATTTCATATTGTATAGAATTTAGTAGCGTCCGTGAGGTCAGTGCTTGCACCATTAAGTGCTTGCACCATTAAAGAAGCTATACCCGATTTTTTTTCTAAGTAGTTCATAAAAATGCTTTTTACTACATACAAGTTGTATCATAATACATAATTTAATTGAAAACTTGAGGTCATTGATTCCACTGTGTATGAAATTCAGGCAGTGAAAAGTGCTGAGTAGAGTCTGAGCGGGCCGCTCTTTCTCCTCCGCTCACAGAACGAGCAGCGACCAGCCTGCGTCCTCTAGCCCCTACAGCGCTGCTTAACACCAGGGCTTCGACTTCAAAATTCGAATATAATTCTAAAATAAAACATATATACATATTTGAACAAATATTAGACAACCCTTATAATTAGAAATGTATTTAATGACTGCAAATAAAATAGTTAGCTCCCAAAGGTTTCACCGGGACGTGCTAGGCAGGTAACAGCTAAACTAGCTAGTTGTTTCATGGTAACTTCCGGGTTTTTCGCGATCGCTTTTTGTCACTTTAAAACAGTATTTTTGTCATGAAAACGTTGACAGCAAATTCTGAAATCGTCCGTGCATGTGTGTTAAGGATGTATCTGTATACGGTATTGTCCGGTTGACGTTTAATGGTGTTGATTGATTGATATGTAGTTGTTTATTGAGCGTGGCTAGCTCCGCTAGCTTCTCTACACAGACAAGTGTGCAGAAAAACTGCACAATGTAGTGACAGGCGCTGATAGCTTGTTGTACTTGCAAAGTAATGGCAGTATTTTACACACCTGAATTACAAACAGATTGCATTGGGGCTGCGGTCATTATTGGTTTGAGAGTTCTGTTATCAAGAAAAAATGATCGGAAGAATTGCATTCAAGTCAATGGAGTGTTCTACTGCTGTGAGGAGCTGTATAATAAATTATAATTAAATATTAGAATATATTCTAATGTTTAAATTAATACATCCGGACGCGAAACGTATTCTTTTACTTATATATTGTGTTAGCAGTGCATTGCTTTAGTGCCATTTCATCAGTGATTGTTGCACAGCTTACAAGTTACGCTAATGCTAATGTTAGCATACGTATCAGATCGCAAATAAAACTAGGTGGCTCCGTGTTATGAGAGCGCAGGTGAAATGAGAAGCCTGTGAGCGAGCTGGGGGGCGGTGCTAAACATTCAAACATTGTAGAAACGGGTATAGCGCCTTTAAGTGCTTGCACCATTAAGTGCTTGCACCATTAAGTCCAAATCAACGCGCTCGGTTGCTTCAAGGAAAACGCGGTCAAACTTATGGGTCAAACTTAATAATATCCCTATGCATGCACTTCACTGAAAAAGTACTATATATTTAAAATGAATCACTGTTGGTAGCGTTACATAGCATGTTGGTCCATCTCACACGCCAGCTGTAAACGACTTTTACTAAAAAGTCGTTTACACAGCGTTTGTTTCACTACATATCGATGTATCTAAGCCCCTATCAAATCACAGGATGAATTTGGCTGATAGAACGTTAAAACAATCGAAATATATGCCATTTGAAAACGGAGAGCCATACTCACGTGTGTTTTCAGCTTCGGGTAGAAGAGAAAACAAGTCTGATTTGAGCATGCGCAAAAAAGGACGTACGTCAGCTGCCAGGACTGCTATCATAACATAAGCATAGTGGTTTCATAGGTGCAGTTGACTGCTTAAACTAAACTTTACCCGAAAGTTTGACTCTTAAAACCCACATGTGCCAACACGGAACCATCAACATCTCGCCTCAAATTCAGAATCAGAATCAGAATCAGAATCATTTTTATTGCCAACGTAAGTAACGGGAGGTCACAGACTTGGAAATTGCTTTGGCTCAGTGCAACAGTCAAAAAGAGATAATAAAAATAAGAATAAAAAACACTTCTAAAGAATAAATTTAAATTTAAAATAGAGTTACAGTTACTATTTACAATATACAAGTGCACATGGTGCACACAATGTAAGGTGAGTTGCATTAAAAGTGACATTCGTGTCTTATTTCGTTCGTATTATAACTTTTAAAGCAATTCACGGACTTTCTGTCCGCCATCTTGGTTTGTTTCGGCTGCCGTGAGACGCGCATGCGCGCAGGTTTGCATTACATCATTAACAGCTGAGCATTACATAAGCGTCACTTTTTGGCAGAGCGTTACAACTCGGCAGAACACCGGCCAACATCCTCTAACTGCGCCTGGGTAAATTGTAAAGAGGAAGAATTACTTTGATAAATACACTCTATAGCTTACATAGCTATAGCTATAGCTCACTTCTATAGCCATAAATCTTTTTATTTATCTAATTTATGCCCTGACAAAGACCGCTGTTGGTCGAAACGCGTAGGCAGTCCAATTCATTAAAGGACTTTTAATTTTTTCACCAAAACAGAGTGCCTCAGACTACCTTTGTTCTCTTCAAACATTATACTTGATTGATCAATAATCACAAGACAGGTCATAATCATAGACACAGCCATAAGGTGATTCCAAAACACGGACGTGTGTTTTTGTCATGGGTCAACATGCTGTGTTACATTACATTGGAGTTCATCATCGTGGCACAATATAAAAAAACAATCAAAACAAGTTTATAAAAGAAAGAGCAGTGAGTTCCCAAACTCTGACAGTGAGAGCTTTAAATTACCACTGTATTTCGTTTGGTGTATTTGAAGTGTTGACACTCACTCTTACAAAACAGGTTAAATATGTGAGGAATAGGACGACCCTGAGTTTTTGAGAGAATGGGGGAGAAAAATATCAAGAATGGTACCTGGCAATCTAGAAAGAGTTCTTCCTCATTTTCACCGAGGTAGAGCATTAAACCACAAATCACATTGTCACGTCTCATCTCAATTGTTTGGTTCTGTAAATAGCACCAAAACAGGGATTTATCAATGGGAAAGAACAAATTATGTATTGTACTCAGCATAAGTTATGACTAAACATACCTGTATCTGTTTGTTCAAAACAGGTTTCAGTTTTGCCCCGATAGCACCACCCTTCTTCGCAAACACAGAAAGTAAATTTGGAGTGTATTTGTCCAGATTGAACATGAAGGTCTGCTCAAGAGGAATGGTGGTGATTCTCCAACTTTGCATTGCCATCTCTTTTGAGATGAGATGGCAATGCAAACTTTGCATTGCCATCTCATCTAAAAAGCCTACTGTCTCTAATCTTTCTCCTTCTTTGAGTCTTGATTATTGGTCCCCTGCAAGACAAAAATATGGATTCAATGTTGTATACAGTTAGTAAACTATAAATCAAATGTATAGTTACATTTTTACCTGATTGAAGCTACCAAAGTAGAAGTGGTGGGTATAAGATCTGGTGTCAATATCAGCACTTCTCTCCTGAATCTGAAAGAAAATTGTAAAATATACTTTAACATTACAGTATATAATATATAAATAATGTAATATTTATAAATTGTCAAATATACTGTAACATTACATTACTTGTGATTAATTTCACAATGTTCACATAATTATTATTTAATTGTCTAAATTCACAAATAATTCATACAATTTTAGTTGCACGGGGGGAACATAAATGCTTTGGGATATATTTTCAGTCTCCAAACGAAAAAAACGGAAAGACGTATCTACTTGTTAAGCAATAATAACTAAGTATCAGCCATGTTTAGTGGAGTGCATAGCGATATAAGAAAGACAGTCATGAAAGTAATGAAAACTGGCCTCAGAAGAAGCTACGCTACAACATTAACTACGCTATGAATCAAATCACGCGCAGCGTCGTTTGTACATACCGAAGCACGCAGTCCTCTGTACACAGCCCAGATTTACGTTTGAGAAACGAGACCAAACTCTTTGCTAAATAAAGCACAGGCATGCCTGTGCTTGTTGTTGTTTGAGGAGGACACGTGACAAAGCAAAAGCATGATGGGAACTGTAGTATTTGACGCGATTGTTTCAACACAAGTTTCCGAGCTGTATTATACTTATTTGCTTACATTGCGTAGCCTTGTGTTACTTCCAAGGAAAATGAGAAAATAAATTATTTAGTTCTTTTCAAATGGTTAACTTGTTTAACTAAGCTAGCAAACACCATGTGCCTTATTTCCCGCGGATGGAAATTAGTCCGATTAACGCTAAACTAATATTCAATTGAGTTTTAAACCAGCGTTAGATAACATAGCATAGGCTATGCCTTGTTTCATGTGACGAAAAGTTGAATATCTCTCAGTTCCATTTTGACGCAGGAGAAAAAATACCTAGCATCTAAAAATATAATGTTAGCCGACGCTGATGTGACGCAATGACGACATGTGTACAATGCAACACAACCCAAAGACAATAATGAATATACTGTCACATGAAAAACAATTGAAAAGTTACTTACATTAAACTTCACGTTCCACTTTCGTGTTCGTTCGAGTCTGCTGGGAGCATGGATCAATGACAGATTGTCATTGTGTGCGGGGCAGAAACTCGCCAATGTAACCCTGCTCACAAGTGCCACCTGGTGGTTGTTTTGGTCATTGCAGCATCACTGGGAAGGGGGAAAATAAAAGACGCGTGAATCACACGAGACTCACGTGTGATTCACGCGTGAAAGGCGACAAAACGGAATGGGACCTACTGTAAACCTAGAATAAGATATAGGACATTACAATTAACCTAAGAGGGAGGGGGGGCTATCACTGCCTTGCCTAAAAAAATATTTCCAGGCTGCACAATTGAGGATTCTGATCAACTTATGTGATTCTGAGTATTCCGCGAAGTGGAAGGATATTGAGGAGATTGATTGGGGAGATACTGTTACAATCTATAATAAGTGATGAAACATTAACGATCCATCTGAAATTAAAAATAAATCCATGGTTGGGGGTACCTGTTAAAATTTGGACTGGAATCATGAATAGTTATCACTTGACAAAGTGTAGTAGGTAATTGAGGTGGATCGCTTACGATGTAGACTTCACACCTAACAAATTAGATGCCAGATTTAAACTGTGGGATACTGGGCCAAAAATACATTGGGATGTTTTAAAAGATAGAAAGGTAATTTGTTTCCAGAAAATGAAAGATGATTATGGCCTCCAGAACCATGATTTCCATAGGTATTTACAGTTACGACGCTATTTGGGAGATAACATTAAAAAAGATGCTTTAGAATCATGGCCAGATATAAAGTGGTGATGGCTGCATTTGGATCACAATCCGGAAGCAGAGTTATTTCTAATGGTGCATTCAGACCGCAAACGCTCAAACGCTGAAGCCCCGCTCACCAGACGTGCATTCTCTAGTTATCAGACGCAGAGCACTTCACTCCAGAACGTCCTGACGTGAGCCGGGAGTACCGGAAGTAGCCGGCCGACTGTAATGCTAACAGAGCTATGCTAGCGGCTTCTTGTGTACAGATCTTCTCCAATATGCAGCTTTGTAGCGTGTCTTTGAACAGAGACTTTCCACGGGCTTTATACAGTATAACAGTAGTATGTGTTCACGGAGGTGCGCCATACGTTTTTTTGTATTATTAAACGGTATTTCCGCATCGGTGAACACACTCGAAGCAGTTGCATAAAGTCACGGGAGCATGACAAAGCATATATTCACAAGCACAGAGTCCCCCATTGTCAACCCTGGTTTAGACCTGGTGTAGCTCCTGTTTTGGGTGTTTACAGTATGTTCAGTCTGCTCGTTCAGACCACCAATGTCCCGTGACCACAGCTCTCTGATTGGTCGCTACACGAACGTCCCGAGGAAAAGTTGAGCAAAGTTTATCTCCTGTGGGCGTCCATTTTCCGCTCCTGCTCCTCCCCTTTCGCTTTCCCGCCAAGTCCGTGCGGCTCTACTCAGCGGTCCGTAAGTGCGTGCCAAGCGGTTGGTGCGTTTTGACACTACAACGCGCGTCACCATAGACTTTGCATTGAAACCCGACGCAACGCTTGATCCGGTCTGAACGCGCCATAAGTTATACAAGATTCTGGAGAGCATAAAAGCTGATGACACTGTATATGTAAAAGAGAAGTGGGAAAAGGGAGGCAGATATAGTCATATCAGTAGAGGAATGGGTGGAAATAAATCAACATCCCGCCACAAATTCATTATCATGGCGGGAATACGGGTGGAAGAATACACTGAGGTTTTTTGCTACTCCTGCTCAGAGAAAACATGGAGAAACAAAAAATTTTGGAGGTCTTGTGGTGAAACAAAAGCAGATCACTTCCACATCTTCTGGGGATGATCCCTCATAACTCAATTTTGGATAGATTTGAAAGTGGCATTAGAGGAAGTGTTAGAAGTAAAAATTCCAACCAGTTTTTGAAACTATGTATCTGGGGAAAAGAGAAAATCTGAATTTTAAAGGAAGAGATGACTACGAAATGTTTCGAATAATGCTGTTGGCCAGTAAAAATGCTATTACCAGGAGATGGCGTGGTGATTTGATTCCTACTGTGAAAGAATGGACTGATGTAATGTTGAATATATATAAGGGAGTTTTAGGGAGTGAGCTACGGCCGTGAACTCTAAGGTTTGGGCCGGTGCGCCTGACTCCTGGGTCTCTTGGTCTGGAAGACTCAAAGTTCCAAGCCAAGAGATTAGCAGGAGTTTCTACTTTAGGGGACTAGGATACAAAAATAGGAAACTTCGAAAATCAAAAAAGGGTGGCTGTCTTGGCAGCGGGTAGGAGCGTCATTAAGGCACTCGATGGTGCGGGGTTCCCATCTTGCTCGTTCTAAAAGGGGAGTATAAGGGTTACAAGAATATATGACGTAGCAAGTGGGGCTTTAATTACGAGGGGAACTTCCTTTATATAAACGGGGATGACAGGTATGATTGTCTAGGAGACTGATTAGGTATCGAGGTAGATATGTTTGGATCTCAGCTGGTGACTCTTAGTGGGGTTTTAGGCCCTTGGTTCACCTTCTGTGATAGAAAGGGTGACCGTCTCGAGTGGGTGGCTTCGGAGGTCCTCGTACTCTGATTCGTTGACCTGGGGGCGCCGACTTAAATTGCCACGCTCGACGGCGCTGTCGCCCCGGTTTGGTCGTTTACGGATCTGTCTCGTCATTGCCTCCGTGCACCTGTTAAAGCTATCGCGGAGTCATCTAACCCGTCTATTTAGGACGAAGGCCATGGCTACGGCCAGAATGTCCTCAACTAACGATAGCGGCACGAGGTATGGCGGGATACGGCCCCTGGCTAGGTTTTCGATCGAAGAACTGAGGTGACGTAGCATGTCCTCCATCAGTTGAGTGGTCAGCTGAGTATGGGCGTAGTCTAGTTGGGGAACTTCTAAGAGTTGATTGACCGCAGCGGAGGTGCGTTTAATCGCAACCTCGTGCGTGTTAAGTACTAGCATGGTTCCTTTCAGGGACTTTCCCAAGGTCACCACGTCGTTTTGTTGTTGGTCGAGTCTGGTTTTGACGTCCTCGAGTTCAGAGGCCATTTCGTGTTGGTGGCGTCTGAGGGAGGATAGGCTAATGGCGTTTACCGTGGACATCCCTAGGCTAAAGAGGGTGCCCAGGGCTGACGCCGCGCCGAGGAGAGCCCCAATAAATCGTTTGGGTCTGGGGCGAGGGTCACTGAGCTCTGTCCTAGTGATCGTGAACTTCTCTAGTTGCGTCAGCATGTGTTGTATGTCTGCCTCAGCGTGCTCCACGACCGTCTGGGTCCAGCGTGCACCTGCCCCATCTTTGAGTGTGACCTTCAAGGGCAGGTTCTTGCGGCAGACTTCACTAGGATTGAGTCTGACAAAGATTTGCTGTGTGTGGAGTCGGACGTCCGTGATGAGGAGCCCGGGTCGTTCCTTTAAAACAATCCCGGAGGCTGGTCCGGTCTCAATAATTTCTGGGGTGCCGAGGCACAGTATGCAGGTCAGCATGAGAAGGAAAGTGGGCCACATGTTCTGCAAGGCGTGAAACAATTGTTAGGGTTTAGACAGAGAGAGGGAGAGAGAGAGACTCGATTAGTGCAGCCGAGAAGAGTGTTAGTGGGTGCTGGACTAATCGTGTTTGAGGTCACGTGGTGTGTTCCTAACTGGGGTTTGTAGTGTGCCCTGCTTGTCCCATGGGGCTTTGTTTGTGTGGTTTGGTTTGGCTGTAACGGGCCCCTCTGAGGGTGGGCTCTCTACCTTTTGTGACCTCGATCTGGTGCACTGCGGTTGAGAGTTTGTTTCCCACCCTGTATGGTCTTGACCAGCGGGGTAGCGATTTCCGGTGTGGTCTGGTGGGGCCGGTCCCCACGTGTCCTGGGGAATGTGCCAAGGTGTAATACCATACCTGGTTTTTGACCTGGAGGTGGTCCTTCGGGTCGGTCCTGTATTGGTTTGTCCTCAGGAGCCGGGGAGTTTCACGTTCTCCTCACTCCGGTTTGGGGATACGTACCTTGGTGTTTCGGTCACCGTCCGGTCCGTCGTTTCTACCTGTTGTAGTGCCTGACGTGGCACGGTGGCTGAGTGGATAGCACTCTCGCCTCTCAGCAAGAAGGTCCTGAGTTCGAATCCCGGCCGGACCAGGGCCTTTCTGAGTGGAGTTTGCATGTTCTCCCTGTGCCTGCGTAGGTTTCCTCGGGTACTCCGGTTTCCCCTACCACTAAAAATATGTACAATAGGTCTGGCATGCGCCTCCTGTTCGGCGACCCCGCTCCCATCTCTGTGTGGAGTGAGAGGACAAGTGCCCAAAAAAATAACAATTGTAAACCGCTTTGTGACTCTGGTCTGTGAAAGGCGGTATATAAATAAAGCTTACTTACTTACTACTTACTTACTACGTGTGTTGTTTATACCTGTTTGTTCCGCGGTAGGTGCGTCATGGGCGTGTGCCAACATTACCCCCCTCATGCTTCGAGGCACCACGAGCACCGACGAAGTGAGTGTATCGGAAGCAGAATCTAACAGCCCATGGCGTATCGGCAGTATGTCTTTATCACGGCCGGAGGTTCCGAGCGTCGTGTCGATCATTACGTCGAAGGGGCGTTCTAGTGTGGGGTTATCGTGTCGGAGGGAGGCTAAGTCCGACCTGTGGAGGTCGGGGGCCGTCCCCCCACAGTCCGGGTAGTACCGTGGCCTAGGGTTAAGTCCTGGCGTGCGTCAGGGGGGGTGCCGCAGGGTTGTCCTCCATGATTGGGGAGGTCCCCGGCGTTCCCATCGTGGGTCACTGGCCATTGTGTCGCAGCATATGCGGACGGCCCAGACTTGGGGCACCGTAAGTCGTGTGGTCCATGTAGCATGTTCTGATGTGGGCCAGGGGGGTCGTTGTAGGTTTGTCCGCTATGTTCAGGGCGGGCCCTTTCGTCCCAATGGCTGCAGTAGTAAGTAATCTTTAGTAGTAAGTAATCTTTATTTATATACCGCCTTTTCACTGCACATCGGAGTCTCAAAGCGGTTTACAATTGTTATTTTTGGGGTTGGGGGTGCCAGTACAGGAGGCACATGCCAGACCTATTGTACATATTTTTAGTGGTAGGGGAAACCGGAGCACCCGGAGGAAACCTACGCAGACACGGGGAGAACATGCAAACTCCACTCAGAAAGGCCCTGGTCCAACCGGGATTCGAACCCAGGACCTTCTTGCTGAGAGGCGAGAGTGCTATCCACTCAGCCACCGTGCCGCCAGTCTGAAGCATGTCTCGTATGGACGTCAGGTGGGCCAGGGTCATGGGTCGGATAGTCATGTTGTCTGTGTCGCATGTCCATGTGTGTTCCCGGAGGGGCGTCGTGGGGGTCGCAGTGGTCGACGTGTCTAATGTTGGGTTGTGTATTGTTCCTTTGACCTTGATTTTGGTCCTTTCCCGTCATGATACTTACCAGTTCGGCCACGCTCCTGCGTTCACAGTTGGACGATGGTTCGCCGCGGTCGGAGCGAGGGGAGTGTGGCCCGGAGGTACTGTCACGGCTGGTTCCGTTCGAAATAGCGGTCCTGATTTCCGCTGCGCGATCAAGATCCATGGTCGCGCTTGGAGTCATGCTCAGTCCCTGTTGGTGGTCCCTACTTACCTGTTGGATTTGTTCTAAGCGGGTCGCGGCGGATTTCCTAGTTTCCGCCAGTTGTCGTTCCAGGTCACTCACTGTGTTTTGGAGCCTTGCTTTCTGGGCTTCGGAGTCGCGCAAGGTTATTCTGGAGATTATGGCTAGTCGTCCTAGCCACTGGGTTAGGGTCTTACCTTGGAGTTTCGTCGTAGTAGCCTCGGATGCCAATATGGAGGTGGCATCTTGTAAGTCAGAGAGTGAGCTGTGCTCAAGCGTGTCAAAGCCCCCTGGGAATAACTTCTCTGTGAAGTTTCGCAGAAAGTTATCCACTATGTCGTGTCCTTCTGCGACACCGTCGTGCTTGCTCGGTCGTGGCGAGTTTCCGCCATTTCCATATTTGTGTGGGTGAGTGTATGCGAGTATGACTTGGAACGTGTGTGCATGGCACGGTGGGAGGAGGAAAGGAGGAAAGCAGTGCTATAGAGAGGGTAGTACAGCTGTTGTTTGTGTGGTGGTGCACACCCCGGTGTGTGTCAAAGCCGTGACTACAGCGTCCTCTCCGTGTGGCGGTGTATGCGAGTAGGCGGCCTAGGACAGGGGTCGGGCGTTAGTACTTCTTCACCTGTGTGTCAGCGAAGAGCGTTGGGGTTAGTGGCGTTGGCGCACGCGGGGGTAGTAGTGGCACCAGCGGTAGCAGCGGTATTAGGGCGCGGCGTCAATACGCAGCGGTTTGAGACGCAGCGTGGGGCGCGGCGTAGCCTGAGACGCAGCGTCGGTTTGGGACGCGGCGTGGGGCGCGGCGTAGCTTGAGGCGCAGCGTGGGGCGCGGCGTACCTTGAGGCGCAGCGTTGGTTTGAGACGCGCGGCGTACCTTGAGGCGCAGCGTTGGTGCTTGAGACGCAGCGTGGGGCGCGGCGTAGCTTGAGACGCAGCGTGGGGCGCGGCGTAGCTTGAGGCGCAGCGTCGGTGAGGCGCAACTGCGGCGTTAGGGACGCAGCGGCGTCTTGAGACGCAGCGTGGGCGCGACGTAGCTTGAGACGCAGCGTCGGTTTGCGACGCAGCGTGGGGCGCGGCGTGGCTTGAGGCGCAGCGTCGGTTTGAGACGCAGCGTGGGGCGCGGCGTAGCTTGAGACGCAGCGTCGGTTTGCGACGCAGCGTCGGTTTGCGACGCAGCGTGGGGCGCGGCGTAGCTTGAGACGCAGCGTGGGGCGCGGCGTAGCTTGAGACGCAGCGTGGGGCGCGGCGTAGCTTGAGGCGCAGCGTCGGTTTGAGACGCAGCGTGGGGCGCGGCGTAGCTTGAGACGCAGCGTGGGGCGCGGCGTAGCTTGAGCCGCAGCGTGGGGCGCGGCGTAGCTTGAGGCGCGGCGTCGGTGAGGCGCAACTGCGGCGTTAGGGACGCAGCGTGGGCGCGGCGTAGCTTGAGACGCAGCGTCGGTTTGCGACGCGGCGTGGGGCGCGGCGTAGCTTGAGGCGCAGCGTCGGTTTGAGACGCAGCGTGGGGCGCGGCGTAGCTTGAGACGCAGCGTGGGGCGCGGCGTAGCTTGAGACGCAGCGTGGGGCGCGGCGTAGCTTGAGACGCAGCGTGGGGCGCGGCGTAGCTTGAGACGCAGCGTGGGGCGCGGCGTAGCTTGAGGCGCAGCGTTGGTGAGGCGCAACTGCGGCGTTAGGGACGCAGCGGCGTCTTGAGACGCAGCGTGGGGCGCGACGTAGCTTGAGACGCAGCGTCGGTTTGCGACGCAGCGTGGGGCGCGGCGTGGCTTGAGGCGCAGCGTCGGTTTGAGACGCAGCGTGGGGCGCGGCGTAGCTTGAGACGCAGCGTCGGTTTGCGACGCAGCGTCGGTTTGCGACGCAGCGTGGGGTGCGGCGTAGCTTGAGACGCAGCGTGGGGCGCGGCGTAGCTTGAGACGCAGCGTGGGGCGCAGCGTGCAGCGTCTTTTTGAGACGCAGCGTGGGGCGCGGCGTAGCTTGAGACGCAGCGTGGGGCGCGGCGTAGCTTGAGCCGCAGCGTGGGGCGCGGCGTAGCTTGAGGCGCGGCGTCGGTGAGGCGCAACTGCGGCGTTAGGGACGCAGCGTGGGCGCGGCGTAGCTTGAGACGCAGCGTCGGTTTGCGACGCGGCGTGGGCGGCGTAGCTTGAGGCGCAGCGTCGGTTTGAGACGCAGCGTGGGGCGCGGCGTAGCTTGAGACGCAGCGTGGGGCGCGGCGTAGCTTGAGGCGCAGCGTCGGTTTAAGACGCAGCGTGGGGCGCGGCGTAGCTTGAGACGCAGCGTGGGGTGCGGCGTAGCTTGAGACGCAGCGTGGGGCGCGGCGTAGCTTGAGGCGCAGCGTCGGTTTGAGACGCAGCGTGGGGCGCGGCGTAGCTTGAGACGCAGCGTGGGGCGCGGCGTAGCTTGAGACGCAGCGTGGGCCGCGGCGTAGCTTGAGACGCAGCGTGGGGCGCGGCGTAGCTTGAGACGCAGAGTGGGGCGCGGCGTAGCTTGAGGCGCAGCGTCGGTTAAGCAGTAGCAAAAGGCAGCAGGCTGAGCGGCAAGGCAATGCAGTTTTAGTGACAGCACGTGGCGTGGGGGTTAGAAATAGAGTATTCGTTTTTGTTATGTATAGCAGTAATGTGTTCTAATAGCAACATGCGCTAGAAGTAGCAGAGTTACAGTATGAAACTTGGCCAACGCAGTAATGTAGCCTAACAATTATGTTTAAGAGGAGAAGCAGAAACAGAGTGTTAGCTGTACCAATGTATAGCAGTAATGTGGTCTAACGAAAAAAATATGACATGCAGCAGAAATCCGTGAAGCAGAAACACGGCATAGGATTAGTTACTACAATAATGCGTATTATCAGTGGCAAGGAGGGGGTGGGGGGGGGGGGGGGGGGGTGTGGGAGTGCAGTATTTGTTAAATCACCACACAGATGTGTTACCGTAAACTAGCAGTAGTGAGTGAGCAGGAATAAAGTATAGAATGCGTTTCACCAGCGACATGCAGCAGAAGGAGCAGAGTTTACAGCATTAAACTTGGCTAACGCAGTAATGTAGTCTAACAATGACGTTAAAGAGGAGAAACAGAAACAGAGTGTTAGCTTTACCAATGTATGGCAGTAATGTGGTTATTGAGTTGGAGTAACAAAACAGCACGGAAGTATAGCAAAGCCGTTTTACGTTAGAGCCACAGCCACAGATGATTAAAGACGTGGTGCAGAATAAAGTGTCAAGACAGCAGCAATGTAGTCCCGGAAGTAGTGCACCGGGACCGGAAAGTAGTCCTATGCTAGACAATAAAAGAGTTGTAGCTCCGCTTAGCAATATGCCGAGACGGGCTAGCACTCCATGATCGTCAAAACATAGAATCCGAGTGAGATAGGATAGTACGAAAGTATAGTACGTGGTGTTATTGTTAGACAACAGGTAGGCAATGCAGCAGAATGGCATTAGCAGTGGGGATGCGGCTCTGGCTTTTAGCACGCCAGGGCCGGAAGTTAGCCGTATGCTAAAAACAAAGGAGCGTAGCTAGCCGTTAGCTTGCCGACAACAGGAGGTTTTAGCAGTAGTTTAGGCAATAGACAATGGGTTTTGGTAACCGAATGCAATTTGGTTAAACAGAGTGGCACTAATACTAACATTAAGAGAGCAGCTATTAGTGGGAGCAGTATTAGGAGCAACGGGCGTTGTCCGAATGTAGTTCTGATGCTAGCGGCTCCGGGCCGGAAGTTAGCCTTATGCTAGAACAAAGGAATGTAGCTAGCCGTTAGCTTCCCGAACACAGGAGTAGCAGTGGGTTATACAACGAAAGTCTGGAGCGAGTTATACGGTTCGCACAAGCACGTATCGTAGTGGTGGAATGGGGTTTGTCTGTATGTACTGTAGAGTGCTGGTGTGTGTGTACAACAGCAGGTTAGTGGTAGAGAGAGTGGTGAGACAGGGTTAGCGTAGCCTAGCAGAACAATAGCATCACATTCAAGCCGCTGCCGTTCACAGCCTTTCACACATATATACTCGGTTACAATCCTGTGTGACGTGGGTCACAAAGGAACACAGAGTAGGTTTGTGCGCCCGTGTTCTGGACACGGCGCACGGTGGGTTACAAGGATAAGTTTTTGCGCTTTCTCTTAAGAGTTTAAGCGGCTTCACATTCCCACGCTGCCCGCTGGCCAAGCGGGGCGACACGTTGTAGGGAGATGCGTAGTACCCGTACGAAAAGTCGGGATTTGAGACTAAATTATATAGTCTAGTGTATGCACGAGCGCTTTATCGCAAGCGTGGGCGCAGGGGAGCTCAAATTGGCTTCGAAGTCACCATAGCAACGGGGCAGCAGGGAGCAAAGGGGGTGAGGGAGTGGGGGGAAAGCGCTTTGAGCGTGAGCAGTGCTTTAGTTAGCGTATTACAGATCAAATCACAGAGTACGAGTTGATAAATCTGGTTATATGCGCGGATCTCACAAACAGGGTACCATATATGTAGGGTAATAATATTACAGTAAGCTATAAATTGTAAGAGAAGAATAGTGCGGCTAGTCTCCAAGTCAGAGGCTGGCCGTCCTATTCGAATGGGGGATCTGCTTTTAATTTTTAGGGCACCAGCAGTTACTTCTGCACAGATCCAAACTAACTTTGCCTCGAGTCAGTCTTATAATCAAAAGGTAGTGAATGCGTATATCAGCCAGGGATATCCTGGATTTATAAACACGACGCTCAGATGATTGAGTTAAAGTTAACGTGAATTTATTGACTACAAAAATTAAAGATGCAAGTATAACGAAAAGGGATTTCTGGTCACATTAAACAGAAGCTGTATACATGTCATTCAAATCACACATTTAACAAAGAACAGTCTTACTTTGAGCCGTTCAAAGGTAGGTGGGTGATTAAAGATGAGGATGGAGATGGGAGGATGAGAATGAAGAATAGGATGGAGGCGATGTCCTCGTCCACGTGGTCTTTGTTCGAACAGGGAGCAGGAGGAAGCCAGCAGATCGGATCCCGGCGTGGGTTTCACACACACAACACGGTCTAGAATAGCGTTGCGGTGGGGTGTTCCAGGGAGCCCGAAAGTGGCTGGCGATGGAAGGTCCTCGTCTCCGACAGCGAGAGTGGTTGCTGTCCTCGTGGTTGTACAGGCCCGAGATGGTGGCGGGCGTAGGCCGTGTAGGGGACACGTACCAAACAGGATGGTTGCAAGAGTGATTTCGGGGGAACCAAGAGAAAGTTCTGTTGCATTGTGCGTGTTTATATTGACTTCAAGAAGTGGGCGCGTCTTGGACGTCATCCGTGTGCGACAACCCTCCCACAACAGCCAGTTTACAAGGGAAACACACAGGATTAATACAGACGAGCAGAACACATTGTACAACCACACACCGCAGTTCAGTACTCGACAATGATACACACATGTAGGGCAAGGTACAGACGTATTGGGGTAATACAGAGTCCGGAGCTGGTCTACACCATGTCCGTGCCGGGTGTGGTAGTGTTCAATGTCCGCTGGGGGGCGCCAGAACGCCGCGGGTGAGTCTCAGAGTGTCCAGGGACAGGAATGCCCGGGATTGAGAGCAGATGGATGATCTCTGATTTCTGCCAGGCAGAAAGGCACAAAGATATTTGTTCTGGGGCTCAGTTTATGGCCTTGGTTGACACTTATGGTCACGGTGACTGATGATGTCCTCTGGTTGACCTGGTCGTCTCTTAGATGTGCGTCAAGATGGGTCATGCTCGGAGGGCATGTTTACACATCTTGGTTTGCTGGTCAACGTCCGACTAGCTGTCCTTTAATTCACCTTACACTTACATAAATGTAATAACGTGGGTTTTCTGTTGAGAAAGGATTATCCATGGATCTGTATTATAACGAACATCAGTAAAAAGGAGTTGAACACAGGAAAGGCCTAGAACTGCTCTTTTTGAAGTCTTGAAAAGCAACAGACTGTTACTGATCAGATTAGAGTTGAATGTATTCAATTAGAACTTTAAGTACTGCTGACAAATATGTACCTGTGTAAATAATACCTTAGTTTTCATGACTCTACACTTCAGACACAAAAAACTAAATTATAATAACGCCAACAAGTTTTATTGTTTATTTTTTTATTTCTCTATGAAGGTGTCAGAGCAGACGCCCAGGACTCTGCTGTTGCTCCTGCTTCTGCTGCTCCTGCTGCTGCTCCTCGTCTTCAGAGATGCAGATCCCACTGTTCTAACTATTCATGACTGATGATTAAATAAAACATGAAAATATGTTTGTTGTAGTTCATATTGTTAATCCGCAGTGAAGCAGGAGGTGATGGAGGTGATGGAGGTGAAGCAGGAGAAACGATGCCGTGTGATTTTTGTTGCTGTCAGAGAAAGTCTGAGTTCCATTTCACCAAAAGTCTCTGAAAAAGAGCACAAACATCATGTTAAAACATGGACACCTCAAAATAAAATACAGAAATCCTCCTGTATTTAATATTAGAGGCACACAGCAGGAGAAACAGACACTGAGAAGTAACAGAAGAATAATATATTGGAAATATACACACAAATAAAACTTAGGAGTGTGGCTAACCACTTTAAACCTTTTGGAAGTGAGACTGTCATCTGCAAATGTCCTTTATTAATGACAAAATAAACATCTGTATAATGTGCTTTTATTTCATCATTATATTTATCAGACTATTGTATGAAAAGTGCTTCATAAAAAGCCAAATATATACAGTAAATGTTAATAATTATACAGTATTCCCAGTCTTAGTATGGGATTATAAATTATATACACATCTATTTTATATGAATACAGCTAACAGTGTTAGCATACTACATGTTAGAATACTACAGCTGCTGTCTCCATGGACTGTTTCCTCTGTGTAGCTTTAATATGTAATCTGTGGGTTTGTTTCTCCCTAAAGATGACATTACAGATTCTGCGCAGGGAGGTATTAGCGATTGTGAAACGTTTAAATAACTTACCAGAGACAGCAACCTCCTCACTGACCCTCCTCCATGTCACGGTGGTTAAAGTCTGCAGGGCTTCACGCGCGTCAAAACGCTCGAAATCTCAAAACGCTCGAAGACGTGCTGCTCGGGAGGCGCGTGACGCGCCGCCTGATCTCTTGACGCTCCTAGACGCGCGTCCCCCATGTTATGTCATTGTAAACCCGACGCTTTGGACGCATTTGGTCTGAACGCACCTTTAATGATGAGAAGCTGCGTTCAGACCAAACGCGTTTTCTGCGGCAAAATCGCGTCTGACTTGCGTCTTGGGACGCTTGTGACAAATTGTGGCAGACGCTGTCACAGAGCATCTTGGAGGCGCGTCACACGCGTCCAGGACACTAGAGGGCAGCGTTCTGGAGGCGCGTCAAGGAAGAACGTTTTGAGGCAGGCCTGCTCTGTTCCAACGCAACTCGGAGAGGGAAGGACACGGGAGCCAGGATTAAGGTAAAAAGTGTAAAATATGCTTTAATTAGGACATAAAAGTTAATAGGGCACTGTCCGGTTTCCGAAATGTGCTAAAAATAGCTCAGATGACTGCGCATGCGCGCATGTTTCGGACAAACATTGAGTGCGACTCGTTGAGTTCTACTGTGTTCTCCACATACGCGTGTGTATTTATTTGGGCTAAATCATTGAATCACGGTGACAACAAAACACTGCAGTTTTGGTGCTTGTCGGAGCGATTTCAGATACTCTGAAAAGGACTATATTAAAGCAGTAACATTCAACCCGTTCGTTAAACCACAACATCGGACCAGACCAGGACCAGACCAGGACAAGTGCAAGAGGTGGGTGCTTGTGGTCGGCAGAATTTCTCTCATGAAAAGGTTAAAAAGGACACGTGTTTTGAAAAAACACTTCGCTGGACCAACTGTGGACTATCCAGATCCAGTCCGAGCTACGTTTAGCTGGGACTGGACCTGGACCGCTGTATCAGGTCCATCTGAGCTCTTCTGAATGTAGTTAGCACAAACTTTCTCTTTATACCATTTACCCCCATCAATCCATATTAGTATTGTTTGTCCTAATCCAGAAAGTATACAATTCTCACACCTGAAGAAAAATGAGAGGGGTTTTTTCAACTTTGTGACTATCGGAAAATAAGTACAGACGAAGCTCGTCGGGGTCCGCTTATTATACTGCTTTGTACCAACTGCACATACAAAATAAACTTCAGTCATTCATGCTGAAAGGTTTATTTAATGAGTGCAAAGAAAATAGTTCCCAAAGGTTTTCCCGTGGCAGGCGAGTAAAGGCGCGTTCAGACCAAAAGCTTCAAAAAGCTTTTGACGCGCTTCAACTGACGCCGGGATAGTTTTGTCATTTTGGTGCTTGAAGCTTTTGACGCGAGTGACGCGCCTGACGCCGGTGGGAGGAGCTTCTCTGTTGTCTGTTGTCAGGACAGCGGTGGATTTTTCAATGAGCAGTGAGCCTTTATTTGTTATATAAAGCAAAATAACGTTGTTGTAGGGCTTCAACAAAACATGTTCTGGGTTCACCACAGACTTGAGAGGCTGCAGTGTTTGCAGAGTTCCGTTATTTACTCCAGGAGCTGCGTACGGAGGAGTTTCGCTTTCAGCGGTACTTCCGCATGTCACTCGCCCAGTCTGAGTTCTCAAACCCCGGAGCTCGCCTCTCCCCGGCTCTCGCTCGCCTCTCCCCGCCTCGCTCTCGCCTCTCCCTGCCTCTCCCCGGCTCTCACTCGCCTCTCCCCGCCTCGCTCTCGCCTCTCCCTGCCTCTCCCCGGCTCTCGCTCGCCTCTCCCCTGCCTCTCCCCGGCTCTCGCTCGCCTCTCCCCTGCCTCTCCCCGGCTCTCGCCCGCTCGGAGCTGCCTTGCTCTGAGCCAGACTCATCGTCAGCCTGTTCTTATTTTAAATAAACTACGTTTACTACACAGCATGTATACAATGATTTTTGTTACTCAGAATGTTACTACTCATACAAATAATATTACTAATAACAATAATGACAATAAAACAGCAGCAGTAGATACATGACTTCTCTTCATGACAGAGACAGACCCTCTGCTGCTGCTGCTCCTCGTCTCCTGATTGGTTGAAGCCCGCGTCAAAGCTTCAAAAGCTCAGCTTTGCTCAGCTTCGGCGTCAAAGGGATTGTTGTGATACGCGAGCGTTTCGCGCGTCAAAAGTTTCAAGTGAGCGCGTAGTACGCGCGACTCTTGAAGCTTTTGACGCGCGTCAAGTGACGCCGGGGCTCTCGGCTTCACCTGACGCGCTTCACCATTCACTTTCAATGGAAACCTGACGCTTTTGACGCCGAAGTTAAGTCCGGTGTGAACGCCCCTAAACAGTGAGGCTAGTTAACCTACTTTAAAAAAGCGATCACTTTAGTCGCATTAAAAAAGTATTTTTGTCATGAAAACCTTAACAGGTACTTCTGAAAACCTCCGTGCACGTGTGTTACAAATGTATGTATAATATATTCTCCCATTTACATTTAAATGTGTTGATTGATTGTCATTTGCGTTTATTGAGTGTGGCTCTGATAGTTTCTCTCTCAGAGACAGTAGTGGCGTAGCCCGTTGTGACCCATGGATCTATTATAATATCGGCTGACAGTAGCTAACTAATGATAAAACTAATTACAGAGTGGACAGTGCAAAAACAAACCCTTGATAAATGGAAGTTAATCACAGCAAAATAAACAAAGAAGGCGCTAGCATAGAATTTAAATGACAAGATAATGTTAGCATAATCCTCACTATTACCAGTATCAAATCAAACTTTCTACCAGTTACAGACCACGACATTCAAGCTAACGTTATAATTGGTCTATACTATGATCCCTGACGGTTTGATGGTGGAATTTTGCTCCTGGTTTATCATTTTCGTCTAAAGTGACAAGCGGTATTTGATTCATTTCGGCAGTGTTTGTCCGAAACATGTGGGCGGGAGTTGACAGGCGGCGGGGGCGTGTCTTAGTGACGTCATTCAGATAGATCGCTATTGTAATACCATTTGAGGCGAGAAATACCCCCCTTTATTGTCATATCGGAGGTCTGTTTGGTGATCAGATAGAACATTGTCGGACTTTTCTCCAGTGCAGAGAGCGGGGGTTCGGCAGAGAAAGAGCGTCTCAACGCGGGGACACATCAGTGGAGCTCTCACAAGCTTCATTCTGAGAATCCGAGGCTTTTGTTACGGACTTTCTCTGTTATAAGAATTGTATTGGCAGTAATCATTCGTTTTTACAAAGTCATATTGTATGTAAACAATGCACACGTATGCTATAAATGATTGATTTATTTGCTCTGGCCTCGTTTGTGCATCACTTACATAAATGTAATAACGTTTTTTCTGATGAAAAAGGAATATTCATGGACCTATAATAATAATAAGCACATCCATGAATCTGTATTATAACGAACATCAGTAAAAAGCAGTTGAACACAGGAAAGGCCTAGAACTGCTCTTTTTGAAGTCTTGAAAAGCAAGACTTCAAAACTTCTGTTACTGATCAGATTAGAGTTGAATGTATTCCAATAGAACTTTAAGTACTGCTGACAAATATGTACCTGTGTAAATAATACCTTATTTTTCATGACTCTTTACACTTCAGACACAAAAAACTAAATAAACACCAACAAGTTTTATTTTTTATTTCCAGGCTCTCTATGAAGGTGTCAGAGGCAGGTCTACGCCCAGGACTCTGCTGTTGCTCCTGCTCCTGTTGCTCCTGCTGCTCCCCGTCTTCAGAGATGCAGATCCCACTGTTCTAACTATTCAAGACTGATGATTAAATAAAACATGAAAATATGTTTGTTGTAGTTCATATTGTTAATCCCCAGTGAAGCAGGAGGTGATGGAGGTGAAGCAGGAGGTGAAGCAGGAGGTGATGGAGGTGAAGCAGGAGAAACGATGCAGTGTGATTTTGTTGCTGTCAGAGAGAGAGTTCCATTTCACCAAAAGTCTCTGAAAAAGAACACAAACATCATGTTAAAACATGGACACATCAAAATAAAATGCATAAATCCTTCCTGTATTTAATATTAGAGGTACACAGCAGGAGAAACAGACACTGAGGAGGAACAGATACTGAGGAGAAACAGACACTGAGGAGGAACAGACACTGAGGAGGAACAGACACTGAGGAGGAACAGACACTGAGGAGAAACATAATAATATATTGGAAATATACACACAAATAACACTAAACACTTTAAACCTTTTGGAAGTGAGACTGTCATCTGCAAATGTCCTTTATTAATGACAAAAGAAACATGTGTATAATATGCTCTTATTTCATTATATACTATATATGAAAAGTGCTTCATAATAAGACATATATATATACAGTAAATGTTAATTATACAGTATTCCCAGTCTTAGTATGGGATTATAAATTATATACACAATCTATTTTATATGAATACAGATACTTCGTGTTACTTAGCATGTTAGCATACTACATGTTAGAATACTACAGCTGCTGTCTCCATGGACTGTTTCCTCTGTGTAGCTTTAATGTGTAATCTGTGGGTTTGTTTCTCCCTAAAGATGACATTACAGATATTGTTCAGGGAAGTGTGAGATTTCATAACACTTTTAAGCAACTTTTGTTAAAGTTAAACTCATCATTCTATCAATGTGCAGAAGCCAGTACTTTTCCCTTGTTTTGTCTATCTGAAGGCCAAGCTACATGGCACCGTGGAAGCTGCTGATTGGAGGTCTCCATGCCTCCGCTCTGTATAATACACTTGCATTCTCTTGTATCTGTGATTGTGTGTTCGTGTTCGTGCTGTCTCTACCATTGACAATAAAACATGTCTTCTGTCTGAATTAAAGACGCGATCCCAGACTTTGTCATCTTCTTCAGGAGTATTAGCGATTTTGAAAAGTTTAAATAACTTACCAGAGACACCAACCTCCTCACTGACCACCTCCATGTCACGGTGGTTATAGTCTGCAGGGCTCATGGGCTAACAGCACAGCTTGTCCTCCATAGCTGTTGTGTTGTCGTCCCCATAGACATATATAGAATAGACGCCGCATTGGTTGCTCGGGCACGAGAAATACGGCCGCCATCTTGGACCGGTCATCCTACAGCGCGATGCCTGAACACTGTGCGGCGTATGGCTGTCAAAATAGGCGGACTATTCAAAACAGGGCTCGTGGGATTACTTTTCACAAGTAAGATTTAACATTATTATTGGTTGTACTAGTTTGTTAATCGAATATTACTGAATTGTATTTATGTCACCAACGAAATCAGATACAGAACATCTATTGAATAGCAAACAAGCTAACTTACAGCAGCTTTGGTTCATTATCAAAATGCGAGTTTTGTTGAAGAGATGTTCTATATTTGAAGGAGGAAAATGGGAAGAAGTAATTAGGAATAATAGGAATTATGGTAATATATATATATATATATATATGGTCCTATCGCACATAACCTACTGTTTAACAACTTGGTCTCAAGCAAATAAAACAACACTAAAGCCCTTAGAGTCACTTTACAAACGGACAATAAAAATTCTGGACAAAAAACCAATGAGGTATCATCACTCCAATATCCTTGGCTGGGAAAATCTCATTAAGTATTCAAACCTCTGCCTCATACATAACCCTACTCCCTGATACTAACCCTCGTAAGACAATCTCAGGGTCTGCTTGTTGTAGAAGGGAGCAGGTCTAACGACCCTGCTGAGGTCTAACGACCCTAACTTCCTTAGCATGTCACTGACCTATTGTCTGCTGGGATGCTTCAAGTGGAGTGCAGGTTTCACTCCCTCCTAATCATTAGCATGTCACTGACCTTGTCCCAGAGTTAGGGCGTTGTTTTTAGGATGTCGTCATAGATGCGAGGCAAAACAAATCTTAATCCCCTCCTCCTCTGTTAAGAGAAGTTTTTGTTTACTCACAAAAATGGCTTCTCTTCATTCACCCTCTCTCAAACCAATTCTTCTCCCGAGCCAGAATTTTAACCTCTGTGTCATCCACCGTGTGGTTGGAGGCCTTGAGTGGAGATGAACAGCCGACTGTGCCCACTATAGTTATCTCTACGATGTTGGTAAAGTCGTTTCTGTAGAGGTTTGTTGGTTTCTCCAATATATGGTCAGTGCACTCTCCTCCTCTTCACTACAATTAATTGAAATAAACCACATTGCTCTGTTTGTGTCCCTGGGTGTTTTGGACTTAGGGAGATGCACTAATTTCTGTCTTAAAAACGTGTTGAGAAGGTTTGAAATACACAAGGGATTTTGTGTTGCCCTAAAATTTTATGTATTTTCTCTGAAACTCCCGCCACACTAGCTGTAAGGACAAAACCGACCCCAACCTCCTCCAACTTTCTCTGACCTGATTGGCCTGTGTCTCTGGCCTTTCTCGCCTTTGGCTTTAGTAAAAAGACCACTTGTGGGTAGCCACATCTGGAAAGTGCGCTCTGAACATGTTTGGTTTCTCTGTCTTTTCCCTTCCGAGCAAGTTGGGACCTGGTGGGTCTCGGTAGTTAGAAGGGCGTTCAAAGCCCCGAGTTTGGTGTTTTAAGCGGATGATTTGATCAAAGCCAATACTGGTCAGTGTGAGTGGACTTTCTGAAGACCTCAGTCTCTAATTGTTCGTTCACCAGTATGATGACCTTACAACTAGAAAGGCGAAGTTTCACTCTCCTTAGCATACCTCGCGAGTGAAATTTATTAAAAGGGTCCACCGAGTTAATGTGTGCTGAAAATGGTTCCACATGTCCTAGTTCCATTAACTTAAAACCGCAGTATCGTCTAGCATATACGAAACCAATGGCTTGGCGCTGTTCCCTTGGTACGAGCCAGTGCTTGTTCCTCCAGTTTTCTCCATATACAGATAGCCACTATAGGAGAGACTGGGGACACCTTCGCACAGCCATGAAATCTGCTAAAGAAGGTTCCACTAAAATTGAAATACTTGGTTTAAAAGACACATTTCAAGTATTTCACAGATGTGGTCAGCTGTTAGTTTTCTCAGTTCTCTCTCCCCTAGTGGTGTGCGGTCTTTGCTGTAGCTTTCTCATAAAGCCTCCACCGCCTCTGTAATAGGGACCTGACGTAAAACGCGATGTCACATCAAACGATACCATTGTCTCATACTGAGTCAATCTGGAGGTGTTTGATTATATATACAAATTCTTTGTGTCTATGCAACATACAATAGCAGAAATTGTATGTAGCAATAGACCTATCACCTACAAACCTGGCTAAACACCACAAAACCATTCTGGCTCCTTTATGGTGGGTAACAACACCCACCTCAAATAAAAACCACAAAGAAATTGTAATAAAAACAAACACCCTCCAGTGTTGACTCAATGAGACAATTGGTCTCGTTTGATGTGACAATCGCTTTTTTACGTCTTTCCGCTATTACATAGTGCGTTGAGGCAGTAAGAGAAAGCCTACAGAAAGGACGCCACACTAGGGGAGAGAACGAAACTACAGCTGACCACATCTGTGGAACTACTTGAAATGTGTCATAACACCACGATTTCCAATTTAGAGGCACCTTCTTTAGACAGAATCATGTGCTGTGCGATTGGCTACCCCATTCTCACCTATAGTGGGCCAATCTGTAATAAGGAAAACTGAGGAACAAGCCCTGGGCTCGTACCAAGGGACAGCGCCAGCCAATGGTTTCGATATGTAACGAAACATGGGTTAAGTAAAAGAAACAGGAAGTGGAACCATTTCAGACACATTAACTCGTTGGTCCCTTTATAAATTTCACTCGCGAGGATGCTAAGGAGAGAGAACTCCCGCCTTTCTACTAGATTTAAGGTCATCAAACTGGAGAACGGACAATAAGAGACTGAGGTCTTCATAAAGTCCACACACACAGACCATACTTGGCCTTTTGATTCAAATCATCCGCGTACAACACAAACTCGGGGTCATTAGAAGCTTCAACACCGAGCCCACCAGGTCCCCACTAGCTCGTTAGGGAAAGAACAGAGAACCAAAGCATTTTCAGAGAGCCTTTCCAGATGTGGCTACCCCAAGTGGTCTTTTAACTAAAGCCCAAAGGACGAGAAAGGCCTGAGACACAGCCCTCAACAGACAGAAGAAAGTAGAGGAGAGGGGTTTCCTTACGTATGTGGCGGGAGTTTCAGAGAAACTACAAAGAATCTTTAGGCAACACAAAATCCTGTGTATTTCAAACCTTTCCAACACGTTAAGACAGAAAAAGTTGCATCCCAAAGACCAACCACCCAGACACAAACAGAGCAATTGGCTGTATTCAATTAAATGTAGTGAAGATGAGTGCCCTGACCACCTATATTGGAGAAAACCAAACAAACTCTACAGAACGACTTACCAACATTAGAAAGGAGGAAAAACACTTAAAAGAAAGTTGTTTGGTATCCGGAATTACTTATGAATGTGAGACGCCATAGGCTGGTTTAGGTAATGTGGAACAGTCATTTCACAAAAGAGAATATATTCCTAAGCTTTATATCAAAATGCTAGGCCTAGTTCAAATCAAGCCACTTGTGGCCAACACTTGTGGAGATGACCACACGGTCATGGGGTTAATAGATCAATAGAAGGGCCAATACTAGTAGAGTTCTCGGGTATTCGTCCAAGAAATCATGATTGGGTCGCAAGATCGATACATGGCGCGCTTTATTTGCAACTGAAAGTGAATATCTCCAACAATCATCCCGCTTTGTGAAAGCGTACGTAAGTGTGCGCACCGGCGTCAGTGCAGCTGCACCCCGCACCTCAAAGTCGAGGGGATCTCCGGTAATTCAGGGGAAATAATGCACATTAATCCGTCAAATATCGGGTATGGTCATTAATGGCACAGCGCAGGCAGGAGCATCTCTTCAGCATCCTGACCGTTCGACTCGTTGTCCCGGACAGTGGGGGACTCAAGGCTAAACTTTCTCTGCAAACTGCTGCTGTTTAATGACAGTACACATCGGGAACAACACTGAAGAAAGGCTCGAGCAGAGCGGTGCAAAAGAGGCGCGCGCCCGGACAAACTCACAACGAGCGCGTTAAGACCAATAAAAATCACAGATTTAAGACATCTGGTACCCTATTAAAGGAACGTAAAGAGATGGGGAATGCCGTTCACAGACACCATAATGAACGCGTTTATAGTTTCGTTCATCAGGCAGTAATACAGTGCGTTCAGTTCACGTTCGCCCAAAATATGAACGCGTTGATGAACTATCATTCAATGAACGCGTTCAGGTACATCACTGCCCACGCCGTAGGCTGCTAGGAAAGTCACAAATGCAAAATGGGTTCCAGATTATCTAAGTTGTACAGCCCATCACACATATCAATTTCATTAAAGGTTCTTACTGTTTTTTACAGAGAGATTTTGCGTTCTTCATGATGTGACTGAGGCAGCGGTGAATAATTGGATATTGGAGATGTTTGGCAGAACCCTGACCTGTGATAATGGTGAAATATGCATCCAGTAAATCATTGAGATTGGTGTTTGCAAAAGAAAGAGATATTGATTGGAGGAGGACAATGGAGCCGTCGCACATGATCATTCGGGGTGTAGTGGTTTTATGGCCATAGTGTTTGATGTGGTGAAGCTGAAAGTCCATAAGAAATGAGGTGATGGATGGAGTGGTGTGTGAACATGTGACAAATGTTGCCACAGGGAATGGTGAGCCACCCTTTCGTGGGCTCCGCACCACCAACTCATATATGTAATATGTAGCCTTTTCCCGTTGTTTTATCATGGCTCCTGTGGCGTCAATGTATACAATGTCCTCCCGGCACCGTTGGTGGAATACCGATATGCTCTTTTGCGACCACAGCTTTGCACCGCATGGTAGCATACTGACGGACTGGATGACCTCCTCCGGCGTGTCAGTCCTATTTTGAATCATTGTTTCCAGGCTCTTGATTTCATCCTGATGTGCCCGTTTTCTTGCCCGTTCTTTATAAGTGATGTTCTTCAGGATGCTCGGCGAAGGTGCTGTATCCCGGCAACCAGAGTCAACAACAATTTGAGACATATTACTCAACCTTTGCAGGTGCAGGGCTCTGGGTGGTTTCACCTGAAGTTCCGCTTCAAGCCGCTGCTGCAGGCTGGCTCTATATGGTCTCCTTCTCTGCTGATTGGTTTGGTGAGAAGCAAAGTTCCCGTGGAAAGTTAAATTGGCTCGTAGGTCTTCCTCGGAGTGTATGGAAATTGCGATTTTAACTGGGCACATTTTGAACAGACAATAGGCACTGCACGTGAATAGATCGCCATTTCGTTTGGACCCTTGCACCTTGACTCTGTGTCGCTCAAAGGCAAAACTACAAACTGGATAAAGGCTCCGGATTCCGTCGGCCATTATGTTTGTCCACTCCAGGCCAGTGAACTGGTCTATTCTTTGTGCACTTCGAAGTGCCAGCCAATCTCTCCTGTCCACCATGAAAAACATGGGACCTTGTGGCACGGGTATTTTACATAGGCCAGATTCCTGCAAAAATAAAAGCACCATTAGGCTCCAATGAAACACTGGTCCCAGCCAAATCAACATAGGCTAATGATAATTTCAATGTCAGTCTTGCTTACATTGGAGTCACCATCCCTGCAGGTGTGTGGTGGGGAAGAACACTCATCCCTGCTGTGGTCCTGCTCAGAGAGGTAGTCCTCGGAATAAATGGGTTCTGTGTCATTCTGTAAACAGAACATGAACGTTGAATGAGTTCTGAACAATGAATGTGACTGCCTTTGCTCAAAATTAACAGTGGTTGGGTCATAGGCTCCAATGAAACACTAGTTCCAGCCAAATCAACATAGGCTAATGATCATTTCAATGTCAGTCTTGTTTACATTGGAGTCACCATCCCTGCAGGTTTGTGGTGGGGAAGAACACTCATCCCTGCTGTGGTCCTGCTCAGAGAGGTAGTCCTCGGAATAAATGGGTTCTGTGTCATTCTGTAAACAGAACATGAACGTTGAATGAGTTCTGAACAATTAATGCAATTAATAAATTGCTCAAAATTAACAGTGGTTGGGTCATAGGCTCCAATGAAACACTAGTCCAAGATTACAGGCCAATTCTTACATCGGAGTCTTTGCCAGTGTGTGGTGATGGTGGTGGTGGCGAAGGAGAATGTTCCACCTCAGTGTCTTTCTCTGGGTACCCTGTGGGCTGTGGTTTATTCTGTAAAGGGGACAAAACGCTAATGATTATGTCTTTACCATTTTGTTCATGACAAAATTACAAATATTGACAAGAATGGCAACCACAATAATGTGAATTTGAAATCTAATAAATCAGAATTATTGTTAAACAGTTACAGTAAAGAGAAATTGACGTGTTTTCTTGTTCAAAACACAATAATATAAATATAAAGGAATAAAAGATTAAAAGCAATGACGACGACAACAGTACTGATTCTGATTGTCATCTTATTTTTAATAGATAATAGGAACAATAAACTGGCAGTTCAGATGGCTGGATGTCACAGGAAAACTCCTGATTTTTGAGTCATGAAAATAAACATGAGCACACAAAATACAGGTACACGTGTACAGGTCAAGGTCATATTAATTGATGCAGGCTGTATCAAAAAGGCTGAGTAGACCTTTAATAGGAATAGTCATGTACCTCTCTAGTGGCAGAATCAATGTCCTTCTGGATGCATTCGGGAGTGCAATACATAGGCTTGAAATACAAACACAATGATATGTGAACAACCGATCATTACATTAATGTGTAGACTACAACCGTGCGCGCGCGCACACACACGCACACACTGACCTTTATGTTGCGGATATAAGCCAGACGCATTCTTCGTTGATTCGACACGTCTGCTTTGACACCAGCTACCACACACATTTCCTTCCAAAATTTGAAGTTTTTAGTCTGTTTGAATATTGTGTTGTGGCTTTCTGCCGTGTGAATGTATGTATGTATTTGCTCATAAGTTATGAGTCTTTCTTTTTTCTAAAGTAAAGAAACACATATTAGGCGTTTGTCATGGAACTGTGTACAAAACATCATAATAGGTTTTATTTACCCCAGAGAATTCCCGGAATGACATTCTGAAAGACAAAAGGACACGTAATTAAAATAAGATAAATGATACTGAAACAATATTCCTTTGGCTAATTTGTCTGGACCACGTACTGTATGTAACTGAGCCATAACGCACCAGATCAGCCAGAGGACCAGCATATCTGTAGGCCTGGTTTAGTTAAGTGACGTGCACATGTTGTTGCTCAAGTCTCCAGGTGTTACTGTGAAATTTATTTCAGATTACCGGGGAGTGGCCCGAAATGAGGGGTAGTCTAAATTCATTACACCAGGCAACAGCCCTTTTCGGGAAGCTGCCCTTTTTTTCCATTTACTTTTTAAACGTTACGGTTATACTAAAACCATAATAGTTTATTAAATAAACATAGAAATCAACAGTTTCTCTGACAACAACAACAACCGCAGGGGAGCGAGGGAATCGTTAGCAATCACTTTGGGGTTCGTGATAAACTGTAGACCAGTAGTTCCCAAGTAGAGGTACAGGGACCCCTTGGGGTATTCGAGAACTTAGTAGGGGGACTTTTTTAAGTGAATCATTCTGAACCTTACTAGGAAAGGAAAAGCTATATTTTTTTTTACAGTAAAATGTATTGGTTGTCAGGTTTGTTTTGAAGACAGCATTGTTTTATGCGTACAAATGGTCCTTTTAAGTGATAGCTTTCTAAATAAATCGCAACAACTCTGGGGGAGGGGGTACACAGTACCACTAAAGGGTCCAAGGGTTCCGCAAGACAAAAAAGGTTGGGAACCACTGCTGTAGGCCAGTGGTTCTCAACCTTTTCATCTCTGGGGCACCCCGACATTTTGTTGCATCTGCAGCACTATAACCCTAATGTCTTATGTGATAATGGTAGTCTCACATGAAAATATGGCCTAAATTGAACTGCTTTAACTTATATAGTCAATATATCTATTCCCAACATGAATGAAACATTCAGCTTAAAATCCAAATAATAATTAGCCTATTAGTATGTTGCCATTTTCAAATCCTCTAGCCTACAATAAGAAGCAACCTAAATATACTATTATTACTTGTGAAAGGGCAGATGAATAAAAATAAGACATGATCAGTCCAGAATCGAACCACAAATTCCTGAATCCCTCTGTACACGTCACTGATGGAGTTGTGCCTAACCTGCTAAATTGAAACTATAGGTCTCCTACGGGCTTGGGATAGTGCTTAAAGGAACATGTTACTCGCAGCTTATCTCACTAAAGGGCAGGCGCGCGGGGATCTTTTTCTTTCCATATCCTATGATATTGCGAGTACATTGCAAGTTTAAATATATTCTGAAATGGACATATAATCCGGTTTGTTTGAAATATCCCGTGGGAGAGAGGAGTAACGCACACACACACCCAAAGTGGTAACCGAGGTGCAGATGTTGAGGAAATTTTTTTTGTATTTTCCTAAAAGAGTGTGCGATGCCGTTTTTATTTTATTTTGTTAAATATCCAACCTGACACTTGACGTGAGCGGTAGAAGTGTGCTCTGGTGCGCATATTAGGGCTGGTTAAGGAATGTTGACTACCTCCTCCTCTCTCATCTTGACCATGCACATGTATCATTGTATTTACCAACGTCAAATTGCAACATCGTTTCAGAGAGTTGTTTTTATTTCCATAATAATGAAACCGATTATTGTGAAACAAGCAGCATTTTGCAGCTTTTATGCAGCCCATTATCCCTAGTAGGTCAGGGAGTGGGGGTACTATGGAAGATTTTATGTGTCGTCCGATTTGGAATTTTTTTTAGCTTGAATTTTTCCGTTTGAGATTTTTAACCCTGAAAAAGCAAGTTTGAATATTTTTATCTTTACTTTTCAGTCACTAAAAATTCCGTTTACAAATTTGAATGTGATTAAAATTTCAAAATGACCGACAGAGCACGTAACCGGATGTGTCATGTACATTTTTCACCCATTGAATTTTTTCTCGTTGAATTTTGACTGTTGCATTTAACATTATGAAATTGATAATCAGTGACTGAAATTCACATAAAATATTCAAGAATTTAAAAACATTCAAATAGATGAATTCAGGTCAATTTAAAATTCAATTTCTGATGGAACAAATAATCAGTCTTTTTTTTTTTCATTCATCATTCACCCTCAAAGAATATTTTGAGGGTGAATATGTCATTTTGAATTTTAATCACATTGAAATTTGTAAACTGAATTTTTAGTGACTGAAATGCAAAGATAACAATATTCAAACTAGCTTTTTCAGGGTTAAAAATTTCAAACTGAAGAATTCAAGCTAAAAGAAAGTCAAAATCTGATGACACAAAAAATCTTCCATTGGGTACACACTGCTTGGTTCAAGGGAATAGTGTCCATAGTTCATAGCCATGTGGAGGACGGGGGGTGGGGGTTGGTGTCTGCACTACTACTTTTCTTTATTATATAAAGAAAGATCCTTGCCCAGACTATCCCAGGGAGAAGAAAAGCTGACTATAGTAGCAGTAGTAGTAGTACTACTGATAACTAAATAACTAATGGCTACTGATGATCATGCCTATGGGCTCCTGCACTCAAATAAATGAAAGCTTAACCTGTAGAGGCTACGACTTGACATGAGGGATACAGATATTTGAAGGCTAACTGATAGACCAGGTTCCTGAAACCTGGAAGGAGGAAGGGAGAAGAGCTATTGGTGCTGCTATTTGACCAGAGATATTCATTCCTGTTTTTATAGGCTGCCTATTGAACAGCGGAATGGAATTGTAGCCTATACTGACACAATCTCGGCAAAGGCCACCATTCATTCACCCCCACCACCACCACCACCCCCCACCACCACCACCACCACCACCACCAGCATAGTTTGTATTTGTGTTGTTAGTTAACGACAAACTCACCCATTTTGTCCTTTTATTTTGCGTTTCTTAGGCATCTTTATGTGATATGTCTTTTTATGATTTGACACACTCACTCACTGATGCATGCACGGCAAACGGCCAAGGCCTCACATCCGGTTGCTTAAGAAGGAGAGGAGGGAGTTGTTTGACCTATCCTGGACGAGACTGATTTCCCCAATAGGAAACGTAGGATGACACCGCAGGCGTTAACAATGACAAGGAGATCTGTACTTACTTCAACATTGAGGTGTGTCGAGACTAAAAGGGTTTATTGTGAACAATACAATGTAATGTGGCTATTTTGTGACATTCTTAAATTGACGGAGAGGTACATGACTGGGCAATCTGCTTATCATTCGACTTGCCTCTCATGAATGCGAGTGAAACCCGACGCATGTGTCACGCGCGTTGATGTGGCGCGGCTGCACCAATAGGGTAAACACTACTAGCGTGAGGCTGGCCCCCCCCTTCACTTCAAAATTCAGTTTTATATTTTGTACATATTATTTTTGATGTTCCAGGAGTGATTTGGCCTCCTGGGGTGTTATTTTTGTCCAGTACCTTCATAGATGTGGTTCAAACCTGGGCCACACGTCAAGTGGGGTGTGTGCACTTGAAATGTGTTGAGTTTGTGTATTGACAATACTGTTTGATATTTGTTACATATTATTTTTGATGTTCCAGGAGTGATTTGGCCTCCTGGGGTGTTATTTTTGTCCAGTACCTTCATAGATGTGGTTCAAACCTGGGCCACACGTCAAGTGGGGTGTGTGCACTTGAAATGTGTTGAGTTTGTGTATTGACAATACTGTTTGATATTTGTTACATATTATTTTTGATGTTCCAGGAGTGATTTGGCCTCCTGGGGTGTTATTTTTGTCCAGTACCTTCATAGATGTGGTTCAAACCTGGGCCACACGTCAAGTGGGGTGTGTGCACTTGAAATGTGTTGAGTTTGTGTATTGACAATACTGTTTGATATTTGTTACATATTATTTTTGATGTTCCAGGAGTGATTTGGCCTCCTGGGGTGTTATTTTTGTCCAGTACCTTCATAGATGTGGTTCAAACCTGGGCCACACGTCAAGTGGGGTGTGTGCACTTGAAATGTGTTGAGTTTGTGTATTGACAATACTGTTTGATATTTGTTACATATTATTTTTGATGTTCCAGGAGTGATTTGGCCTCCTGGGGTGTTATTTTTGTCCAGTACCTTCATAGATGTGGTTCAAACCTGGGCCACACGTCAAGTGGGGTGTGTGCACTTGAAATGTGTTGAGTTTGTGTATTGACAATACTGTTTGATATTTGTTACATATTATTTTTGATGTTCCAGGAGTGATTTGGCCTCCTGGGGGTGTTATTTTTGTCCAGTACCTTCATAGATGTGGTTCAAACCTGGGCCACACGTCAAGTGGGGTGTGTGCACTTGAAATGTGTTGAGTTTGTGTATTGACAATACTGTTTGATATTTGTTACATATTATTTTTGATGTTCCAGGAGTGATTTGGCCTCCTGGGGTGTTATTTTTGTCCAGTACCTTCATAGATGTGGTTCAAACCTGGGCCACACGTCAAGTGGGGTGTGTGCACTTGAAATGTGTTGAGTTTGTGTATTGACAATACTGTTTGATATTTGTTACATATTATTTTTGATGTTCCAGGAGTGATTTGGCCTCCTGGGGTGTTATTTTTGTCCAGTACCTTCATAGATGTGGTTCAAACCTGGGCCACACGTCAAGTGGGGTGTGTGCACTTGAAATGTGTTGAGTTTGTGTATTGACAATACTGTTTGATATTTGTTACATATTATTTTTGATGTTCCAGGAGTGATTTGGCCTCCTGGGGTGTTATTTTTGTCCAGTACCTTCATAGATGTGGTTCAAACCTGGGCCACACGTCAAGTGGGGTGTGTGCACTTGAAATGTGTTGAGTTTGTGTATTGACAATACTGTTTGATATTTGTTACATATTATTTTTGATGTTCCAGGAGTGATTTGGCCTCCTGGGGTGTTATTTTTGTCCATACCTTCATAGATGTGGTTCAAACCTGGGCCACACGTCAAGTGGGGTGTGTGCACTTGAAATGTGTTGAGTTTGTGTATTGACAATACTGTTTGATATTTGTTACATATTATTTTTGATGTTCCAGGAGTGATTTGGCCTCCTGGGGTGTTTTTTTTTGTCCAGTACCTTCATAGATGTGGTTCAAACCTGGGCCACACGTCAAGTGGGGTGTGTGCACTTGAAATGTGTTGAGTTTGTGTATTGACAATACTGTTTGATATTTGTTACATATTATTTTTGATGTTCCAGGAGTGATTTGGCCTCCTGGGGTGTTATTTTTGTCCAGTACCTTCATAGATGTGGTTCAAACCTGGGCCACACGTCAAGTGGGGTGTGTGCACTTGAAATGTGTTGAGTTTGTGTATTGACAATACTGTTTGATATTTGTTACATATTATTTTTGATGTTCCAGGAGTGATTTGGCCTCCTGGGGTGTTATTTTTGTCCAGTACCTTCATAGATGTGGTTCAAACCTGGGCCACACGTCAAGTGGGGTGTGTGCACTTGAAATGTGTTGAGTTTGTGTATTGACAATACTGTTTGATATTTGTTACATATTATTTTTGATGTTCCAGGAGTGATTTGGCCTCCTGGGGTGTTATTTTTTGTCCAGTACCTTCATAGATGTGGTTCAAACCTGGGCCACACGTCAAGTGGGGTGTGTGCACTTGAAATGTGTTGAGTTTGTGTATTGACAATACTGTTTGATATTTGTTACATATTATTTTTGATGTTCCAGGAGTGATTTGGCCTCCTGGGGTGTTATTTTTGTCCAGTACCTTCATAGATGTGGTTCAAACCTGGGCCACACGTCAAGTGGGGTGTGTGCACTTGAAATGTGTTGAGTTTGTGTATTGACAATACTGTTTGATATTTGTTACATATTATTTTTGATGTTCCAGGAGTGATTTGGCCTCCTGGGGTGTTATTTTTGTCCAGTACCTTCATAGATGTGGTTCAAACCTGGGCCACACGTCAAGTGGGGTGTGTGCACTTGAAATGTGTTGAGTTTGTGTATTGACAATACTGTTTGATATTTGTTACATATTATTTTTGATGTTCCAGGAGTGATTTGGCCTCCTGGGGTGTTATTTTTGTCCAGTACCTTCATAGATGTGGTTCAAACCTGGGCCACACGTCAAGTGGGGTGTGTGCACTTGAAATGTGTTGAGTTTGTGTATTGACAATACTGTTTGATATTTGTTACATATTATTTTTGATGTTCCAGGAGTGATTTGGCCTCCTGGGGTGTTATTTTTGTCCAGTACCTTCATAGATGTGGTTCAAACCTGGGCCACACGTCAAGTGGGGTGTGTGCACTTGAAATGTGTTGAGTTTGTGTATTGACAATACTGTTTGATATTTGTTACATATTATTTTTGATGTTCCAGGAGTGATTTGGCCTCCTGGGGTGTTATTTTTGTCCAGTACCTTCATAGATGTGGTTCAAACCTGGGCCACACGTCAAGTGGGGTGTGTGCACTTGAAATGTGTTGAGTTTGTGTATTGACAATACTGTTTGATATTTGTTACATATTATTTTTGATGTTCCAGGAGTGATTTGGCCTCCTGGGGTGTTATTTTTGTCCAGTACCTTCATAGATGTGGTTCAAACCTGGGCCACACGTCAAGTGGGGTGTGTGCACTTGAAATGTGTTGAGTTTGTGTATTGACAATACTGTTTGATATTTGTTACATATTATTTTTGATGTTCCAGGAGTGATTTGGCCTCCTGGGGTGTTATTTTTGTCCAGTACCTTCATAGATGTGGTTCAAACCTGGGCCACACGTCAAGTGGGGTGTGTGCACTTGAAATGTGTTGAGTTTGTGTATTGACAATACTGTTTGATATTTGTTACATATTATTTTTGATGTTCCAGGAGTGATTTGGCCTCCTGGGGTGTTATTTTTGTCCAATACCTTCATAGATGTGGTTCAAACCTGGGCCACACGTCAAGTGGGGTGTGTGCACTTGAAATGTGTTGAGTTTGTGTATTGACAATACTGTTTGATATTTGTTACATATTATTTTTGATGTTCCAGGAGTGATTTGGCCTCCTGGGGTGTTATTTTTGTCCAGTACCTTCATAGATGTGGTTCAAACCTGGGCCACACGTCAAGTGGGGTGTGTGCACTTGAAATGTGTTGAGTTTGTGTATTGACAATACTGTTTGATATTTGTTACATATTATTTTTGATGTTCCAGGAGTGATTTGGCCTCCTGGGGTGTTATTTTTGTCCAGTACCTTCATAGATGTGGTTCAAACCTGGGCCACACGTCAAGTGGGGTGTGTGCACTTGAAATGTGTTGAGTTTGTGTATTGACAATACTGTTTGATATTTGTTACATATTATTTTTGATGTTCCAGGAGTGATTTGGCCTCCTGGGGTGTTATTTTTGTCCAGTACCTTCATAGATGTGGTTCAAACCTGGGCCACACGTCAAGTGGGGTGTGTGCACTTGAAATGTGTTGAGTTTGTGTATTGACAATACTGTTTGATATTTGTTACATATTATTTTTGATGTTCCAGGAGTGATTTGGCCTCCTGGGGTGTTATTTTTTGTCCAGTACCTTCATAGATGTGGTTCAAACCTGGGCCACACGTCAAGTGGGGTGTGTGCACTTGAAATGTGTTGAGTTTGTGTATTGACAATACTGTTTGATATTTGTTACATATTATTTTTGATGTTCCAGGAGTGATTTGGCCTCCTGGGGTGTTATTTTTGTCCAGTACCTTCATAGATGTGGTTCAAACCTGGGCCACACGTCAAGTGGGGTGTGTGCACTTGAAATGTGTTGAGTTTGTGTATTGACAATACTGTTTGATATTTGTTACATATTATTTTTGATGTTCCAGGAGTGATTTGGCCTCCTGGGGTGTTATTTTTGTCCAGTACCTTCATAGATGTGGTTCAAACCTGGGCCACACGTCAAGTGGGGTGTGTGCACTTGAAATGTGTTGAGTTTGTGTATTGACAATACTGTTTGATATTTGTTACATATTATTTTTGATGTTCCAGGAGTGATTTGGCCTCCTGGGGTGTTATTTTTGTCCAGTACCTTCATAGATGTGGTTCAAACCTGGGCCACACGTCAAGTGGGGTGTGTGCACTTGAAATGTGTTGAGTTTGTGTATTGACAATACTGTTTGATATTTGTTACATATTATTTTTGATGTTCCAGGAGTGATTTGGCCTCCGGGGTGTTATTTTTGTCCAGTACCTTCATAGATGTGGTTCAAACCTGGGCCACACGTCAAGTGGGGTGTGTGCACTTGAAATGTGTTGAGTTTTTGTATTGACAATATTATTTTGAACTGCATGTTCTTTCGTGTGTGGAGGACACGTTTGTCGTATGAATATACTGAGATGATAGCACCATCTACTGACCGTTTGGAGTCAGAGCACATTATAAATAATGTAGGTAGCATCTTCTGTGAGTTGGCCTGTACTATATACCTACAAGGGCTTTTGTATTATGTACGTGTGTATCTTGCACTCCTTTGTAATATTAGATATTTTATTTTTCATTTTTATTGTAACTTTTAATGGGGACTCCGAGATCATACAAAGTCCATTGACGCCATCTGCTGACCATCTTGCCTCATGGCAGTACCCTTTATCAGATTATCTTTTTTTTGCCCCTTTATCAGATGACCAAGAAAATACCCGAAACACAAGTTGAGATGAATATTTATTAGTCACATACAAAGGTGGCAATTTGGTACAATGTTAACTGAAATTAGTCCAAGGTCACAATTAACACCTTCACTTCCAAAATCACATCAAAGTGACGACAACAACAACAACAACAACATCATCATCATGTTTTATTGACAACACAGCTCAACGATAATTTATTAGTGATTTAACTTTCTTCTTCCATTTCGTTGTGTGACATATATGTCACTGTCTGTATTCACTGGCTGCATTTGAAGGCACCTTGATCGTGCCTTTACCGTGCAACTGAAAGAGGCGCACTTCCGGTTTTCTGGCTCCCCGTGTTGACTCAACCAGGGATAGCGTTACCGCGGTCTTTGGGCTCAGAGGTCACATACCTGCATCACTGTCTGCTCATATTCATCACGTCACAGGCTGAAGTTTGCTGGAGCTGAATTAATATCCTTAATGGCCTTTTCTTTCACCGTCTTTGAGAAGGTTTTGAAGTCTGAAAATAGGTGCTCTGAATTTTTGATGAATGAATCCTTCACGTAATCACCGTGTACGGTGTTTTGCCTGTCATTGTTCCTCGTGTTGCCACAAAACTTCTCATTACAAACATGAAGCAGTCCTTCCTCATTGACTGAAAGAAAATGTTCATTGTCATTCTTAGTCCAGTCTTGTTATCGACTCTTTCTCGTTTTAGCTTTGGGATCCATGCGCACCTACAGTCTATCATGCACACACGCCGGTTTGTTTACAACAGCGGCCGCATGGGGCGGGGCCGCGTGACCGCGCGTCATAGGATATGACGCACTACGTTGACAGAAATGTTGAAATTAAATATTACTTATACACATTTTTACAGCATTTAAAAACGTAAAGATTGTTTTTCCTTCTACTGAAACCACATTCAAACTAGAAATAAAATATAGCCCTCACACTCCATTGAATGATGGACATGTTTGAAAAGGCTCCAGGAGCCACTCCAGGAGCACTCAAGAGCCACATGCGGCTCCGGAGCCAAGGGTTGCCGACCCCTGAACTAGAGGATAATGGTTTCATGTTCTTTGGTCACTGTGGGAAATACCAGCTGAGAGGGAACGGTTTCATCTCCCTCCCCTCTGGTCGCAGTCAGAGCTCCATGTTCCCTCACTCACCTCCGGTCATGAGCTCGGTCACACAGTAGGAGCTTGGAGCAGCTACTCCACGTGGAGAGGAGCCAGTTGAGGTGGCCTAGGCATCCATTTGTGATGCCTCCTAGAGGCACCTCCCTGAACATCTCATCGACGAACGGCAGAAACAGTCACACTTTATTTTAGTTTATTAAATGTAAAAAAACAGAAAAAGTTTAATCTACAGCTCTAGGAACAGGTCTTAAAAACTAATAAATTGAACAGTTGTGCTCCTGGCTCTTCGTGAACAGTTTCAAAGGCAATGAGGACAAACTGAAGGAATCAACAATGAAAAAGTCCAGTGGATTTTCCTCCGGAGCATCTGCAGTTAGCTCTGCAGTGGCACACCAGGGGTGGTGGGTGTGAAGCACCGATACTGGACCCGCACCTCAGATTTGGACAAACAAAACAAAATGTAAAAATTATACATTTAATGAAGTAAAGGATCTGCTTGGATTGTGGTGGAATCGAAGCAGTACTCCACCTCCTCGATCAGTTCTCCACCTCCTCTTCCTCATTTTCCTCCTCGATTCTCTGCTCCTCCTCCTCCTCCAGCTCATTTTCACAGTCCTTTTTCTCCTTGTCTTTTCGTTTCTGCTCGGACACCTCCTTCTTTCCCTTCTGACCCTTCTTGTAAACTAGAAAAAAATAAAGCCAGTTACAAAAAGCAAACTGAAATGAGAAACAAGGGCAAACTACAGCCTGGGGCCTACAAGTGGCCCAAGAACCAGTGTTTCCTGGTCCACAGCTTTGAGCTCTGCTCCTCCTGTCCCTAATACCCGGCTACGTGTGGACATGGCATTTTTAAAAACGAATATTCCCCCCCCCCCTTTGTTTATAAAATAAATTGCATCCACACATAACCGAACATCTGCATTTTCAATGACGCACACGTGATGGAAAATGCAGATGTTTGGACGTTCTGTGTTGGGGAAAAAACCACAGAAGTAGGCGGAGCTTTGATGCTGACATAGAAGAAACTCAGAGTAAAGACATGTTTACAAGCACTGACCCCAGTCCTCAGCCCTGGTTTAGCTCCTGTTTTGGTTCAGCGAGCAGTTTCTAGGGCAGTAAGTTCCTTCTTCAGTGATCAGAGGTCACATGTTTTGTTTGTTGTCGTTTTGGGGGCATACTGTGACGTGCGAAAATGCAAAACTCTGGTTATCTCGGTCTACACGCAAATACATAAACAGAGTTTTCAAAAATCTCCACTTTGCCCAGAGTTTTTTCTATATATTCGTTTGTGATGCTGTGTCATGTGGATGACAGGTGCAAACCAAGAAAAATATCTGCAGTTTAGCAGATACTGGGCTACGTGTGGATGGGGCCTCAGGCTCCTCCTCTTCCCCCTTCTATCAGAAACACAAAATGTGCAAACAAAACTAAAAACAAATCTGTCTGGAGCCACAAAAAATTTATAGCCTTATATAAGGCTTAGATGAAGGCAACACAGGCTTTAAGTGAATATTACCTATATAAGCCTACTATCAAAATTACTAAGTATGGGCTACAAATAAATGATAAGCATTCATGATTGAATGGTTATTTTCCCTACAGAGCATCCTGGAGAGAATGACACACCAAGTTTAACTTCCATTCAGTTTTGCGTTGATTAAATTGTAGAAATATCGTGCAAAAATCAGATATTTTCCTGAAAGTGCACATACTTGCATAATTTTGAATTTAAATATTTATTATGCACATTTTCGTCCTAAACAAAAAAAAAATCAAATATACCCCTCCCCCACTATTTGCATACATTTTTTAAAGCTTCAGGGAGCCAGTCGGGGATGGGGGGGTGGACTCTGAAGGAGGTGAGGGACAGGAGGGTGTTGGTGACCACGGGTTGGTGACCCTTGTCATAGTGGGAGAGTGACATGATACGATTACAGGGCTGAGCTTAGTGTGACGTCATCACATTCACTTTGTAAGGCTGTGACATCACACACCTTCCAGAGCCTCCCTGAGTGGCTCCATGAAGCGCTCGAACTCCATCTCCTCCATCGCCGACATCACGTCGCCCGCGTTCAGAGTCTTCCTCTTTGCCTTCATCGCAAAGTTGTTTGCACTGAAGGAAGCAGAACAGACATAACATACACACATACTACTCTCACACACATCTACATGGTGATGATCCAGGACACTCAAGATTCTACAACATTTATGGACATTTATCAACTCCCCCTATGGAATCAATGTGTTCTATTTTTTGTGTTTAAACTGTTTGATTCTCTGATCTGTGTTGGCGATTTTGACAAGTCCTCTGCGATAACTACTGTTGTGATTTAGGGCTATACAAGAATACATTTAATTAATATTGAAGGTTCACAGAGACACACGTGTGACACGCACACACGTGTGACACGCACACAAGAGAAGCAAACACGCAGAGAGACACACACGTGTCCATGTAAAGGAGTGCAGCTGTAGTTCAAGTTAGAGACAGAAGGATGGTGAGAGCCATGCATCTGGAGCAGGAGGAAATGGAGTCAGCGCGGGAATCTGAAAGTGAGGATTCAAGTAAAGCAATGGAGCACAAAAAGAAGGGGAAAAAGAAAAGTTTGTCAAGTGAATCTGGTCAGTCAAGCGTGGAAGAAACATTTCCTGTTGGTATGACTGCTATCACCAAACAATGTGCTACTGCGAATGAAGACTGAGATGACTAACAAAGAACCTGAATGTGTACATTGTTCAGGAAAGCATAGTGCTGGATCTATAGACTGTCCACGGAAACAGCTTGAAGTCAAAGTGTGTTGTTTAAGAGAAGAGTCGAAGATATCATATGCAGAAAAGCGTGCTAAGGAAGTGGAAGAAAAGAATAATAAAAGTTCAGAGGACACTTCTTCCTGACTTTCATTGCCTTCATCATCAACAGTGAAACAGCGCTTCATGAAAAATCAGACCGTGAAATTATGATCCTAGATAGGGCAAAAAAAAAAGGATTTGGAGGAAACACTGAAAGAGAAAATTGGGTAGAGAAGGGTTTGGGATGGGGATTAGCGCTGGGGTGTATGGTTATTTTAGTTTCAGTTACTGTGGTGGTGAAAATGGTCTTGGACTTTGTGTATGCAGCTGTGCTGCATTTTTTTTTATAGGCAAGGAGCCTCCGGACGCAAAAGGCAGCTATGCCCTGAGAGGCACCCAGTCTGCTGGAAATCAGAAGAAGAAAAAGTTCCTGAAGTTACCATGAGGTGGCGTACAACACAAAGACACTGGCCGCCTGTGAGATGGCTCTGCGGGCTTCTTTGGAGACGTTCACCCCATCAGGGAGCTGGGGGAGAAGACAAACAGGTTTAAGACAGGTTTAAAACAGGACAGAGAAAACCATAGAGTTCATATTAATTTCCTTGTCCCAGGTAAACTGATTGAAAAGCTCATGTCTCTCGGTTTAAAGCCTAGTTTATACTCGCGGAGCTTACGGAGGTGACGTGACGTCACTTGCGCAACGCGTTGGTCACCGCAAGGCCCTTACGTCGCCTGCCGCGCAGCATCGAAATTTTCTAACTACGTAAGGGTCGCCGCAAGGAATCTCTGCTGTGATTGGTCCGTGTGTGTGTATTGGAAGGAAGCATGAAGCGGCTGCAGCAGGGACAATGGACGAGGCACTATGGAGCAGAGAGCTTTGTGCTTCGAAGGAAAAGCAGTTTGGGCTCAAAGCCTGATATACAGGAGACAGTGGACTATCTAACATATATATAACTTATAAACTGTGCAGTCGTTTGTTTTGCACTGTTCCTGTCTTTGTTTGAATCTTAGCTGCGTTTGTTGCTTTCCTCCTGCACTCGTAAATCGTTCATGTTTGTCTCAGATATTTACCACTATTATTGTTTTGCTGTTTGTGCTGAAAACTATTTAATAATAACTATGTTTCCAACAAGAACTGTGTCTTTATTCACAGCATCACAGTTGAAATGACTTATAAAATAATGAATCCATAAAACTATCACATAAACCTACAGTAGAAACACGTGTAATGAGCTCAAACAGCTTTGTTTGCTATTGTTGTTCTGAAGAGGACAAAGTAGCAGCGTAAATGGGACCGCTCCTGTGTGATCGCCCTCATGTGGTTTGTTGTAGGATTACAACATTCTCCTCAAAACTCCGTAAGGGGAACGCGCCAGTATAACATCAATTGTGCTTACGTAGGTCCACCGCAACCGCTAACGTATACACTAGGCTTAAGTGTTGCCATGTGTAAATGGATTTTTAGCTTTTTAACAGACAGATCTCAGAGAGTGAAAATCAATGACTGTTTTTCAGATGTTGTTTCTGTGAGCACCGGATCTCCTCAGGGATGTATTTTGAGTCCTTTACTTTTTACACTGTACACTCACGATTGTGTGTCTTCCTCTGACTCTAATTTGATAAATACGCCGATGATACCACCATCATTGGTCTCATCAGTAACAATGATGAATCCTCTTACAGAGCAGATTCAAAATGTGGTTCAGTGGAATAAAGCTAACAACCTCCAGCTGAACGCATTGAAAACATGTGAACTGGTCATTGACTTCAGTCGCAATAGTTCTCATTTGCCTGTCGCAATCGATAACTCCCAGGTGCAAATTGTAGAGGAGTGCAAGTTTCTAGGTTTAACTGTCCAACGACCTGAAATGTGTCAAAAACACTGACCGTGTCGTTAAGAAAGCTTGTCAGCGTCTCTACTTTCTGCGTAAACTTACAGAATTTACCACTAACTCTAAGATTCTGCTTAACTTTTATCGCTGCACCATTGAGAGTTTGCTTGTTGGCTCTGTGTCTGTGTGGTTTGGAAACATCACAGACAAACAAGCAAGCTTTAAACAAGGTGCTCCGCTCTGCAAAGAGGACTGTGAGCTTCCTGTTCTGGAGGTTCTTTAAAAATCCAGACTTTTAAAACAGAGCTCTTTGAATTATCAACGACTCTTCTGGCCACCCTGGAAAAGCCTTGTTCCAGCTTCTTCCCTCTGGCAGAAGATATTGTTCTCTGAGATGCAGTACATCTCGTTATGCTAATAGTTCTTTCCACAAGCTGATATCAGTTTGAACAGAGAACTTTAATGATCTTGCACTTGTATAGAAACTGTTTTAGTCGGTCGATTTCATAGTGACAATTGTTTACTTTTTTATTTCTGTACTTTTAATGTTGTTTTATGTCTGTACTGGTCTTGTGCACACCGGGGACTTTTGCTAATGTATTCCAATGTGTGGATTTACTGAAAATGGCGAATAAATGAATCTGAAGCTGATCTGAATCTGACGTCGACCACAGTTCAACCAGCTCTTTCCCAGCGCCAGGGCCCCTACACTGCGATGTCGAAATCGATACCTCTCCGCCGCGCTCACTGAGACATGATTCAAACTTAGTCTAGATATGGATATATGGAATAATAGTGTCAGACACAGTTTATGATCTTCTCTCGTCAAAGTGTTGAATGGTCCTACGTTCCTGTTACATTGGAGATGTCACGGAGAAAGTTAAATGCATGTTGTTTGAGGAAATATTTTAACGTTGCAAGATAGCCTGTGCTTTACCCAGGTCAACTTTAGATGAGACGTGTTCTACTGTAAAATAACTCTGATAGAAGTGGTTTGGTCAATAAAATTATGTATTTATGACCGTAATCCCCGCACTCACCGCCTCTTTAATAATCCGGGTGATTACAGCATTGGGCAGGTTTAGGTCCTCAGGTCTCTCTGCCATCATTCACCGCGGTCAGTTCTCAGCTGCAGGCCAGGGATAGAGGCACCAGGCGGGGAAAAAAGTTCCAGCCCGGGGATAGAGGCACCAGGAGAGGTCTCAGCACACTGTGTGTTAGCTCCGTTAGCTCTTCACGCTGCGGCCTCGGTGACTGGATCTCTGTAGAGGACGTGTGGCTCTGTTTGTCTCTGAGACCACGCTCGTGTTCCCCGGGTACAGGGGTGTAGAATGCCGGAGGAGGCTAAGGACACAGATCCACGGACTTTTGTTTTTATTAGATTTTCCCGCGAGGCTTCAACCCAACCACGCGTGCTCAACTTCCGCCTCTGACGTCACCATGCAACGTAGATTAAAATGAATAAACATCAGATTACTAGAAATTAACATAGTTTACCAAAATCTATACACTTCGTCATTCTCTTCTCAAAAGACAGAGAGATTTCTAGATCAAATTAAACAATTTATACCAAAGATTTAGAATGACAGATGTGAAAAGATATCGACATTACTGAAATGTAATGCCACAGTGGGGTGGCTGCGGCAGTAAAGTGCCAAACTGCCGTTGTGTCCTTAGGCAAGACACTTTACCCCCATTGCCAAGAATGAGTCTGGTGTGTGTGTGAATGGTTAGTGGTGGTCGGAGGGGCCGATGGCACATACTGGTTGCCTCGTTTCTGTCAGTGTGCCCCAGGGCAGCTGTGGCTACAGTAGTAATTTATCACCACCGTGTATGGAGTAAAAGAATAATGACATGTAAAGCGTCTTTGAGTGTCCAAAAAAGCGCTGTATAAAAACCGATGCATTATTAACTGAGGAAAAAAAGTTATACTGTCTGGGTCTATGTTATATTCCACATCCTGCATGTTGAAATCAGTGTATTCAGACGAGAGCAGATCCGGATTATTATAGTTATTGATCATTTGTATTAGATTTCCTGAGATGTCAGTTGTATTTGTATCCATGTGCGTTTGTTACCGCCCTTCATTTGTACTTTTCCAGCTCCTCTGTGCTCTTGATCACGAAGATCTTTGCTTCCTCAGGTGCTCCGTTCAGTTATATGAAGACTTTGCAGTTAGATGTCCAGGTTTTTTGTATCTTGTTTTGCTTTCTCAAGTCGCACGCCATTTTTGCAATTGCTGCGTTCGCTTTGGTGAGATGCTCATTCATATATACAATGCCTTGCGAAAGTATTCAGCCCCCTTGAACCTTTCCAAATTTCGCCACATTTCAGGCTTCAAACATATAGATATAAAAAAAAAAATGTTGTCAAGAATCAACAACAAGTGGGACACAATCGTGAAGTGGAACGAAATTTATTAGATAATTTAAACTTTTTTAAAGAAGCTATACTCGACTTTTTTTTCTAAGTAGTTCATAAAAATGCTTTTTACTACATACAAGTTGTATCATAATACATAATTTAATTGAAAACTTGAGGTCATTGATTCAGCTGTGTATGAAATTTATGCCGTGAAAAGTGCTGAGTGGAGTCTTAGCGGGACGCTCGTTCTCCTCCACTCACAGAACAAGGAGCGACCAGCCTGCGTCCTCTAGCCCCTACAGCGCTGCTTAACACCAGGGCTTCGACTTCAAAACTCGAATATAATTCTAAAATAAAATATATATATTTATTATACGGCTCCTCACAGCAGCAGTAGAATGCTCCATTGATTTGAATGTAATTTCAAAACGTTCTACCGGTCATTATTTTCTATTACGGACCTCTCAAAACAATAATGACCGCTGCCCATGGCAACGCTCTCTCTGCTTGTCTTTCAAATGCGTGGATAACTCCGCAAGTAGTTCTGGCCACTCCGGAGCTAGCCACGCTCAATCAACACACTTAAATGTTAATCGGAGAATACTTATACTATACATTCTTCACACACGTGCACGGAAATTTTCAGAATTTTCTGGTCTTGTTGTCTACATGACAAAAATCCTATTTCTCTGCGTCAAAAAGCGATCGTGAAAAACCCGGAAGTAGTTCCGGCCGCTCAATAAACGCAAATGCCAATCAATCAACGCAATGAAATGTTAATCGGAGAGTAATTTATACATATCCAGTCTTAATACAAGTGCACGGAAGTTTTCAGAATTTTCCGTTTACGTTTTCATGACAAAAACACTGATGTAATGCGAGAAAAGGTGATCCCGAAAAACCCGGAAGCAGATACCGGCACATTTTAAGATACCGGCACATTTTCGGACACATTTGCAGAGGATCGAATTATGGATTTAGGTTAGGTTTATGTATGGGTCACTCACCGCTGATGTTCAGAATTCTTTGTTCAGTTTTCATGAAGTTCCAGGGAGTTCTAGTTTGGAAGTTGTCAGCCTAACTGTTGCACTAGCATAGCCACGGGAAAACCTTTGGGAACTATTTTATTTTCTGTCATTAAATAAACCTTTCGGGATTCCTAAAAGTGGACTGAAAGTCGGTACTTATTTTCCGATAATGACCTGCGTAATATACGTTATCCCTTACATATATTTGAACAAATATTAGACAGCCCTTATAATTCAAAATGTATTTAATGACTGCAAATAAAATAGTTAGCTCCCAAAGGTTTCACCGAGACGTGCTAGGCAGGTAACAGCTAAGCTAGCTAGCTGTTTCTTCTTCTTCTTCTTAATTTATTTCCGGCAGGCTGTACACTATAGAAGTGTAATGCTGCACTCTTCCGTTCAGGTTGATACTACATTATTACACTCGTTGGTACAAACTGGTGGAGAGAAGGAAGGAGACAACTGCTTTGTCGATCAAACGCGAATTCTTTACAGAGGAAAATATAGATTTTATTGAAAATACTGCTAATTCAAGATCTGACAGCTGCTTGTACATAATCTGCGTTTCTGTTGAGTATAGAGCGCAAAACAATAACACATGAGGCACCGTTTCAGGTTGACCACACTGACATAATCCATCATGATGCTTGCCAATGATTTTCAAATATGCTGCTAGCCCACAATGCCCCAGCCTCAATCTAACAATCTTTACCTGATTTGCCCGGCTAGATATCCACACAGGCCTAATATTTTGCACCAGAGGCTGAGAATTAAAATAATGCCTCCCCCTTTTCTCTTTCTCCCACACTTTTTGCCATTGTTTTTGCACAAAACTTTTGATGATACTTATACACTCTAATTTTCCCAAACAGATTTTATACTCTATTTCCTCACACAGAAGAGACTGCTTAGCCAGTGTATCAGCTCTCTCATTCCCCACTATACCTGAATGAGATGGGATCCAGCAAAATACTACACTAGATCCCCTTGCTTCAAGCCGACGGAGGCAACACAAAATCTCCAAGATTATATCGGCTCGGGCCCCAGACAGGCCAGCAGATATAGCCTGTAAAGCAGACATTGAATCTGAGTAAACATAAGAGGATTCAAAATTATTCCTCTCTACGCAATCAAGAGCCCACCAGATGGCTAGCAACTCAGTTGTGAACACAGATACTTGATCTGACACACGCATACTCTTACTAATTTCCTTATTAATCACGTAAACTCCAAAACCGGCCCTTCCCGAGCCCGGATCCTTTGACCCATCTGTAAAAACATGATACAACTGATCCTTTTTAAACTCCACAAAATCATTTATTTGGGCACTAGCTCGGCTCTTGTCCATTCCCACCAGATCCAGCCAGACTTCAGGCTCTGGTAAAAGCCAGAATGGAGCTGGGGACCACCCTAGTCCAACCACACTTCCATTCTCCAAACCCACGTTGCTAGCCATCTGACAGACGGATCTTAAGAATGTGGCTTTATCTTCCCTCTTTTCAAACTCCCAACAGTCTTCCAGGAGGCACTTGGCTGCTGAGTTGAGCTTGAAACCAGCTAGTCTAACCCAATACTGGAGACCCAATTTTTGCCTCCTAAGATTCAGAGGAGTCTCCCCCATCTCAACTAATAGAGCAGGAATAGAAGTAGTTGCAAAGGCTCCACTGCAGATTCTAAGGGCTTTCGCCTGTACCACATCCAACTTCCTTAAGACTGTTTTTGCCGCTCCACCAAATACAAAACAGCCATAATCCAATATTGACCTTATCATTGCCCTATAAATCATATGCAGCATTGACCTGTCTGCTCCCCAATCACTGCCAGCCAAACTGCGCAGAACATTAATTACCTTCTCACATTTACAAATAGTTTTATCAACGTGCATTTTCCAAGTTAGCTTTTCATCCAGCCACATACCAAGGAATCTGAACACGTTAACTTTCACTAATTGTTGCCCATATAATTGCAAATTCAGATTAGGAACTTTCTTTTTAAGACCAAAAATCATATAGTTACTTTTTGATATGGAAATCTTAAAACCCCATGTGTTTGCCCAGTGTTCTATTTGACCTAAGGCCCTCTGAGTTTTCCTAATTAAAAATTCAATATTTTTGCCTTTGTGCCAAATGGCTCCATCGTCCGCAAAAAGAGATTTTCCGAACCCTGCACTAACACTTAAAAATATAATTTATCATTACATTAAATAACACAGGACTAATTACTGAGCCTTGAGGCGTGCCATTCAAAATACTTGCTGTCTCTGAGATTTCATTACCTATCCTCACCTGAATTATTCGCTCATTAAGAAAATTCTTAATCCAAAGGAACATTCTACCCCTAATTCCAGCATCAAAGAGTTTAAAAAGCAAACCCTCCCGCCACATGCTGTCATAGGCTTTCTCAATATCAAGGAACACCGCCACCACAGCTTCCTTATTAATTATTGCTCTCCGAATATCTCTATCTAACACCGCAACCGAGTCCATAGTATTCCTGCCAATTCTAAACCCACTTTGATAATTCACAAAAAAATCATTACCCTCTAAAAAGTATACCAGTCTATTTGTAATCATCCTCTCCATCACCTTACAAAGCACTGCAGTTAAAGCTATAGGTCTGTAAGACAATGGGGAAGACGGATCCTTTCCTGGTTTCAAAATAGGAATCACCAGTGCATGTTTCCAAGCCCTTGGAATTGAACTAGCCTCCCAAATGTAATTAAACAGAACAAGGATCTCTTCTAGCACTGGGTCATCCAAATGCTGCAGAAGGGAGTAACTTATCTGATCCTGACCTGGCGTGGTGTTTGCTCCAGCCTCTTTACATGAAGCAGCCATGTGTCCAAAGCGCTGGCACTTGAAGCATCGCATTGGGGGTCTCTGATATACTTTAACTGGAAAAGACAAACACCCTATAAATACTCGCTCTGGCAAAAGAGTCCCACAGAATGAGATCAAGACAGGGGCATTGGGGTTCCCACCTTCACGGGCCTTAAATCGCTTAACCTCACTAACACTCCCGCCCCTGAGATTATCCTTGATTTCCGACTCCGAAATTTCAGCGCAAACGCCATAGATTATACCTTGCACCATTTCTCTTTTTTCACTGATCGAGGCAATTACTTTTTTTCCAGCAATCTTCCCGACTTTGCTCAATTTATTTGCTTGTTCCTTACTCTTGCAAAACACGAGAAGCGCCCCGCCCCGTTTGACAGGACAGGAGCATCCAGGCCCTCACCGAAAGGTTTTAATGACTTGGCAACTCTTATAGGGTTTACCCCTCTGAAACCGTCCGCAGTTTGATCTCTAATTTTAATCACAACTTTATATTCTTCCGTAAGTTTAGACATTTTCACTTCCTGGTTTCCCTCTTTTCCGGTTGAGGAATTAGATCTATCACGCTTTTTGGCCACTATCCTGGTCCTATTCCCTTCAAAACTACCGCTACTAATACCACCTCCCGAGGAGGAGGCCATTCAAACAGAATGCCACAAAGCAATAGATCCTTCTCTCTACTCCCAGAACTCCTCTCCGACGATGGAGGAGCTGTGGGTCTGCTCTCTACCGCAAGCTGTTTCATGGTAACTTCTGGGTTTTTCGCAATTGCTGGGTTTCGATCACTTGTCCAGTGGGCGGAGCCACACAGCAGCGGGGGTCAGGAAGTGTGTCGTCCTGTTCAAAACAAACGCGCGATGGAGGAAAGCGGCTATGCTAACGAACTTCATGGACTGGAAAGGGCCCTATATGATGACAAAATCAAATTACGATATTATTATTGATGTATTTAAGCTGTAAATTATGCATTTCTTGGGTATTTTACAGTAAGCATACATGTGTGTTTGTATTGTTGATGCACCAGTATAGGCTACATACATAACTTTACATAATTACATTATATTGAATACATACATTGTATTCCCTGTATGAGCACAACATGGAGCGAGAAGAACAACAAATGTAGGCCAGTCCCATGAGGGATTTTGTTGTGTGGATAGTGGGCTGTGGCTAAATCCAAAGTGGCCCTACATGGGAGCTTCACATGATGCACTTGTTTCTTGTGACTGCCACGGAACTGGGGTTTGTGAGATAAAGGTAAGACAAATGCAGACTTTTTGCTGTAGGGTTGGTCGATCTGGGAACACAAGTTTTAACTATGTCTGTCAAAGTTAACACTTTAATTCATGCAATTAATCACAATAAAATGATGCTTTAATCAGAGATTAATCTCAGAGCCTGGTGTCTCCCAAAGCTTCCCTGACCAGAGCAGGGACACAGTGCTCTGAGCACACCGGTCACATTCACACATTTCTTGTAATACAGCACCATTTCAATATTAAACTTTAAAAAACAAATGTTAACATATTAATGTAGTAATCATGATTATGTTAACATTAGAGATCCAATCTTTAATGTTCATTATTTTTCAGTGTCCAGAGAGCAAACAGCATGAGGTCAGTCTGAAAATGTGCGCAGGCCAGCCAGGATTCTGTCTCATCAGGGAGGGAGAGTTTGTACAGCTTGACAGGAATCATCCATATTATTATCAGGTTCAGGCTCAGCTTCACATTTTCGATGTAAAATACTGCGACTTCATAGTTTGGAATAAAAATGATATATATATCGAAAGGATACTGCCTGACATACAACTCTGGGATACTGTGATCCCCTTTGTTCAGCAGTATTTCACGCATGGCATCCTCCCCGAAATATTAGGGCAGAAATTCACACGTGAATAACAAAACAATTGTTTGCGTTTTTCTTCTATTTCAGCTGGAGGCAGGGGCCAATATAACTTAGAAATAGCAGTTTTTATAAAAACATGTTGAAAAACATAATTACATTATTATATTCACAAAGCCCTAAATTATTCTGAAGTTTCTACTGGCCAACAGCATACATGTTTTTGAAATAGTTTCACCAACACTAGACATTTAGAAAATAATTAGTTGATATGTTTCATGTACATATCACATCTAAACGAAGACTAAAAAAGTGAGATACTTTACAGTAATTAGCAAACTACCCTCCACCAAAAGGTGAATGTTGTCACATGAACACAACACAGATGTAAATAAAGTGGTTTGTTCTTACTCTTTAAATGTTTGTCTATCCTTCTGTTACTTCACTTAATAAATAGCACTTTCAATGTTTGTGTAAAAAATAAATGGTTTGAACGATGGATGTTTTCAGTGGTCTTTATTCATTTTCTTGAACATTAATTTTAATCACAGCTTATTTACAAGATTAAAGATGTTTGTTAAATTTTTTTGGGAGTGTGAAAAAGATTAAATAGTAATAATTGAAAACCATAAATCTTCTCTTGCCACCCTGGTACAGCAACACTGGAAGTGTTATCTGTCTCGTGGTGACAATTGCTTCCTGTGTGTTTAATACATTTAAATGCTCTACATTTTGATTAAACCACTCAACTATTTACATGCAATAACTTCTTTACTCCAGAGGGACAATAGACTCTGACAGATTGGTCAGCGCACAGCAAATTGCAGCGATTTTATCAACCAATGCCAGTGAGTTGCTTGTTTTTACAGCCATATGTTCAAGAGGCATTGCCCTACTCTGCAAAATTTGAAATTTTCTCCTAACTAAGCCAATTACCCTCTCAACATGAATTCGGACACTTGCCAGTTTTCTGGTTTCTTCAACATCATAGGCAGACAGCTGTTTCTTTCCTCTTGTGAACGCAGGGGTCTTCAAAGAAGCGCAGTACAAGCCTACACTATCGTTCACAGTGAAACCCCTATCAGCAAGCACAACATCTCCAGGCAACAACTTATTCAAGATGCCACACTTCTCTGTAAGTTGTTTGTCACTGGTCCTCCCTCCCCATGCCTGTGAAATAAAGGTAACATAACCCTGAGGAGCAATGCCAATAAGAAATGTAATTGTATTGTGTGAAAGAATGTCCAGGGTTTATGTTCAGGTTTTTATTTTGTTTTATTGTATGTGCATTTATAAGCAGAACTGCCTTTTTTCTATGGGTTAAACAAATGTCATGAAAGTATTGTGCAGGGGAGCAGGATGTGAAAGTGTGCGCAAAGGGGACAGGATGTGGCTGACGCGCGTTAGCACAACAGTTCTCTGAAGTGATAAGAGCAACGGAAAGTTTGAGATGCTTGTACGTTGAGTTGGGGGCGTCACTAGACGCACCAACTGCATTAACTGCTTTTTCTTTATGAACAAATATGGTATTGTGTAATGTAACCACGCCTGCTTTTCTTGTGTCGAATAAAAGTTGTGTCCGGAAAGGAGCACATTGGGAGATCACTCTGCTAGTACACAGGATGTGTCCTAGCAGTCTGATGGCTTGATGCGTTTCCCCCGTGATCACGTAAACTCTTTCTGAACTTTCAGGTTGTGTGGTTTTTGGGTCTATGATCTGTCAGTCACCACACTCAGTGCCTGGTGCCATTCCCTGACAGACTTTGGTCCTTCGAAGCCGGATTCAGGACTCGACGTGGAGGGCGAGGACGGGAGATTGGACAAGTGCCTGGCCAGGCCCGGATAACACCGGAAACCCACCTTTCTACGTGGCAACCTCTCCTCACCGTCCTCTGCGCTGAGGACTGGATTGGTCCCAGTGTAAAGACCAACCATCAACCGAAAGGTCAGAAACATCTCTTATGTTAGAGTGAAAGATCAGACTTAGCTGTGGACCAGGTTTAATGGTGCAAGTGTGCTTTGTTTGAATGGTGAATATTCACACGTTGTGAAATATCACATGAGCGATCCTTTATACTCAAGACAGAGTGTAACTGACCGTGTTTGAGACCCAAGACAGGGTAGTAGTCACTCAAGACAGAGTGCAACTGACCAGTGGTTGAGACCCAAGACAGGGGAACAACCATGAAAAAGAACGGTAAAGGAAAGAAGGAGAAACCCCCGGTCTGCGACTCGGACTCTAGTGGGGAGGAGGAGACCGGGAGGAAGAGAGTTACCTTAGCGGTGGTAAAGACAAAGTCGAAAGAGAAGAGTCAGAAATCTAGGAAGGAGATTCCCTGTGATCCACGTACTCTGGACGCAGAGCAGTGGATGAGGGAATGTTTCCCCCATTCAGTGCAGTTCATAAAGAAATGGCAAAAACGATATGAATGGTGGCAGCCCACATTCTAAATTGACCAAATTGGAAAATTGTTACAGAATCTAAAAGATGCACTGAAACAAAAAGGGAAAGATTATGCAGGAAAACAAACCCTTGCAGCCAGAAATTGGATGTATTCTGCTAAAGCCCTACATAATCGTTATAACCAATATTTGAAGGATCAGAAGAAGGAGAAAACAGAAATCTACACCACCAAACAAATCAGACAGATGGATAGTGACGGCAGCCACAGTCAGGGAAGGGCAAGGCGGCCAGAACTAGTAGCAGATCAAAGTGATGAGGAGGGTGAGTTGAGTCCAGTAAACACCCCGAGGAGACCCACCACATCCACACCAAAGACATTAAAGACAGAGGCACCCCCCCCATACTACCGGTCCGGGCCAAGGCAGTCCCAGTCATTCGGTGAAATATCCTCTAGTAGGGATATGTCCCCAGACCTCACTAAAGGAGGATTATATCCTACCCTACCCACCACTGAAGATTTAACAAGAAATTTTGCCGATTTGACCATGAGCAATGCCCTAGAAGGCAGAACACGTGCACAAACAAAACTCTTGGAGGAGCAAAAAGCTGCCTCAGCCCCAAAAACCCCCAGTGACCAAGCTACGGGATCGTACGTTTTTAGTCCGTACAATCCCTTCGTGGCCAGCCCCTACTATCATGTGGATAGCAGTGCGTTCCCAATGATTCCCCTGCCCAATCCCAGACAGGATGGTGAACAATTGATATATGTGCATCGGCCATGGACTCCAGGGGAACTGAAGGAGGTTGTAGATAGCATTAGAAAAGTAGAAAATAATGTAGAGCATGCTATCGAGGATCTCACCTCTGTGATTCTGTCATTCCGGTTAGACGTAACAGAAACACGAGACATGTTGAGAAATTTTTTCAAAATGAAGTGGCACAAATTCGAACCACATTTCCAACACACCGTGCCATTATGTATACAGGAGAACAAGAGACTCTTACCTTTGTAGTGGACAAACCCAGGAGGGGCAACAAGGGAAAGGGTGGATACCAAGGAAAAAGAGATTACAGAAAGTCAGGACAAGACAAGGATAAGCAAGAATGTTGGGAGAAAGGCCTGTGTTTTATATGCAGGAAGGCAGGACATCTTATGGCTGAATGCCCTAAGAAAAGAGAGAAACCAGACAAGTCTAAGGGAAAGAAGCGAGAAGAGAGAGCAGCGGAGAGTAGTGACAGTGAAGCATGACTCCCGGTATTGGGGGACTCTGTGGAAACCACAAGGGATGAATTGTCCAGTGATTCCTCAGAGTCAAATCTAAATTGGGATAACGATCATCTAATGGAGGAAGAAGAATTGGAATTATATCTGTCCTCCACACCCCAGGATTGGGCAGTGAGACCTGAAATAACATTATTGATTGAAGGGACACCTATTTTGTTCCTTGTGGACTCAGGGGCACAAATGACTGTACTAAGAGACATAAAACACATATCAGTGTCCCGACAAACCATTAGAGTAATGGGTGCAAGTGGAAAACCTGTTGAGTGTAAGATGAGCAAGCCATGTTAGATAGAGATCCCTGACGACCCAGACTCGGAAGTGGAGCTTCCCGTGGTGTTAGCCCCACATTGTCCACACAATTTATTAGGACGAGATTTAATTTCAAATTTGGGACTAATTGTGGGGACCGGACCAGATAACACGCTGATTGTAACCAAAGGAAAACTCACCGGACCAGGACTTTATGTGGTACAAAACACCGGAGACATACATTACTGGTGGAGCCTTGATTTAAATAATCAGCCTCCGTGTTCGGTGGGGGACACAGTAGTCGCCATAGCTCAAAAGTATATCCCCAAGACCGCTCGAGTAAAGAGCGCTGACAAATTACACTTGACACTCAGATACAAGGATGCACCGGGACCTGACCCCATTTATGATGATTTCCGGTTAAATTTCCGGGCAGTGGGAATCCCCAGAGTACATTTAAAGGAGAAGTGACCGACAGTACAGGTATTTGTCTCAACTGAAGAACAACAGCAGTTGGCACAAATCCCAGACAAACTCTGGAGTAAAGGACCTGCTGACGTAGGGCTTATGAAGGGCGTAGAACCTGTGGAAATAATACCAAAGAATGAATACAGACCCAGGATCAGACAGTACCCACTGAAACCCGACGCAGACGAGGGCATAAAACCTACTATTGACCCCCTACTACAAGCAGGAGTGATCAGATTGGCTCCTGAAGTGACGTGTTTGACCCCAATATTTCCAGTAAAGAAGGCACCTCCGTCTACAGCCTGGCGCATGGTCCAGGACCTCAGGCATGTAAACGAGGCAGTAGTGCAGAGGGCACCCAACGTTCCTAATCCACACACGCTATTGAACACCATTGATCCAAATGCTAAGTATTTCAGTGTAATTGACTTAGCGAATGCGTTCTTTTCCATCCCATTGACCGTGGCGAGCCAGGAGTGGTTCGGGTTTTGTTACCGTGGGAAAAAGTACACATTCACACGCTTACCCCAAGGTTATTGTGAATCACCAACTATATTTTCGCAGAACATTGACAAATTGATCTCAAATTGGCAACCGCCTCACAATAGCCAGGTCATCACCTATGTGGATGACGTGCTCTTGACCAATCCGGTACAAGAACACTGCAAAATCCTCAGACACGCAAAGCATGCTGAAATAAAGAACACTGAGGAGAACGCTGTGAAAGCTGGCGCGCAGGAGACGGCCCAGCATCAGGCCAACCTCACGTTGATCAAAATGACGGGCAGACAATTCCGTCGTGGAGGTCGTGGTGGTAGAGGACGGAGAAGAGGTGGCAACGGACATTTCGAGAACGATCGTGACCATGACGACCAAGACAAATGTTTCAACTGTGGTGAAATTGGACATTGGAATCGTGACTGTCCCCAGCCACGCCGAGATGCGGGACGCTGGAGTGGACGTGGACGGGGTGCGAGACCGGAGGACCAGCAGAGATTTTCTTCAGATTGATGTCTTGTTGACGTGGGATCCGAGAAAGCAACTATACAGATGAGTAATGCACACACTCTTACACACAACACACTAACTGCTAACTGCAATGAAGACGCGCTTGCTACTGATTCACTGCTTGGCTTAATTGAGGATAGAATTAGGGAGTTAGAGGGCGGTGACAGGCCCAACACAGGGACCTACTTGGCTTATGAAAATGAAGCTTACAGGAAAATGCCAACTATTGTTTGTGAAATTGAGGGTAAACCGATCACTTTTTTAGTAGACTCTGGTGCAACCCACAGTGTGATTCAGACAAAGGAGCTCTCAATCAAATTAAGTGGTAGAAGTGTCTTTTCCACAAGTGCCAGTGGACAAACGGTACCGGAATCTTTTTCTGTTCCGATCAAATGCACTTGGGCAAACGAGCGTAACCCAGCAACAGCAAAACATTCATTTTTGATGTCTGACCTTTGTCCTGTAAACTTGTTAGGCCGTGATTTAATGATAAAATGGGAAGTTGTGATCACATCGACAGCAGAAGGCCTTAAAATAGACAGAGGTGCGTGCGCAACTAATTTTGTCAAAGTAAACACAAACTGTCCTATGTCTGTATATCAGTGGTGGGCTCACCCCGCCAGCGCCAGTTATTTGATGGAGACTACATCTCCATTTCTTAATCCAAAATCTGATATATTGAAAGCTGAGGACCTGCATTGTGTGTGTCATTTACACCATAGCCCTGATTGTGAATTTGAAGAAACGTTTAAACTGGGCTCAAATGACTGCTTGATTATTGCTGACGTGTACTTTGATGATTTCAAGTGTGCTGTTTCAGTAGAGTTAAGCCAGTCACAAAAACAATGCTATCGTCTTGAAAATTCAAGTCCTCATATTTCAATTGCAAAAGCAAAAGCTGACACATGGCAAACCTTAGGCTTTTTTGTACGCAGATGTACTTTGGCAAAGGATTGGCAGGCGTGTGACCGTGGAGAAAATGTGTTTTATTCACAATCCGTTTGCGCGTATAAAATGTCTCATACGAAGACAGCTGATGTGCTAAATTCAGTGCTTTTGACGTCTTCATATGATGACAATGACGGACCAAATTTGACTCTGACTTCTTTGACTTCTCCTCCGCTTGAGATTTCACCTTTGTTATCACAAGTACCGGACAGTCTGTGGGCAAAAAGTAAACATGATGTTGGTTTGATCAAAAACTGTCCACCTGTTCGTATTGAAGCTAAATCTGATTATAGACCGAGGCAGCGTCAATATCCTTTGAGACAGGAGGCCATAGAAGGAATTACACCTGTTTTTGAATCATTTCTTGAGGCGGGCATTATTGTCCCATGTGAGGACTCACCAGTGCAGACACCTATCTTTCCAGTAAAGAAAATTAGACCAGCAGATAAACCTACAGAGTGGCGTTTTGTGCAAGACTTGAAGGCGGTGAACGCTGCGATCATCTCTCCTGTTCCCAATGTGCCTAATCCGCACACTCTTTTGAGTCAGATACCAGCAGATGCAGAGTGGTTTTCTGTGGTGGACTTATCAAATGCTTTTTTCTCTGTGCCTGTGGACAGGGATTCACAATTTTGGTTTGCCTTCTGTTTTAATGGGAAAAGGTACACTTTCACACGACTTTGTCAGGGCCTAAACTCAAGCCCCTCATTGTTTTGTGAGGCTCTCAACCACAGTCTAGCGTCTCTTGTGTTGACAGACGGGACTGTTTTGATTAATTATTTGGATGATTTGATGATTGCTAGCCCCACAAAAGAACAATGTGAAGAGGACACAATTAAGCTTCTCCAACACTTGGCTGAGGAGGGCCACAAAGCTTCTGTTTCAAAGTTGCAATTTGTCAAACAAAATGTTGTGTTTTTGGGTCACATTATAACCCCTGAGGGTAAAACCTTGTCACAAAAGCGTGTGACGGCAATAGTTGATGCTCCGAAGCCCTCAAACAAAAAGGAACTTCTTTCATTTTTGGGAATGTGCTCATATTGCAGGCATTTTATCGCCAATTTCTCTGAGAAAGACAAGCCTTTACGTGATATGACTGTGGGGAGGAACATGTGTGCGTCCTCTCCCCTCGTGTGGACTCCAGAGGCAGAGCAGGCCTTTACAGACTTAAAAATTGCTTTGCAATCGGCTCCAACTCTGGGAATCCCAGACCCAAATAAACCTTTTGTTCAGTTTGTGGACGAGAGATGTGGATGCATGACATCAGTACTTTTGCAAAAACATGGAGATCTACTGAAACCTGTCGGTTATTTTTCAAAACTTCTTGATCCTGTGGCGAGAGGTCTCCCTGCTTGTTTAAGAGCCATAGCCGCGTGTGAAACAGCAGTATTGGCATCACGTGACTTTGTTGGATTCTGCCAGCTTTTCTTGTTTGTTCCACATTCTGTTGCTTTGATACTACAGGAGCAGAAATCTTCACATCTTTCTGCATCTCGGTGGCTTCGATATCATACAACGCTCTTGGGATTGCCACATGTGACTGTCCATAAATGTTCTACACTTAATCCTGCCACATTGTTACCCCTCCCAGGAGAGGGCACACCGCACTCATGCATGGCAGAGCTGAATCAGATCTGTACTCCAAGACCAGATCTTTCTGATACACCATTGACTAACCCTGATTTAATTCTCTATGTAGATGGATCAGCATATCGAGACCCGGACACCGGAAGGTCGCATGCTGGATACGCTGTGGTGGACGACCACGCAGTCGTTCTTTCTTCCTCTCTTCCATCGATGTACTCGGCACAATTGGCAGAGCTCGTGGCGTTGACAGAGGCGTGTGCATACGCAAAGGGACGGTCTGTTACAATATTCACTGACTCCCGCTATGCATTTGGGGTGACGCATGATTTTGGTGCACTGTGGAAACATAGAAACTTTCTAAAATCTGACGGAAAACCAATTTTACACCACACACATGTTGCAGCATTGTTAGAAGCTATCTTGCTCCCATCTCAGATTGCAGTGTGTAAATGTTCTGCCCACACAGGTGCAACGGACTCTGTTTCATTGGGTAACGCTAGGGCGGACAGAGCTGCGAGAGCTGCTGCTAAACAGCTTCTCCCCTCATCAGCTTCCTTCTCCCTGCCCCATGCTGTCCCCCCAGAGACCCCTCCTCTTTCCCCTCCCGCCTCTCTGAAGGACCTCTGCTCACTCTCTTCCCCTGAAGAGCGGCGCACGTGGGCGGAGTCTGGAGCTGTTTTCCAAAATGGCGTCTGGGTAGGCCCAGATTTGAAGCCATGCCTTCCCAAAAGATTATTTAATTGCTATGCTAAGTTAACACATGGGTTGGACCATGTGTCAAAGGGGAATATGTTTCAAGCAGTCCAACAATTTTGGTTTACAAAAGGGTTTTCTACATTTGCTGCAGAGTTTTGCAGAAGCTGTTTGATCTGTGCACAGAATAACCCGGGTAGGCCGAGGTCTCTGGCACAAGCAGCTCACCCAGCTCCTACAAGACCGTTTGAACATGTCATGATGGACTTCATTGAATTAACACCCAGTGAAGGGAAAAAATTTTGTCTTGTAATGGTGGATATGTTTTCAAAGTGGGTTGAAGCTTTCCCTGCAAAACATGCGTCCTCCGCTGCAGTAGCAAAAGCCATTTTAACTGAAATTCTTGTAAAATGGGGAATCCCTCAGAAATTGTCCAGCGATAATGGGTCGCATTTTGTTAATGAAGTGATAAAACAACTGTCTGATTATTTGAAATTTGATTTGAAAACTCACTGCAGCTATCACCCACAATCTGGTGGAGCTGTGGAGAGAGAAAATTTCACAATAAAATCAAAACTGGCCAAATGCTGTCAGGAAACAAACCTTAGCTGGCCAAAATGCTTGCCAATTGTCCTGATGTACATGCAAATGAGAGTGCGCACGCGTAACAACCTGTCCCCATTTGAGATTTTGTTTGCAGCTCCCCCCAACGTAGGAATGGGACCTGCGGGACCTCAACCAGATGCCATCCTGTGCGAGGATGGCATGATAAGGTATTGTATAACCCTAACAAAGTCTCTTTCTGATATCAGAAGACAGGTGTCATCGGCCCTTCCCCAGCGTGCGGACCATCCACTTCACAACATCCAACCCGGCGACTTCGTCCTGATAAGGAACTTCAAGCCAAAGAGCTGGAATCACCATCGCTGGCTTGGCCCATTCCAAGTTCTCCTCGTCACTCACACCGCTGTGAAAGTCCAGGAGAGGCAGACCTGGGTCCACGCATCGCACTGCAAACAAGTCCCAGCTCTTCTTGCGGAGCGTACAACGGAAGCATAAGGAGGATCTTACCCCCTCCCAACGCGAAAGGAGGGTCACACACACACTACCCCCTCCCAACGTAAAACATTGTTAGAAATACATTGTTAGCTGCACCAGGAGAAAAGTGCTGGTAACTACACTCCTAGGTCATAGATGAGCAGAAGATAGGTAACACAAGAAGATCAACAAGTGACAATCCAAGTCCATGATGCGCCACGGCCGGGAGCACGGTCCTTGGCATCCATTCAGGCAGCAGGGCCTTTGCGGGATGAGAAAGACTTTGTGTGTGCTCATGTTCATTTCCTTCCTCATTGTGTTTCCACTGTTATGGTTTGAAGGTCGGGAGAATAAAAAGAACAATCAAACACAGGTCGTTGTCAATTACACTTCTAACACCTCTTCATTTACATCAAAACGTGTGAAGAGGGAAGATGTGGCCGAAATGGATTTTGCGTGGTCACGTGTTTTGGCTCAGTCAATGAATCACACCAGTGTATACACACTTAATTTGTGGTATCAATATGCAAAATTCTTAGCAGAGTCACAGAATCGCTCAAATTGCTACATTTGTACTCATATGCCTATTGCGTCATCAAACCCACAAATCACACCTCTACCAATGGTCGATGCATTTACACATTTTCCAAAGATTCTGTATTCATCTGTCTCTGTTGATTATTTCAATGAGACCGTCACAAAGCGTACAGGTAAATGTCTCCCCCCACTCAAACCGGCTGTTAGTTCTGATTTCTTCAATTATTGGTTTAATGATGAATTAGATCCAATTTTTGGCCCGGTACATATCAGACCTGGTACTAAATTTGTATGTTACACTCTATCCATGACCATTACAGATTCTCCTATACAGATGGGACGGATCCCTATGTCATTTTGTTTAAATGTGTCTAACCGTGCACTTCTTTTCATGGTAATTCAAGTTTAAACACTTCTCAGGCCGCTCCGGGTAGTACATGTGCCCCATACTTCACGGTTCCTGACTCAACAGGGACTAATCCTCTGAAGGGTGTTTTGTGGCTGTGTGGCTTCAATGTCTATGTGAAGCTACCATTTAATTGGATAGGTCGTTGTGCTCTGATGATAGCTTCAGATCACTCTTACATCATCTCTACCATTCCTAGATCGCGAGGTAAGCGCGATTTTGCTGCTCATGATGCAGTTTGGGGGACGGACGTTCCAGATGATCACAAACTGTGGACCAAGCCAACAAAAGTACTTCTCTCCTTGTTCCCCCAGGTCGGTATAGGGAAGGTTATGCTTAGAATGGAAACCTTGAATTATCGGTTTTCAAGTTTTGTGAATTCAACTGTAACTATTCTAGAGGCCAACAGAGTAGAAGTAAATGCGTTGCGTGCCGTTGCTTTACAAAACAGGATTGTTTTGGACCATTTGGTTGCCTCAAGTGGAGGTGTTTGTGTTTTACTTAATCAGACCGCTTGTTGTACTTATATTCCTGATAACAGTGCCGATGATGGGATCATTGCACAGGGTATTCGAAATCTAACCACTTTGCGCGATGCGGTTAACCGTGATTTTGTTCTAGATGCTTCATGGTTTTCAGACTGGCGAGCGTGGTTGGTTCAAATAGGTACTGGACTTGGAGTAATATTAGTACTGCTAATAGTGCTGTCATGTTGTGTCATTCCTTTGATCCGTTCATTGATCCGACGTATGATCTCGTCGACACTCGTTCAACATACTTCTCTTAACCTGCATGTTGACTGTCTTGATGAGGACAGTGATCCATTTAGTGAGATGTTACTTGATGATTTTGAGTAAATTGGTTTGTATGTTTAACCCATTTTATGACGGATTTTCTTAAACCTACTAGGTGTGAAAGTTTTGATGTTCCGGGGTTTCTTATATTTTACTTATATTTTACTTATATTTTACTTATATTTTACTTATATTTTACTTATATTTTTAGTACTTGATAGCATGTGTGTGATTGATTTAAGATAATCAAAGGGTAGATTGTTATGGTCAGTTACCGGCACAGGACAATTGTAATCATTTAGTCGATACATTTGCCTTGTTTCCCAGCATTTAGAAATGTATTACACAAGACTGCTTGTCTGCGTTTCTTTCTCATAGCCTTGGTCACCATCTGCAGGTGCTTATCTGAGATGAACTCACGGCGTGTTCTTTTGTTATCTGTTTCTTCCGCGTCTCCCATCTTGTCAAGGTCTCTTCACAGCGCTTAATGTATCTCTCCCAAACTTTCCCGTCTGCAGCCGCGTATGACTCATCTCTCTTGTGACGAATGCTCATTGTTCTGTCTGACACACCTCCAGTATAAGATCAACACGCTGGTTGAGGGAAACAGAGAGACACGGCGTCACTGGACCCGTTTCTGTCTGGCTCCTTTTCTGCGCAGAAATGTCATTTTTGTACTCATCACTTCTGTAAATAAACTGCACAAAAGGACAAGTTTGTTTCCTCTCGGTTTCATTCATTTGAGGCATTAGAATTTCCATAACAAGTATTTAGCAGAAACTGGCAACAAGGTCAGTAAAGACAAATTGCAGCTGTGGAAGGAAAATGTTAAATATTTGGGACACACACTCACTCAGGCTGGACGGTCAATTTCTGATGACCGGAAAGAGGCTATTGCTAAAGCCCCACAACCACAGACGAAAAAACAGATGATGTCATTTCTGGGACTGACTAATTACTGTCGACTGTGGATCCCGGACTATGCTAAAATTACCAGACCACTACAAGCATTGATCCACGACACCCCCATGAATATGGGAGACAAACTGACCTGGACTACAGAAGCTCTAGACTCGTTTTGTTTATTAAAACAGACCCTAATGTCGACCTCTGTTCTCCAGCTCCCAGACTATGACAAACCATTTGTACAAACATGTGACGCGCGTGATGGATGCATGACCTCAGTCTTAACACAGAAACATGGAACTAAACTGAAACCTGTAGCTTACTACTCTACTAAATTAGACCCTGTGGCACAAGCATTGCCCCCGTGCGTACAGGCTGTAGTCGCGGCTGCAATGGCGATCCACGCATCTGCTGAAGTAGTATTGTTCCACCCATTGACTCTCATGGTACCTCACGCAGTAGCAATGCTGTTGTTACAAACAAACATGGCATTTTTATCTCTATCTAGACATTTGAGTTGTGCAGCTACACTGTTATCACAGCCACATTTGTCAGTGGTAAGATGTAATGTCCTGAACCCATCCACGCTGCTACCGACTGAACAGGACGGGACTCCCCATGAATGTGATAAACTGGCAATGGAAGACGTCAGACCACGACCAGACCTAAGTGACCTACCACTGACTAAAGGAGTAACTGTGTACATTGATGGATCAGCATCAAAAGATGCACAGAATCACAATCGTGTTGGATATGCGATCACAGACCAAACTAAGCTGCTAAAATCAGGACGTCTGAAAAGCAATCTATCAGCACAAGCTGCAGAACTAGTAGCGCTGATAGAAGCGTGTAAATTGTTCCAAGGTAAAAGTGTAACCATTTATACAGATTCACAGTATGCTTTTGGTACTGTCCATCAATTCTGTAAACAATGGGCGAATCGTGGTTTCCAGACGGCCTCAGGAAAACCGGTAACACACAAGAAATTGCTAATTGACCTGCTGGAGGCAATAAAATTGCCCAAAGCTATAGCTGTATGCAAATGTGCAGCGCATACCAAAAATGATGACTCTGTTTCCCTAGGAAATAGATTGGCAGATCTGGAAGCTAAGAAAGCAGCCTATGTAAACATTGTAAATACTGAACCGACTGTACCAGATGATTGTGACAGACATGAAATCCTGAAACAGTATCAGGAGAGTGCGACAGCCTCAGAAAAAGCTACATGGAAAGCAAAAGGGTGTGTGATAGAAAATGGACTCTACGTTGGTGACGATAAAAAACCATGGTTACCTAAATCTCTGTTTAATTGAGCTAGTAAATTGACTCATGGTCCTTGCCATGTGTCAACAGGGGGAATGAATGCATTAGTAAATCAATACTATACAACAATAGGGTTCAATACATATTCAAAAAATTTTTGTAGACAATGTTTGATATGTATTCGAAACAATTCCCAGGGAGCAGCGAGACCACAGAGAGGGAAGTTCCCAGAGCCTCCACACCCGTTTCATACAATACACATGGACTATATAGAACTAGGCAAAACCAACGGACTACGGTATTGTTTAGTAATCATTGATGCATTCTCCAAGTGGGTAGAAATGTTTCCTACTGCAAGTAATGACTCACTCACAGTGGCTAAGGCCATCTGTAAGACCATAATACCGACTTTCGGGATTCCTCAGATAATACGATCAGACTGTGGTGCTCATTTTGTTAATGAAGTAATCCATCGTATAGGTGAACACTTGGGAATAACATTGAAAAATCATTGTGCCTACCATCCTCAATCAGCAGGACTGGTAGAGAGAGTAAACGGAACAATCAAAAATAAACTCTCCAAAGCTACCAAGGACACAGGAAGAACGTGGCCACAATGTGTGGATCTTGTAAAAACTAATCTACATATTTTACCCGCTCAGAACTCTTTGTCTCCATTTGAGATCCTGTATGGAAGACCATTTACAATTCCAGACTTACAACTAATTGAGAAGGACAGACCGGACACTAGTCCAGACCTGGTGACATATGAGACAGCTGTTTGAGAGCCGAGAAATCCAAAATGTGCATAAATTGCCTGCCGAACCATTCTCTCAACAGGAAAGGACTGTGAAACCAGGGGACTGTGTGTTCATCAAAGTGATAAAGAGGAAGTCCTGGAACAGCCCACGGTGGGAGGGTCCACACGTCGTCACCATCTCCACTCCCACGGCAGTGAAGATTGAGGGACGGACCTCGTGGGTGCACCTCTCCCATTGCAAGCTCCGAGACCAACTCGACCCGAACGCCTAGAGAGACGCAGGACGTCGCTGGTAAGCTGTGACAACAACGGTACTGTAACACACACAACCGCTACGATGAGATCGATCCAGGTTCTTATAGGTTTAGTCCTAGGCCTGGCTACGATGAGATCGATCCAGGCTCTTATAGGCTTAGTCCTAGGCCTGGCTACGCTGACCTTCACAGCCCCAGTCAACAACGTCGCCAACGGTCCAGAGCAGCCACAGAAGACCCCAGGAGAACTATGTACTGAACTATATGGAAGAATAACATATGGCTCAGGGTTTTGTTTACCCCTTGAGGGTAATTTTTCTCTACAGATACCCTGTAGCGTGCTGTCCGATGTCCAGGGAAGACGTCCCACAGGTTGTACCCAACATGACCAGTGGGTTGTAGAATCTAAAGGGAAGGATGCTCGGTTGTTCCCACCAGGTACTCCCACATCTGTACCGTACACCGCTATAGAAGGGGGGTTGTGGGTGCACTATGACGTTGTTGCAGGACACTACCAAGCTGACCCTGATAACCCAGATACATGGTACCGCCCTGTTAGACCCTGGTGGTTGATGCGCAAATCTAAAGGAGGGCATTATCTCCTCAACGTCCGTAGATCTAAAGAAACATTGATACCATCCCCCACCTTGATCTACGCTAAAGGGGGAGCGGTGGTTATTGAAACAAACGCTGATACATGGTTCAGGACCACATCAGGAGTTTCAGGCCATCAGAATAATTGGCTTTTAATAGCAGAACAAGCGGCAAAGCGACAACCCAGAGATTGTGTAGTGTGCATGGGACCACGACCCCCAGTACGTGTAGTCCCCGCCCCACTACCCAACAATGTGGATGTGCTCAACCTAATGACGCAGACTGCTTTAGCTGTTGACCTTAAAAAATATGCTGAAACTTTTCCAGTGATTCCCCCAAGCACGGGGACACCCATGTTTGACTCCGAAGTGGCTTTCATGAATTTCACATGTATCCTGATCATAGGTGACAGAGGCACACCCGGTGAGTCAAAAGAAACTATGTTGTCCCCTAAGTACTGTCAAACAACCATACACAGGAAACGGGGTGTGACAACGGTGTCCAGGGCTGACCTATGGTGGTGGTGCGGAGGATCAGTGCTGCGTGACAAACTCCCCACCACGGGTCGCTGTGCACTGGTCACTCTGATCATTTCTACCTCCATATATGAGATAGACTTCGATGTGCTGCTTGCAGGCAGGCCTATTGTCAAACCACAGCTACCCAATTCCATGACTAGGTTTAACCGAGAGGCATTAGACTGGCTCCCAACACACAACCCCACTTATATAGACGCCATTGGGGTCCCCAGAGGAGTGCCAAATGAATATAAACTAGCTGACCCCATCGCCTCTGGTTTTGAGAGTCTGATTCCACAGATTGTGATAAATAAGAATGTTGAACGCATCAATTACATTCATTACAACGTTCAAGTTCTAGGGAATTACACCCTGGCGGGACTGAAAGCTGTCCATGAGCAATTGGAAGCAACCTCACTCATGGCATTTCAAAACAGAATCGCCCTAGATATGTTGCTGGCCGAAAAGGGAGGGGTCTGTTCCCTGTTCCCCGATGGTCAGTGCTGTACGGCCATCCCAAATAACACACGGTCAGGAGGAAAATTGACACAAGTTCTACAAGGATTGGAGAAGTTTAATTTACAGATGAAGGCTCATTCTGGTGTCAACAATGCCTTGGAGTCTTGGTTTGACCGGTTTGGCAAATATAAAGACCTGGCTAAGGCAATTTTTCTGGGTTTGACTATAATCCTAGTATGTCTTATTGCTTTCATATGTTGCTGTATTCCATTATTTCGTGTTGTGATGAAAAAGATGGTGTTCAACGCGCTGAGACCACTGGAAGGCCTGATGACTCAGGAACAGGTACGCTTGATTGATGTTGACATACTAGACCCAGATGATGACTTGCCTGACGACGATCCTGGACGTAGATAGAGAGTAAATGATTGTTGACCCATGTTGTACAAATTCTCCAAAATTCATGAAGGAGCTAATCCAAACCCTAGCGGGAAGATTAGCCTCGGAACACTTTCTGTGAAATTTTTTTAAACAGGGGGAAAATGTGAAAGAATGTCCAGGGTTTATGTTCAGGTTTTTATTTTGTTTTATTGTATGTGCATTTATAAGCAGAACTGCCTTTTTTCTATGGGTTAAACAAATGTCATGAAAGTATTGTGCAGGGGAGCAGGATGTGAAAGTGTGCGCAAAGGGGACAGGATGTGGCTGACGCGCGTTAGCACAACAGTTCTCTGAAGTGATAAGAGCAACGGAAAGTTTGAGATGCTTGTACGTTGAGTTGGGGGCGTCACTAGACGCACCAACTGCATTAACTGCTTTTTCTTTATGAACAAATATGGTATTGTGTAATGTAACCACGCCTGCTTTTCTTGTGTCGAATAAAAGTTGTGTCCGGAAAGGAGCACATTGGGAGATCACTCTGCTAGTACACAGGATGTGTCCTAGCAGTCTGATGGCTTGATGCGTTTCCCCCGTGATCACGTAAACTCTTTCTGAACTTTCAGGTTGTGTGGTTTTTGGGTCTATGATCTGTCAGTCACCACGCTCAGTGCCTGGTGCCAATTCCTGACATATTGTGATGTTTATAATTGGACCAGGTTTGTGCTCTTGCCAAAAGATTTGTAGGCCTTTCTATGAATACTTCAAAACAGTCCACTATCACTGCAACTTTAAGTCCAAAAGCTTTTCTGAATGACATGGGCATGGTTGATTGTAACACTTCTCGATCAGGCCACTCTATCAGAAATTCTAGTCTTTTGTGGAGAATGTGAATCAATTTATGCATAGTTTTGGACACAGTGCCTGTTGATACATTGAATCGATATGCAAGATCTTGGAGCTGAAGGTTTAATCTTAGACGCATTAATACCATTATAAATTGTTGAAATTTAGATAGTGGTGACACAGTGATGTATGGTTCACAGAGCTGAAAAATGTGCATCAAAACCAAAAAATTGGGAAGTCCAGTGTAAAATTTAGTTTTGTCTTCATTCTGAAATGACTGGTGTGAATGTGAAGTCTGAAACGGTTTTCTTGAGGTTGCAGATCTCAGATGTATCACATCTCATAGACTCCTCCATCCTTGTGATGTCAGCCATGGATAGAGACGTCTGGCATGCTGCATCTACACATTTTTGAAAAGAACAAATGACAATGAATAGCTAACCAGGAACTACTCATATCCATCATAGACAGACAGAGAGACAGACACATACACACACGGAGTACAAAATAATTGTATATACAAGTAAAAAAAGTACCGTGCTTACCCTTGAAGTGCTCCTCTTCGTGAATCGATGATCTTTCATCACAGACGTCAGGTGTGGATGTGGGAGCCTCCTCAGAGGCTGTAGAGGGGCTCTCCCGAGCTGCAGCCCTTTGCTTCCTCTGGAGTGATGCTTCAGTTTGTGGCTTTCCACGTTGATACCCGAGGTTTAAAGTGGGGGCCCAGTCAGGTGATTTCACGTCAACAGGTGCACTCGGGTGCCCTGAAATATAAATAATAATGTGTATAAAACGGCAATGTAAATAAGATCTTTCAACTAGTTCAGCGTTAAATAAACCATTAGCTTAGCAACATTAGCATTCGTGACTGAATATCATAGTCCTAGTCAACACAATTAATTAGATTAATGTCCATTCTTTATTCCAGGTCAATGTAAAGTGGCTAGCTAATTCATTAAATTACAACTTACCAGTTAGAAAGTGATCGCTGCATACTCTAGCATGGTCCGCTTCAGCTCCTTTAGATTTCAGCCGCAGATTCTTGAGCCATTGTTCTCGCCTCTTCTCCGTGATTTTCTTAACATTTTCTCCTCTATGAGACGCTACCTTTGGGACACAAAAAAAACCCTTGTCCTTCTCACGATTCGAGCGGTTGCTGCATCCGTAGACAGCACAGCATTTCGGCATTTTGAGATCGAATCGAGGCAACTTTACATGTATTTCAATGGGCCGTTTCACTTCCTGACCCCAGGACAACTTTCGCGCCTTTGCCGTGACGTCACCCGAAACCCAGCAATCGCTTTTTGTCACTTTAAAACAGTATTTTTGTCATGAAAACGTTGACAGCAAATTCTGAAATTGTCCATGCATGTGTGTTAATGATGTATATGTATACTGTATTGTCCGATTAACATTTAATGGTGTTGATTGATTGATATGTGTTTGTTTATTGAGCGTGGCTAGCTCCGCTAGCTTCTCTCGTTGTACTTGCGGCGTAATGGCAGTATTTTACACACCTGAATTACAAACAGAGATTGCATTGTCAAAGGGCAGCGGTCATTATTGATTTGAGAGTTCTGTTAAAGAAAAAATGATCGGTAGAATTACATTCAAGTCAATGGAGTCCTACTGCTGCTGTGAGGAGCTGCATAATAAATTATAATTAATTACTCAAATATATTCTAATGTTTTAATGAATACATTCGGATGGGAAACAAGCAGTATTCTTTTACCTATATATTGTGTTAGCAGTGCGTTGCTTTAGTACCATTTCATCTGTGATTGTTGTAAAGCTTACAAGAAGTTGTGCTAATGCTAATGTTAGCATACATGTCAGATCGCAAATTGAGCTAGATGGCTCTGTGTTATGAGAGCGTAGGGCAAATGAAAAGCCATTGAGCGAGTTGGGGGGGCGGTGCTAAACATTCAAACCTTGCAGAAACGGGTATAGCGCCTTTAACAAATAAAAAACTGAAGTGGGGCGTGCAATATTATTCGGCCCCCTTGCGCTAATACTTTGTAGCGCCACCTTTTGCTGCAATTACAGCTGCAAGTCGCTTGGGGTATGTCTCTATCAGTTTTGCACATCGAGAGACTGGAATTCTTGCCCATTCTTCCTTGCAAAACAGCTCGAGCTCAGTGAGGTTGGATGGAGAGCGTTTGTGAACAGCAGTCTTCAGCTCTTTCCACAGATTCTCGATTGGATTCAGGTCTGGACTTTGACTTGGCCATTCTAACACCTGGATACGTCTATTTGTGAACCATTCCATTGTAGATTTGGCTTTATGTTTTGGATCATTGTCCTATTGGAAGATAAATCTCCGTCCCAGTCTTAGGTCTTTTGCAGACTCCAACAGGTTTTTCTTCCAGAATGGTCCTGTATTTGGCTCCATCCATCTTCCCATCAATTTTAGCCATCTTCCCTGTCCCTGCTGAAGAAAAGCAGGCCCAAACCATGATGCTGCCACCACCATGTTTGACAGAGGGGATGGTGTGTTCAGGGTGATGAGCTGTGTTGCTTTTACACCAAACATATCGTTTTGTATTGTGGCCAAAAAGTTCCATTTTGATCTAATCTGACCAGAGCACCTTCTTCCACATGTTTGGTGTGTCTCCCAGGTGGCTTGTGGCAAACTTTAAACAAGACTTTTATGGATATCTTTGAGAAATGGCTTTCTTCTTGCCACTCTTCCATAAAGGCCAGATTTGTGCAGTGCACGACTGATTGTTGTCCTATGGACATACTCTCCCACCTCAGCTGTAGTTATCTGCAGTTCATCCAGAGTGATCATGGGCCTCTTGGCTGCATCTCTGATCAATCTTCTCCTTGTTTGAGATGAAAGTTTGGAGGGTCTTGGTAGATTTGCAGTGGTCTGATACTCCTTCCATTTCAATATAGTAAGTAAGTAAGTAATCTTTATTTATATACCGCCTTTCACAGACCAGAGTCACAAAGTGGTTTCCAATTGTTATTTTTTGGGCACTTGTCCTCCCACTCCACACAGAGATGGGAGCGGGGTCGCCGAACAGGAGGCGCATGCCGGAACTATTGTACATATTTTTAGTGGTAGAGGAAACCGGAGTACCCTGAGGAAACCTATGCAGACACGGGGAGAACATGCAAACTCCACTCAGAAAGGCCCTGGTCCGACCGGGATTCGAACCCAGGACCTTCTTGCTGAGAGGCGAGAGTGCTATCCACACAGCCACCGTGCCGCTCCAATATAATCGCTTGCACAGTGCTCCTTGAGATGTTTAAAGCTTGGGAAATCTTTTTGTATCCAAATCCGGCTTTAAACTTCTCCACAACAGTATCTTGGACCTGCCTGGTGTGTTCCTTTGTCTTCATGGTTCTCTCTGCGCTTTAAACATAACCCTGAGACTATCAAAGAGCAGGTGCATTTATACGGAGACTTGATTACACACAGGTGCATTCTATTTATCATCATCAGTCATTTAGGACAACATTGGATCATTCAAAGATCCTCACTGAACTTCTGGAGTGAGTTTGCTGCACTGAAAGTAAAGGGGCCGAATAATATTGCACGCCCCACTTTTCAGTTTTTTATTTGTTAAAAAAGTTTAAATTATCCAATAAATTTTGTTCCACTTCACGATTGTGTCCCACTTGTTGATTCATGACAAAAAAATAAAATTTTATATCTTTATGTTTGAAGCCTGAAATGTGGCGACATGTTGAAAGGTTCAAGGGGGCCGAATACTTTCGCAAGGCACTGTATATATCGGATCCTTTCAATTTGGATCCCTGTTTAAGCAGCGCAATTTTATGTTTTCTGCTTACAAACTTAAATTTGACGGCTGGTTTGCTGCTGGTGTCGGAAGAGGGTGGCATGCGTATATTGCCTGTATCCAAATCAACACCCTTTGTGCGTAAAAATGCAGCCACTTGCTCCTCCTTTGATCTTACGTCCTGCTCATCTGGCTCCCCCCCCCGTTGTTCGAAGTCACAGCGCGGGCGTATGATCGGGGTTTGATTTGGAGCCCCGAGAAGATCACGTCATTTATTCGCGTGTACTGCTCCAGGTCATTCACTGTTCTCTCCAAAAATGCGATGTAACTACGGTAGACTGCTGTGAATTATTAGACATCTTTCTTTTTGCCAATCAATTTGTGGCCGCGCCCATAAAAGCCCCCCCTGTGCTGACGACCACAAGCTAGCTGACGAAATGAACTTTTTTTTCAGTCGCTTTGATGCTGCCCCTGACTCCTCTCCCTCCCCCACCCCCCACTACTCTAACGACCCACCCATCAGCCCTGCCCCCAGCCTGACAATAGCCTCTAAAGATATTAAACAACTCTTCTTGAGGCTGCACCCCCGCAAAGCTCCTGGCCCGGACCACGTGTCTCCGGCCACTCTGAGACACTGCGCCAGTGAGCTTACTCCTGTGTTCACTGACATTTTCAACACCTCTCTGCAGTCCTGCCATGTCCCGGCCTGCTTCAAATCCTCCATCATTGTCCCTGTCCCGAAGAAGCCCAGGATCACAGGACTCAACGACTACAGACCTGTAGCACTTACGTCTGTCGTCATGAAGTAATTTGAACGCCTGGTCCTCTCCCATCTCAAGTCCCTCACCTTCCCCCTCCTGGACCCCCTGCAGTTCGCCTACAGAGCCAACAGATCTGTAGACAACGCCATCAACCTGGCCCTCCACCACATCCTACAGCACCTGGACTCCCCGGGGACCTACGCCAGGGTCCTGTTCGTGGACTTCAGCTCTGCCTTCAACACAATCCTTCCATCCCTGCTCCAGGACAAGCTCTCCCAGCTCAACGTGCCCAATTCCACCTGCAGGTGGATCACTGACATCCTGACGGACAGGAAGCAGCGAGTGCGTCTGGCGAAGAATGTCTCGGACTCTCAGATTATAAATACAGGAGCCCCACAGGGCTGTGTTCTTTCTCCCCTGCTCTTCTCCCTGTACACCAACCACTGCACCTCCAGCCACGACTCCGTGAAGCTGCTCAAGTTTGCGGATGACACTACCGTCATTGGACTCATCTCCAGCAACGATGAGTCCGCCTACAGGAGGGAGGTGGACCGGCTGGTGTCCTGGTGCAGTGGTAACAACCTGGAGCTGAACGCCCAGAAGACAGTGGAGATGATTGTGGACTTCAGGAAGAGCACTGCCCCCCCACCCCCACCCCCACCCTCCGTGATGGACTCCCCCATCACCTCTGTGGAGTCCTTCCGTTTCCTGGGCACCACGATCACCCAGGACCTCAAGTGGGAGCCGACCATCTACTCCCTCATCAAGAAGGCCCAGCAGAGGATGTACTTCCTGCGGCAGCTCAGGAAAGACAAGCTGCTCTACACGAGTCCATCCTCACCTCCTCCATCTGTGTGGTTCGCTGGAGCCACAGTCAGGGACAAAAAGAGACTACAGCGCATTGTGCGCTCTGCAGAGGAAGTGATCGGCCGCAGCCTTCCATCGCTGCAGGACCTGTACGTGAGTGTATTCACAGTAAAGTGACAATTGAAGTATCTGGACTTTAAAAGGTTATAACTTAAAAACTAAAATTACTTTCATAGATTGGAAAAAAGATTTCAAACACAGACAGATTGAAGAGATAGTGTGGAAAAAATCAAAAGGAAAGATTGACATAAAAATGTTTAGCAACATTTCAAACGACCAAATCAGCCTCTGATTGGACCATTCTACTGTGACGCCAGTTACATAGAAAATAAAACGTCCTCAGTCTGAAAAAGCAGAAGATGAAATCCCACAAGATTTACATGGTTAACACAACAGAAGGAAATCACTTGATATAAAAAGGAATCGTGAAAAAATAAAAATGAATTAATGAATTAAATGACCCTTGAAAAATGTATAACGTCCGTTATACGTGATGAGGACGGTCCTCTTTTCTCTAAAAATTAAACTTGAGGAAAAAAAAATCTGGTCTGTTTTCACATTTTATTTTTGACAATATGAAAGGATCACTTTGCATCTACTTTGTGTAAAAAAAATAGAATCTCTGAATCAAATGTGGACATCTGAAAATACCTATCTAACTTCCACAAAGCTCATTCCGTCAAATCATCACGTCCGTTACATAAAATAAACAGGGCCGCTATAGGAAACTTGTCTAATGTATAAAACAGTTATGTTCTAGCAACTTCTAATGGACCGAGGAGGTGCTTGGAAACATGAAAAACATAAAATATCTTCTGATTATTAAAATCTAATTTTTGGCCTTTTGTCACACTTTTGCGCCCTTTAGTGTGAACAAGCCCACGTCGCCCGAGCTCGAAGCCGGGCTGGTCGTATCACAGCCGACCCCTCTCACCCTGCACATAGACTATTGCCACCACTCCCCTCAGGCAGGAGACTGTGGTCCATCAGGACTAGAACCTCCCACCACAAGAACAGTTTCTTCCTCTCTGCCTTTGGACTCTTGAACACTTCTTAACCTGTCCCCCCGCCCTTTATAAAGTCACTTTACTGCCCATCATACGTCACTTTACCTCACTGTACTGCTGTCACCTTACATTGTGTGCACCATGTGCACTCATATTGTTAATAGTAACTGTAACTCTATTTTAAATTTCAATTTATTCTTTTTAAATTTAAAAATTTCGTTTTTTTTTCAATATTTTCATTATCTCTTTCTGACTGTTGCACTGTGCCAAAGCAATTTCCAAGTCTGTGACTTCCTGTTACTTACGTGGCAATAAAAATGATTCTGATTCTGATTCTGATATCGTGACGTCAGGGCTTACGCTGGCGAAGATCCCATGGATCTAGGGAGCATCCCCATACAGTCCGGGTACTGGTCATCTTTTAATATATAGTTAATACACGCTGTTGTTCCAACAGAAAGACTCTGAGTGAGTGAGTGAGTGAGTGAGTGAGTGAGTGAGTGAGGGTAATATTTTAGTAAAAGTTGGGGAACTGTATTTATTAGTATTAAATTTAATGCCATGTATCCATCTACATTATAATCTGTTTAAATGAATATAACACCAGCCTGCCCAGGGACTACAGGTGGAAATTAGCATTTTGCTATAACTTGGTACAGTGCTCTCTCCTCTCTCTCCTTTGTGTTAATTTTTAATTGTACACTGTCCCTGCATTAAAAATGCAGTTTTAATAGAAGCATCACCACCAAATTTCAAATTTGAATCTGAAATACGGGGAAACAAAAAAGGAGGAGGCTTTGAATCCGTGTACCCTTCGATCATTAGTTATTCCGTTTCAAAACAAAATCAGAAAAACAAATTTTCCATTCGTTTATTGTTATTTTCCTTTTCTAAATCAAATTGGAAAATCAAATCCTTTATGCTTCAATATCGATGTGTTTGTTTTGGCTCTAGTTGTTTAAAATTCTCAAAAGAATTATGGCATTACTATTATTTCGTTTTATTATTATTTGCGACACCGGAAGAGAGAAGAGACCTTGCGGAAGGGGGGCTACAGACGCGGGGGTGGGACTCCCCTGGTCCTACCCGCGGTGTGAATTTGACGCGCGGGGGATAAAGGACCAGAAAGTTATGGCCCTTGGAAACCACCGGGGGACCGCGCGTCTACCATCCGCCCAAGAGCGCTCATTTTGGGGGAGGAGAACCTCGGCTTTCAGGGCTTGTCAAAAACGAACCAGGGGTGCTAGAGACACGGGGTTTTCACCCACGCACTCCTCCGGTTCTGGGCTACCACCGGGGAGGGCTTTGCTCCCGCTCAGACCCAGGCCTGAGCGCTCATTCTGGGGGAGGAGAGGACCGCAGCAGCAGGGTCAGGAGGCACGCTGCTCCATACCCCCGTGCTTACGGCCATACCACCTTGAGAATGCCCAATCTCGGAAGCTAGGCAAGGTCGGGCCGCGGGGGCCAGCCGCGTATAGTGGGCATATCGTTGATTGGCACTGAACTCTATTTTCTATACAGATTGTTTTGTCAAATACTACTGTTTGCCCTGAAATATGATCAATAAAAAGAAAGACTTCAATAATGTATGACATTATTATATATTTATTGTGAACAGATGAAAAAAGAGATATTTACAAATTTAAGAAATACACTTAGAAGAAAAACAACAACATGCTATCTTTACTTTCTTAAACTAGTATTTGTGTGATGAGCCCTGTGACTGTGACGGCTGAGAGCTGACTATACAGAACTGTAGATGCAGACTTTACAAATGAAATTATATAATTAGATATAATCAATATTAAGTATATATTTACATAATAATTAGAATATTTATAAACATTTACGAACAGACAGGTATAATATAGTAACTATATACAATAGCACCAATAGACAGCAGAAAGCTCATTTATTTACACGCCACCTTTCCCTCTCCCGGTCATAAAAAGGAGACTGCTGGAACATCTGCGTCTCCATCCTCTGGTCCTTGTACAGGGAGAATACTTTGGCAGGGCAGTAGATGTATTTTCCTGACAGACCAGGGAATTGTGTATGAATGTGAGGACTGTTTGGTCCCTGCTTCAGCTGCAGTTTGCAGAACCCGCACTTTCTCCCAGTGGCAGGAGACTCATCTCTCTTCCTTTTCTTCTCCTGCCACTCATTCACTCTCAGCTGTGTGGCCTCCAGCTCTCTCTGGTAGAACTCAGTGTCCATAAAGTCTCGGAATGGCATCCTGGAGTTGGTCAAACCCTCTGTGCGATAGGTGTTATAGACCTTGGTGGAGCAATAGAAATACCTGGTAGGACCCTGCTGGTAAAAGTCGTGGATGGAGCTGCCATCGCCCTCATATTTGGATTTTGGCTGGCCACAAGACAGGCATTTCTTTGTGTGGGGTTTATTTGCTGGAGGCTGCTGCTGCTTTTCCAAGATCCGCTGCACAACCTTCTCTATGGCCTCGGGTCGTCCCTGATCTTCCTCGCCTCCTCCGAAGGGTCCTGCAGCAGGAATCCACGTGGGCCCTTGCGAAAAAGTGACGCGGCCAGGAAAGAATGAAAATGTCTTCATATTGTCTGCAACAACAAAAAAAGATCATAAAATATCTAGCTATAGCATGATAGAGAAGTATGTATAATGTATATATCTTTAGCATAATAAAGAATAAAATAATTAAATTTAGCATTATAAAGAAGCATGAATCCTGTATAATCTAGAGAAGACATATACAGTTGTATGTTTACATCTGGACATTAGCAGCATGAGGCTCTGGGATACAGTACAGTTATAGAAGGAAAATATGAACTGGTAAAACACTAATACATTGTCGTAAACTAACTGCATATAATTAATTTTAAACTCAATGTGTTGCTGAACTATAGAAATGTGAAATACATATAGATAGTACACACATCAACAATAATTAGCTAGCGCTGGAAATACTACTACAACCAGACGTAAACAAACTGCATTACTGTATACAGTAGAATACAGTGAATACAGATTGTTTGACAACGCAGAGAAAGTGTTTTCTTTACAATATTGATCCAAACAGAGAGATCTACGAGCAGCAGCAGCAACAAACATATGACACGGAGGTAAACAATCATAAACAGCGCACTACACACTCGAGATTTAAACTACAGACGTGTGTGAACGATCTACGCACAATATGAGAGATTTATGGAGTGAAACATAAAGAACGAGCACAAAAACATTGTGTTTATCAGAGGAGACTTACCGAGTGCGTGTGTAATCCAGAATGAATGGAGAAAGCCGGCTCTCTCTGTTTGAGAGCAGCACCCACAAAGTTTTCCCCATAGTACTTGGATGGGAGACCGCCTGGGAATACCAGGTGCTGTAAGCATTTTGCCCCTGGAGTTCGGGCCTGGGGGCGAGCTCAACAACAGCGCGAGTTGTAGTCGTGTAGTTGAGTTGAGTTAAGTGCAGCTTGCAGTTGTTTCCGTCTCTCACCACTCATCATTTCCGGTAGCATATCAAACAAAATAATGGAAGTTGTTTTAGTAGTGTTTGTTTCCACTGCATAACAAAGAAATGGGTGAATATTTCATTTAGAATGTTTTGATTTTCCAATTTAATTTAGAAAATGGAAATACAATAAAACAACCACGTAATTTGTTTTTCTGATTTTGTTTTGAAACGGAATAACTAATGATCGAAGGGTACACGGATTACGGATTCCGTGTACCCTTCGATCATTAGTTATTCCGTTTCAAAATAATAAACAAATTTTCCATTCGTTTATTGTTATTTTCCTTTTCTAAATTAAATTGGAAAATCAAAACATTCTAAATGAAATATTCACCCATTTCTTTGTTATGCAGTGGAAACAAACACTACTAAAACAACTTCCATTATTTTGTTTGATAAGCTACCGGAAATGATGAGTGGTGAGAGACGGAAACAACTGCAAGCTGCACTCAACTCAACTACACGACAACAACTCGCGCTGTTGTTGAGCTCGCCCCCAGGCCCGAGCTCCAGGGGCAAAATGCTTACAGCACCTGGTATTCCCAGGCGGTCTCCCATCCAAGTACTATGGGGAAAACTTTGTGCGCGCTGCTCTAAAACGGAGAGAGCCGGCTTTCTCCATTCATTCTGGATTACACACGCACTCGGTAAGTCTCCTATGATAAACACAATGTTTTTGTGCTCGTTCTTTATGTTTCACTTCATAAATCTCTCATATTGTGCGTAGATCGTTCACACACGTCTGTAGTTTAAATCTCGAGTGTGTAGTGCGCTGTTTAGGATTGTTTACCTCCGTGTCATGTGTTTGTTGCTGCTGCTGCTGCTGCTGCTGCTCGTAGATCTCTCTGTTTGGATCAATATTGTAAAGAAAACACTTTCTCTGTGTTGTCAAACAATCTGTATTCACTGTATTCTACTGTATACAGTAATGCAGTTTGTGTACGTCTGGTTGTAGTAGTATTTCCAGCGCTAGCTAATTATTATTAGCTAATTATTGTTGATGTGTGTACTATCTATATGTATTTCACATTTCTATAGTTCAGCAACACATTGAGTTGAAAATGAATTATATGCAGTTAGTTTACGACAATGTATTAGTGTTTTACCAGTTCATATTTTCCTTCTATAACTGTACTTACTGTACAGCCTATAGCCTATTGCCTATAGCTTCCGAGATCAGACGAGATCGGGCATTCTCAAGGTGGTATGGCCGTAAGCACGGGGGTATGGAGCAGCGTGCCTCCTGACCCTGCTGCTGCGGTCCTCTCCTCCCCCAGAATGAGCGCTCAGGCCTGGGTCTGAGCGGGAGCAAAGCCCTCCCCGGTGATAGCCCAGAACCGGAGGAGTGCGTGGGTGAAAACCCCGTGTCTCTAGCAACCCTGGTTGGTTTTTGACAAGCCCTGGAAGCCGAGGTTCTCCTCCCCCAAAATGAGCGCTCTTGGGCGGTTGGTAGACGTGCGGTCCCCCGGTGGTTTCCAAGGGCCATAACTTTCTGGTCCTTTATCCCCCGCGCGTCAAATTCACACCGCGGGTAGGACCAGGGGAGTCCCACCCCCGCGTCTGTAGCCCCCCTTCCGCGAGGTCTCTTCTCTCTTCCGGTGTCGCAAATAATAATAAAACGAAATAATAGTAATGCCATAATTCTTTTGAGAATTTTAAACAACTAGAGCCAAAACAAACACATTGATATTGAAGCATAAAGGATTTGATTTTCCAATTTGATTTAGAAAAGGAAAATAACAATAAACGAATGGAACATTTATTTTTCTGATTTTATTTTGAAATGGGAATAACTAATGATCGAAGGGTACACGGATTACGGATTTACACGGATTCTTCGTGTAAATTATATGCTTCAATATCATTGTGTTTGTTTTGGCTCTAGTTGTTTAAAATTCTCAAAAGAATTATGGCATTACTATTATTTCGTTTTATTATTTGCGACACCGGAAGAGAGAAGAGACCTCGCGGAAGGGGGGCTACAGACGCGGGGGTGGGACTCCCCTGGTCCCGGGGTACCCGCGGTGTGAATTTGACGCGCGGGGGATAAAGGACCAGAAAGTTATGGCCCTTGGAAATCACCGGGGGACCGCGCGTCTACCATCCGCCCAAGAGCACTCATTTTGGGGGAGGAGAACCTCGGCTTCCAGGGCTTGTCAAAAACGAACCAGGGTTGCTAGAGACACGGGGTTTTCACCCACGCACTCCTCCGGTGCTGGGCTATCACCGGGGAGGGCTTTGCTCCCGCTCAGACCCAGGCCTGAGCGCTCATTCCCGGGGGAAGGAAGCCCGGCTTTCCGGGCTCCTCAAAGCCGAGCCAGGGAGGGTAGAGACACGGGGGTGGGACACAGGGACTCCCCTGGTCCCGGGGCACCCGCGGTGTGAATTTGACGCGCAGGGGATAAAGGACCAGAAAGTTATGGCCCTTGGAAACCACCGGGGGACCGCGCACCTGCCATCCGCCCAAGAGCGCTCATTCTGGGGGAGGAGAGGACCGCAGCAGCAGGGTCAGGAGGCACGCTGCTCCATACCCCTGTGCTTACGGCAGGGGTTAAAGCAAAAAAAAAAGATTTGACTGAAAATTTTTGCATGGAAATTTATCACATGTAAATCACAGTAATATGCAGGACCAAGTTATATTTTTTATTACAATATATTATTGTATAATAGATTGTATATTGAATACAGCTCAAATGAATTCTTCAAAGATATACAGTGTATTTTGATATGAAATATAAGTGGATCAAGCAACGAGTCAACTTTTTGACAATATTAGTGAGAGTAGCTTTACTTGAGGCGATATGGAGCGTCAACACTTTGGCTCTGTCCTCGTCAAAATATCGCAAAAGGACGATAAAATTCTGTCCACATTTGTTTGTGGACACGTTAATATTTAAGAAAAAGGTTTCCCTATCAAGTTTGAGTGCACAGTGCACTTCGATCAACTGCAAATGATTTAAATAAATCTACCAGCGGTAGTGATATTCTGAACGTTATTTTCTGCGATAAAGCCACAGACACGGTCCGCCAGAGCAAGCCTAGTGTCAGTTGTTGCTGATGCACCAGGTAAAGATGAAGTGTGGGAAAGTGCACAAACAGCTGCATTGTGCGCAGTTTTGAGCTGGTGGCGAATCAAAACTTTGTTCTCATTACTCCCATACAGGGCTGGACTGGGACAAAAAAACGGCCCGGGCATTTTTTCCTTCTTACCGGCCCAGGCATGTTTTTGTCACGTTTTTTACAGTTTGTTTATACCAGGGATCGGCAACTCAAAAAGGTTCAAAGAGCCATATTTGACAAAAAATACTAAAAACATCTGTCTGGAGCCGCAAAAAAATAACAGCCTTGTATAAAGCTTATATGAAGGTTACACAATGTAGCTACATTAGCTACATTAGCCTATTATCTAAACCAAGTAAAGGCTACAAATACATGATTAGCATTCATGATTGTCAAATGTATGTTTTCACTGCAGCGTGTCCTGGAGAGAATGACGCACCACGTGATGACTCTGCTTTAACTTTGACTTCCATTTTTTTGCCTTCATGCAACTGTAGAAATACAGTAAATAAATCTGCTTTTTGGCTCAAAGGTCACACACCTGCACTGTCCGCTCATATCGATCACGTCACAGGCTGAAGTTTGCTGTAGCTGAATGTCCTTAATGGCCTTTTCTTTCACAGTCTTTGCGGAGGTTTTTGAAGTCTGAAAAAGGTGCTCCGGATTTTGTATGAAAGAATCCTTCACGTAATCACCGTGAACGGTATTTAGTGCTTCATTGTTCCTCGTGTTGCAACAAAACTTCCTATTACATCGCAAACATGAAGCAGTTCTTCCTCATTGACTGAAAGCAAATGTTCAGTCTTGTTCTTAGTCCAGTCTTATTATCGACTCGTTCTCTTTTTATCTTTGGGATCCGTGCGCACACGCCGGTTTGTTTACAGCAGCGGCCGTCTGCCGCGGGGCCGCGCCACAGGATATGACTCACTACGTTGACAGAAATGTTGAAATTTAATATTACTTATACACATTTTTACAGCATTGAAATACGTTAGGAATGTTTTTCCTCCTACAGAAACCACATTCAAATTAGGAATAAAATATAGCCCTCACACTCCATTTTCAGACATTTTTGAAAAGGCTCCAGGAGCCACTGGAGGAGCACTAAAGGTTGCCGACCCCTGGTTTATACAGTATGTGGAAGCAAATACTGTAGAGGATCAGGATGTCTACAGTTTCAACAAAAAAATAAAGTGCAATAGTCTACATTACAAGAGAGTAATAAACATGTCTCAGAGTGATGGAGGTGGACGCAGACAACACTATTGTTTGTTACAGGGATGAGAATTGGTCAAAAAAGTCTGAAATGCATAATGTCAGCCATTGGCTGGCTCTAAATCTGTTTAATTTTTTCACAACATTTTACTTTTGGGCTCAAACATGAACTTTTAATGCAATGGGAAATTTAGGCACCCGAGCTTTAATTTAGTCGCACTTCGAGAGGAGAGGGGAGACGCGGACTGTTTCCTGCAGCGGTATTTATTGGGTGCACAAATTACGCAAAGACACGCATGGTCCTGTGCACGTTTATGGTCTTGGGTACATGGTCACGTTGCGGCTACGCGCTCACCGTGTTGTGTTGTGAGCGGCTCGCGGTGAGCGGTTCCCGCGTCCAGCTCAGAGCCGCTGGATGCCGGAACACTGCGGCCGCTGAGGTGGTAGAATCCCGTTCCAGTACATACAGCAGGTGCCCCGCGGACACGCGCTCCCCCTCGAACAGTTCTCAACGGATTTACACTTTTCACAAACATCTTTTTTGTATGAGGCAAACAGACCGGCCCAAATATGGGCATCGGCCCTTCTGGCATTGCCCGGTACGCCCGATGGCCAGTCCAGCCCTGCTCCCATATATGCAATTTTTTATGGCAAAGTACGCACAAGCACCGGCCACTTTCATCTTTTCGCACCATGACTCATTGATTGGCTCTTTTACATCACGCTGAGTTTTGCAAGAAGATCGCAAACAAGACAATATCAAAAGCTCACCAAGACATGTTTGTGACCCATTCCCAGTTGCAGCAAAGTCCGTTTTGTACATTCCGTTAAGTAAAATAGCATTGCGTTTGGTAAACGTTAATTACCTTTCCTCTATTACGCGCCCAGCTTACCAGTCCGCGGATCTGCTGCTGTTATTGCTCCGTTCGAGATTCAATTTTCCTCCTCTTCTCCTTTTCAAAAGCTCCGTGCAGTTTCCAGAAACTTTCACCTCCGTGTTACCAATGCTAACTTCATTGCGTCTTCATTTGCGCGTGAGCTCAGCTACGTCCCATTGCCTTGATTCATTTGCGGAGCGCTCATGTGGCCACGGCACGTTCAAGGCCCACTCGTCATTATATTACTTATTATTTCTATATACATATAAATACAATTATATTCAAATTATTATTATACATCGATATATATATATAACAGATTCACACGTATATGTATTACTATATATTATTTTTATAATCAATCATTTCATTGTGTGTATTATTATCATTATATATATATATATATTTATTTTTTTTCCAGACCAATTTCATTTGACGGAAATCCGTCACCTAGACGGAACTCTTTAATCCCTGGCTTACGGCCATACTACCTTGAGAATGCCCGATCTCGTCTGATCTCGGTGTTGAAAAGTGTTGATCAAGGGATTTAGACAAACACACCTGGAATATCCCAGAGGTGAGAACTCTGCAGGGGGTGCTTTGAACAAGTTCAACAATAGCTGCTTGGATCCCACTGACACTGAACTGAAACTCTATTTTCTATACAGATTGTTTTGTCAAATACTACTGTTTGCCCTGAAATATGATCAATAAAAAGAAAGACTTCAATAATGTATGACATTATAATATATTTATTGTGAACAGATGAAAAAAAAGAGATATTTACAAATTTAAGAAATACACTTAGAAGAAAAACAACAACATGCTATCTTTATCTTCTTAAACTAGTATTTGTGTGATGAGCCCTGTGACTGTGACGGCTGAGAGCTGACTATACAGAACTGTAGATGCAGACTTTACAAATGAAATTATATAATTTAGATATAATCAATATTAAGTATATATTTACATAATATTTAGAATATTTATAAACATTTATGAACAGACAGGTATAATATAGTAACTATATACAATAGCACCAATAGACAGCAGATAGCTCATTTATTTACACGCCACCTTTCCCTCTCCCGGTCATAAAAAGGAGACTGCTGGAACATCTGCGTCTCCATCCCCTGGTCCTTGTACAGGAAGAATACTTTGACAGGGCAGTAGATGTATTTCCCTGACAGACCAGGGAATTGTGTATGAATGTGAGGACTGTTTGGTCCCTGCTTCAGTTGCAGTTTGCAGAACCCGCACTTTCTCCCAGTGGCAGGAGACTCATCTCTCTTCCTTTTCTTCTCCTGCCGCTCATTCACTCTCTGCTGCGTGGCCTCCAGCTCTCTCTGGTAGAACTCAGTGTCCATAAAGTCTCGGAATGGCATCCTGGAGTTGGTCAAACCCTCTGTGCGATAGGTGTTATAGACCTTGGTGGAGCAATAGAAATACCTGGTAGGACCCTGCTGGTAAAAGTCGTGGATGGAGCTGCCATCGCCCTCATATTTGGATTTTGGCTGGCCACAAGACAGGCATTTCTTTGTGTGGGGTTTATTTGCTGGAGGCTGCTGCTGCTTTTCCAAGATCCGCTGCACAACCTTCTCTATGGCCTCCTCAGACAGCGGTGACATGAGAGTCTGAGCAGGAGGAGGGGGGTTCACTGCTGCAGGGGGCATGGTGACAGCAGGCACGGTGCTGGTCTTACTGCCTGCTGTGAGCGATGTACTCCCCCAGCACTTCAGCCTTGTCTGAGGCATCACCTCCTCTCACTCGCACCAGAGTGAGGGCGTTCTCCCTCACCACCTCCTCCCTCAGAGGAGCACCGCACTCCCTCATGGACGGGTCGTCCCTGATCTTCCTCGCCTCCTCCGAAGGGTCCTGCAGCAGGAATCCACGTGGGCCCTTGCGAAAAATCACAGTGACGCGGCCAGGAAAGAATGAAAATGTCTTCATATTGTCTGCAACAACAAAAAAAAGATCATAAAATATCTAGCTATAGCATGATAGAGAAGTATGTATAATGTATATATCTTTAGCATAATAAAGAATAAAATAATTAAATTTAGCATAATAAAGAAGCGGGGCGACAGTAGCTCAGTTGGTAGAGCATTGGCCTTAAGCCCAGAAGGTCGTGGGTTCAATTCCCACCTCTGCACCTTCTCCACCGACTCCCACTGATGACTGCTGTCGTTGTGTCCTTGGGCAAGACACTTAACCCCACTTTGCCCAAAAAGCTCCCACTGAAAGATCAAGGCTATGCTCACACTCAGAGAGCAGCCGTCCTCCTGTGGACTCACCACCTGCAGAGGGTCAGTGAGGGGCTGGTGCTATGAGACTTGGGTGGCATCTCTGACTGCCACCCCCCTGACCCAGAAATGGATTAAAGGGTAGAAAATGGATGGATGGATGGATAATAAAGAAGCATGAATCCTGTATAATCTAGAGAAGACATATACAGTTGTATGTTTACATCTGGACATTAGCAGCATGAGGCTCTGGGATACAGTAAGTACAGTTATAGAAGGAAAATATGAACTGGTAAAACACTAATACATTGTCAACTAACTGCATATAATTCATTTTCAACTCAATGTGTTGCTGAACTATAGAAATGTGAAATACATATAGATAGTACACACAGCAACAATAATTAGCTAATAATAATTAGCTAGCGCTGGAAATACTACTACAACCAGACATAAACAAACTGCATTACTGTATACCAGTGTTTTTCAACCTTTTTTGAGCCAAGGCACACTTTTTTCACTGAAAAAATCTTGCGGCACACCTCCAGGAGAAAATGTAAAAATGTATACAGTACTAATGTAAAAAAATATATACTGTACATACTCTGTGTGATATATAAAGTATATCTTATCTTATAATGTATACAGTATACTCTGTAGCCTATATTCACAATATACAGTTATTCTCATCAAAATGCTTAAGTCCAGGCCTTGAAATTAAGCTTTATTTAATATTTCTCGATACAATTAACAAGAGTTTGGGAATAAAGTGGCACTAACTGTGTGGAAAAAAACTAAGAAAATCCACTCTCTGCCCAAATAGTCAAATAATAACTCACACAAAGAACATGCATTGTTAGTGCATGGGAAAAATTTAGGTATCCGAGCTTTAAATTCAGGAGTTTTGGATGAGGGACACGGGAGGTCCTGAACGCGAGTCCATGGTTCTGTCCGGTCCGCATGTCTGTGGTTCTGTCCACTCGACTATGGTCTGCGCTCGGTACCCAGTTCAGAAGTGCGTTCGCGAGAGCTGTTGTACAAAAATTGTACATTTCATAGTTAAACCACTACAACGCGGCCACAGCTGCCCCGGGGCAGAGCGGAGGATGTTAATCCTGTTCAGAAACGGCATAATTCATTTTCAAAAACGTCTCTATCACTTTCACTTCTCACTCGCCACAAAGCTCTTGTCTCGCTCCCTCCCACATTTGTTGGTCGCATCCAATTTTACCTTTTTCGCCACAATGCTGACCTGTTACAGCCAGTGGTCGCATCCATTTTTTCAGTTTCAAAGTACTTAGCTATCTGCTGCCATCTACTGATTTGAAAAAGTATTACATGGTTACTCACAGTTCAAAACAAGTCACCGCTCGTCAACAGCGAATGCAGCTATTTTTAGACAAAGTAGACGAATTTCTCACGGCACACCAGACAATATCATACGGCACACTAGTGTGCCGCGGCACAGTGGTTGAAAAACACTGCTGTATACAGTAGAATACAGTGAATACAGATTGTTTGTACAACGCAGAGAAAGTGTTTTCTTAACAATATTGATCCAAACAGAGAGATCTACGAGCAGAAGCAGCAACAAACACATGACACGGAGGTAAACAATCATAAACAGCGCACTACACACTCGAAATTTAAACTACAGACGTGTGTGAACGATCTACGCACAATATGAGAGATTTATGGAGTGAAACATAAAGAACGAGCACTAAAACATTGTGTTTATCAGAGGAGACTTACCGAGTGCGTGTGTAATCCAGAATGAATGGAGAAAGCCGGCTCTCTCTGTTTGAGAGCAGCACCCACAAAGTTTTCCCCAAAGTACTTGGATGGGAGACCGCCTCACCAGGTGCTGTAAGCATTTTGCCCCTGGAGCTCGGGCCTGGGGGCGAGCTCAACAACAGCGCGAGTTGTTGTCGTGTAGTTGAGTTGAGTTGAGTGCAGCTTGCAGTTGTTTCCGTCTCTCACCACTCATCATTTCCGGTAGCATATCAAACAAAATAATGGAAGTTGTTTTAGTAGTGTTTGTTTCCACTGCATAACAAAGAAATGGGTGAATATTTGATTTAGAATGTTTTGATTTTCCAATTTAATTTAGAAAATGGAAATACAATAAAACAACCACGTAATTTGTTTTTATGATTTTGTTTTGAAACGGAATAACTAATGATCGAAGGGTACACGGATTGTACACGGATTGCTTAGCTGCCATTTTCAGAGACCACTTTGTCTCCCATAGAAAACCTCTTGGGAAGTTTCCGTCTTTTGAATATGTGTCTTTTAAAATACAACAAAAACAAGCTCCTTCAATACTTTTCTTTGTCCTATACAAGCCACCGCAGTCATGTCACAGTTTTATTGATAATTTTACAGAGTTGCTTTCAGTTGTATGCACAGATTTTGATAGCTTAGTTATTACAGGGGATTTTAATATTCATGTGGATAATGTTATTGACAGAAATGCAAAAGAGCTGAGTTCTGTTCTTGAATCTTTGGGTCTTACTCAGCATGTGAGTGGCCCCACCCACAGCAGAGGGCACACTCTAGACCTGTTAGTTACAAAGGGGGTGAACATTTCTAATGTAAACGTGGTCGATGTTGCGCTTTCGGATCATTTTTGTGTATTTTTTGACATGTGTTTCACTAACAAACCACCAGTGGACTCTGCAACTGTACGAAGAAGACACATAAATGAAAATACGGGTGAACTATTTATGGGAAAGATAAACTTTGAGAATGCATCGTATTCTACTGTAGATGAACTGTTTAACTCTGTCACCTCTAGTGTTTTGAATGTTCTGGACACCATCGCTCCTGTGAAGGTTAAAATAGTGAAAAATAAGCAGAAGGCGCCGTGGGCTAAAGCAGACTCGGTCAGGGCACAAAAGAGAGAGTGCCGGAGGGCCGAGCGGAAGTGGCGCAAGTCCAACCTCCAGGTTGATTACGAGATCTTCAAAGATAAGTTGTGCGAGTTTAACCGGGTGCTACGTAGTACGAGAGAAAGGTATTTTTCTGAAATGATTGAAGGCTGCAGCAACAATCTGCGTGTTCTGTTTTCAACAGTTAATAGATTAACAAACCCTCTATTCAGATGCCATTAGAGCTAACTTCCAAACGTAAATGTAATGAGTTTGCACATTTTTTCAATGACAAGGTTCAAGGCATCAAAAACGCCATTGTCTCCAATCCACAGATAACCATCCAACAACCAGAAAGTCTGTTCTGAGCAGTCTTTTACCTTCACTCACACAGATAGTAAACATGCCCTTCATTCTGGAATAATCCCAAAGGCCCTGAAAACTGCAGTCATCAGGCCCCTGCTAAAAAAGAGCAGTCTGGATGCTACGGTACTCAACAACTATCGTCCCATCTCAAATCTGCCATTTATGGGGAAAGTCCTTGAAAAAGTTGTCTACCAACAGCTAAATAGATTTCTTGTTGTAGCTGCAGAGGCAACTCTCATTTATTTTATTTAATGTTTCAATAATTTTACTTAAGAGTTACAAATATTATAAATAGTTAAAAGTGCTATTTAGAGTTATTTCATATTTTTTGCTGATTTTTTGCACACTAGGAACCTTTTGTTTGTGGAACTATGTTTTGGGGAATGGTTATCTGGACACACCCTTTTTGTTGTATTAATTTTCCTCACAAGCCACGAGGTGCTTCGCTCGGTCCACGCACGGAAGATGACGGGTATCAGGAAAGAAATCCTTTGAAAGTCCTTTTTTGTGTTTTATTTCCCTGTTGAGTATAGCGGCCAATGAGGTATGTCTTGGTCTCCATTGCTCTGTGTTATGTGTTATATGTGTAAGTGCCATCTTTAAGCGTTAATGTACATTTTTTATGTTCCTTTCAGTTCTGACGGCATTCTCGTCATGTTGGCATTTCTCCTCTGGACGAATAAATGTCTGTTTAAAACTTAAGAACGATTTTGAGCCTTTATAAACTCAGAGGGAGTAACAGTCAGAACTCAGCCTGCTTCGTGCTGGAGGAGAGAGAGAGACGCGGAGACGCTGAGATGAGCGGAGCCATATGCGGAGCCACGCGCCCGGTGAATGACATCGCTCTCAAACATTAAAGGAGAGGCCGAGAGCACGCGCGGACAACCCAGACTACGGCAACCAGGGTCCAAGAGAGCAGCGTGGTTAATATAAGACACGTTTAAACAAGTTAAATGTGAAGAAGTAGATCAACCTTGCTGATGTTAAAAGGGACTCTGTTAAGTGCTTAAAGGGGTAGAAAACAAGTCTAAGATAAAGTTAGGCCCCGTCCCAATTCTCCCCCTTGCCCTTAAGTGTGAGTGCAAGTGTGAGTGCAAGTGCGAGTGCAAGTGGAGGGTGCACTCAACTCTCCCTAAGTATGGGACACCCTTGTATGCAAATGAGCGTCCACTACGTCACACGCAATGTCAATTTTTCGGATTTCACCCCAGTCCAATAGGTGGCGGTAATACATATTTCTTCATAGGGGAGGTAAGACCGGAGAAGTACTGCTGTTGTTGTTACTTGTGAAAATGCCGACCGCAGCGGAGCTCCTGCCTGTTGTGTGTGCTATGTTGATTTTTCTCCGTTCGCAAAGTACACGGAGAAGCAACAGACGTAGGATGAGACTTCGACGTATGGTTGCGCTTGCCCAGGTATGTTGTTTTCTTTCATAATGGCGCGGCTTTGCCCGACTGCATATATCTACAGTCTATGGCTGCAACATTACTAACTATCGTACCAAAACTGTGTCTAAAACAAGACGACCTACAAACGATACAAAGATCAAAAGTTACATCCATATGTCCAAACGTCTAACCATGAAGTATTCATCGCTGTTTTAAGTATGTACTAAACACGTGTATCACAAACGCAAAAACAAAGCGGTGCAGCATTGGCTACACTGGTTCTACTTTCCTTTCACTGAAATTTTGAGTCACAGTAGTATATTGAGAACTATTTATATTGCGGAAAATATTATATGAAGTACTGTAATGCCTTTGCATGTATAGTTTGTATTGTTAATGTCACATCACTGCTTTCATGAGGGGAATTTGTGCTCTTAGGCCATCACTCATGCTATATATTTTTTTGCTCTTTGTTTTTCAGAGTGACCGTCCAGCAACGTACTGTAAAGTCAATGTGGTTGTTCCTATTCTACGCTTGTGGTTGGATGTCGAATTGGACACAAAACCTGACTTCAGACTGTCCAGGCAGGCCATGCATTCGCTGCAAAGTGTAATGAGGAGAGCGCAAGATCATGGTTGGGGCAATGAATATGAGGTCCTCATATATGTATACTGGCTTGCCCATGGACTATCCTACCGTGTTGTGTCCAGAGTGTTCAGTATTCCTAGGTCTACTGTCCACAGGGTTGTCCATAGGGTAGCACAGTTCATTTGGAACAATCTACACCGAGCAATCAGTTTTCCAAAGATGGCTGACAATGATGCAGTGAGTAACGGCTTTGCCGAGCTTGCTGGAACACCTCTACTAAACAAAGCGGTTGGAGCCATTGATGGTTGTCATGTTCGCATAAAGCCCCCATCACTCCATCGTCTGGACTATCTAAATTACAAGGGTTTCTACTCAATACAAATGCAAGCTATTTGTGATCACAGGAAAATTCCTAGACATTTTTGTGGGCTATCCAGGTTCTGTGCATGACACGCGCATTCTGAAGAACAGCTCGTTTTACCTTGCAAGAAGGTACCCACCTACGGGGTACTTCATTCTGGGAGATGGTGGGTATCCTTGTTTGGAGGGACCAATCGCCCTTATTACTCCATACCGAGAGCCAGTGAACGGCCGGGCCCAAAGGAAATTCAACTACCATCTGTCAAGAGCCCGTTCTATTGTGGAGAGAGCATTTGGGATTATGAAGACTCGCTAAAGGTCAACCCTGTTCAGAGCCCTGGAGGTCAAGCCTACATTTGCACTCACAGGTTATGGCATCGTGTGCCTTTCTGCACAATGTATGTCTAGACAACGGAGCCTGGAACCTGATAGTGATGCAACAGACATCCTGGACCCGGAACTTCCTCTCCATGAAGCTGCTGAGGAATATGAAAGGGCAGGGACTGCAATAAGGGACAGGCTCGCTGTATTGTTCAATGAAGACCCTTAAATGTAAAGTAAATTTTTCAATAAAATGATTTAAAGAACAATGGATGACCTTTTCTTTAATCCTTTCCCAAGATCCTAACTTTAAGTTTCAGTATTTCTTCCTAGAACAGTGCAACATCAACAACAAGGATGGAGTTTGTCAGTAGTTGAGCATTAGCATCTGTGACTTTGTATAATCATGAAGGATTTTTACTGACTGTCACGAGGGCCTTGGATTTCCTCTTTGTTCATGGTTTCTTTTCTGATTGTGAAAAACACCAAAAAAACGTGTTGTGTAAAACATGTGTGTGGACACTGCCTTGTGTGACCGAAAGCTTAGGCCCAATTGTGACATCATCCACCTCTGCTCTGGTTTGATTCTAAATAAAAAAGGCCTGGTGCAGGGGGAGAGTTTGCTATATTTGTGAGACCTATCACAGGTTATAGTTTCGACCTCCTCCCCTTTAACTGCGTCAGATCTCTGTGTGGCTGCAAAGATGAATCCTACTTGGATAGTCACGCTGTGGAACTAAAATATTCAAATATTTGTTTTAAGTTTTATCTTTTCTGTGTCATGAGGCATGTAGGAAATGGCAATTTGGAAATCTCAATGGTAACAGACTTTTGTCGGCCTGATAATGACCCTTCGAGTTGATGTGTGAGGTTTATATAAACAAATACAAAAATTTAAAATGAACAATTAAATTTAAAAAAACAATAAATATTCTTCTAATCAAACATTAGTCCTCGTGTGTTTAGAAGAATACTTTATTGTGAAGCGATAATTTATGCTATTATCATCAGAATTGTTATTATCGTCAATATTATTATACTTGTATTAGTACTATTAATATTATTGTTGTTTTTATTACTATTATAATGATGATTATTATTATTATCATCATAGGATGTGTGTGTGGATAAGGAAGTCTCTGCGTCTCACACAGCTGCCCCTGCAAACCGGCAACAGATAAAGCAGAAGAAAATGGATTGATGGATTATTATTACAACAAAAAATACATACAAATATGCCAGATTGTGGGTTGTATGTACAGGCTTTGAACGCTAGATGGACCTAAAGAGTCGTTTTGGGAGACACAGTCACACGGTCTGCTTTTCAGTTCTAGACGTTGGATTAATTAGATTTAATCCAACGTGGTCCCGTGAATACGTTTGATACACGAGATTAGAATTATAGTCAATGTATTAGATTACCCAAACAAATCGATTTGTTGAAAAATAGAACAATATCCAAAAGTTTCAAAAAATTACACAGAACGACCCATATAAAACTGATAACAAACACAATAATTAGCGGCTACGTGCATTTCTGCCATCTAAGAAAAAAAAAAAAATCTCGAGGAACGCTGAGAGCCGTTTTTGATCTTGAAAACTCTATTTCCCAGAATTCCTTTGAACGTCACATTGGACTCACCCGGAAGTAAGCGTCACAACAACATTGCAATGACACCGCGGCGAAATCACGAATAACAGCAAACTTTAAAAACGTGTTTGGACTTCTCAGCTTTGATCCAAACACACATGTATGTTTGTAGTAACGTCAGAAAATACTTTTACTCATAACTTGAAGCGTAACGAGGCTGGTTAGCTACTGGCTCTGTTAAGCTTTGGTGTGATGGCTCTGGTGCTTATGGACAGTGATAGAAGTTTTGTCTTGGTGATAGATGGATAGATAGATAAGTAGATAGATAACCTAGACTAGAGATATAGACAAAGCAAAAGTTAATATTTCTCACGGCGCAGTCACGTGACATTGCACTTTGACCCTCTGTGTTAACTTCCAGGTACTGAAGCTGGTAAGGCATGCTTCGTTATTATGCTAAAGTTAGAGATTTTATACTTATTTATTATACAAAAGTTAGAGATTTTTCACTTGCTTCTTTATATTGCTAAAGTTACACATTTTATACTTCTTCTTTGGGCTATAGTTAGAGATTTTATTCTTAATCCTTTATTATTTTAAAGTTGGGTTTTTGTACTTAAGTCTTGCTTCTTCATGATGCTAATAAAGCTAGAGATTTTATACTTGCTTCTTTTTTGTGCTAAAGTTAAGAGATTTTTTTGTTCAATTTCATTATAGTCTAGAGCAGGGGTCTCCAACCTGTAGCTCTTGAGCCATCAGTAGTTAGCCACCCTCTTCCAGGTAGCTCGCCAAAGGATTTAGAAATTACCAAATCAAATAATACTTAACATTTCAGATTGTATTATTCATTATTTATAATTGTAAATGCACTTATTGTGTGCATTAGTAACAAATATGCGACGGTAAATAATGAGTGTACCCGATTGCAGGCTCCTTATATCACCAATATTTCACCACATTTTTCCCAGGGCCATTTCAAGGAGTAGCTCTCTGCTTTTTTCATCCCGGGAAAGTAGCTCTCTGGGCGAAAAAGGTCGGAGACACCTGGTATAGAGTTATTGTTCATTTATCTTATGATGTATTCTCCTCATTCCTGCTATTCTGTAACCGGTGATACAACACTGAAATCTCCCCATTGTGGGACAAATAAAAGATTTCTCAATTTTAATTTACCGAGGTTTTAAACAAGTACTATATATAGGATGCTTGTATGCTAGTGTTTAAAGGTATTCCACTTGTGTGTGTAGGCAGCTGCTCCACGTCATTTCCCTCTCTCTTGAAGTCCTCAGGTCCTGAAACATGGCCCTGGCTGGAGTGCGAGTGATTGAGCTGGCTGGTCTGGCCCCGGCGCCATTTTGTGGTATGGTCCTGGCGGATTTCGGGGCCAGCGTGATCCGGGTCGACCGCACCAAAGCTGGGGTCACGGTGGACACCCAGGGGAGAGGGAAGCGTTCTGTGGCCATCGACCTGAAGACCCCTGCGGGAGTCGGCCTCCTCAAGAAGCTCTGTGTCCAGTCAGACGTGGTCCTGGAACCGTTTCGGAAAGGTTAGAAGACCCTTTAATCATGTGCTGTTGGACTTCAGGGTGTCCGCTTTTCAGGAAATATCTCATCGTGAATTTTCTCTTAAAATAGATGCATTCGAGTACAGTTACAGTCGTTAAAATAACAGTTTGATGTAGAAAAACAACACTTGAGATCAGCCCTCACTAATTAACAGCTAATTACGTGCTAATTAGTGTACCCTAACCCTAGACCTTGACCTGGACCTAGACTTAGCCCACATGGGAAAGTCAGTTAGTAGTTAGTTAGATATTGTATAAGACCATGCAGAACAAAGAATGATATGTGCTTAATAAATACCAGATAAATAACCATAAATTATGCACTAATTAGCACTTAATTAGCTGTTAATTAGTGAGGGCTAAACTAAAGTGTGACCAAACACTTAGACATTTTTACTGAAATATTGTTTTCTTGTTTTTATTTTTATTTATATAATGATCTACAATTAATGGCAGTTATTAAGAGTGAGTACAATCTGTGTGTGTTTTTTTTTTAAGTAAGTAATGTTTATTTTTTCTAGTGCCTTTCACAGATCAGAGTCACAAAGAGCTTTGTAAATGTTTTTCAGTTTTGCTTTCCGTGCAGTTGGTGTAACCTAAAAGTCACCATTTCATACTAGGCTGTTTATTCCGGCGATTTGTCAACACATTTCCAGGATTGGGTGATTGTCCAACATCCTGTGATGAGAATGAATCTGCATCATTGTGTTTGTTCTGCAGGAACCAATCAGAGCAGGATCAGTGTCTAGTTAAATTTAGATAAGATAAGATAGACTTTATTGATCTCACACAGGAGAAATTTACAGCAATTAATTATAAACTGATTCACCATGACAATATAAATGGATAGCCACATTTCTACGAAGGAAGTCAAATCAAAAGACTGGTGGCCCAAAAAAAAACAAATCTGTTGCTACTTGAACCGTGAGTAGATGATTATAGTCTCTAAGTGTAGTCTGTATACAGAATGAACCTGCCCTCTGACAGACAATATTTTAGTCCACTTACATTGTTTTGATTCTAGTCGAGTAAAACTAAAGGAGCACTATCTAAAAATGTGGCCAAAAGTGGTACTGCAGCCTCTCCCACTCTCCCTGACTCAGGTTGCCAGATATGCAGACGAATCCAGCTGGGACCATAACAGCAGAATAGACAAGAGTTTTGTCAACAACAAATCTATAACAAACACCTTTTTCACAAAGATAGAAATCCTGGTTTTTTTCCTTGTTTTGTTCTGTATCCACATGGTACTTTACCAGTGAGATTAGCTCGAGGTGGTGAGTTCTGGCAACCCGGATCATGGATTGGTGAAACGGTGGAGGGCGGGACATTGAAATGAAAACAATAACAAGATTAAGGGGCAGTAAAACTAATTTTGAATTCTAAATATCTCTGAACTACTGTTATCAGTTAAATAATTATTTTAATATAGCATATTTTATTAATGCCTGTAGAGTCAGAAAAAATCCTTTCTTTGTGGTGACTGAGCAAAAAGGGTCTGACGCTCCACATAAAAAATAAGAAATGTCCACGAAAAAGATTCTTGAATAATGAAAATTATATTTATTTTACAAACAAAAAATGTACTTCCAATTGTACCAAAATCAAAATGAAAGGCAGATGTGAGACAGAGTGAGTGAGTGAGTGAGGTCAAAGACTGTCTCTTCCTACTGCAGCCACACCTCCAGGTGATACTGCACACCTTATGTAGCCCTTCCCCAGTGCGTCCACTAGATGGCGACAAAAGCGTCAATGGGGGCTGTACAAAGTATCTTAACTACATTTTGGCTCCTACATTTCCGGCCCCAAATGTTATATTTCCAAAATAAAATAAACATTTTCCTCCATTTTTATTAAGGAGCCCAAAACAAAATATAACAAGTGTGTTGTTTTCTTCTTTAATCTTCTTCCACAAGAAGGCAGATCTTAGTGACCGGTCTTTCCAGGGTTCCTGTCCTTGTTTTTAGTTTTACTGACCTCACCAGTCCTTTGGAGTCGGGCCTCGTTTCCAATATTTTTGCTAGAGGCCATGAGGCTCGTGGTGAGGAGGGGTCCACAATTAGAACTATGTCTCCAACGTTGAAACTTCTCTTTACCTTGAACCACTTCTGTCTTTGTTGCATAGTTGTGAGATATTCTTGTGTCCATCTCCTCCAGAATACATCAGCCAAGTACTGTACTTGCTTCCACCGGCGCCTGGTGTACGAGTCAGTATTGGAGAATTCTCCGGGAGGGAGAATGGGCTGAGAATTCAGCAACAGTAGGTGGTTTGGGGTTAGAGGCTCAAGATCAAATGGGTCAGATGAAGCTGTGGTGATGGGACGGCTGTTAAGTATGGCCTCCACTTCACAGAATACAGTTTGGAGGCCCTCATCATCAACAGTTTGCTGGTGTAGGAGACTATTTAACCCCACCTTGCTGACCCAATTAATCTTTCCCACACTCCACCGTGGTGAGAAGCTCCTGGTGGGTTAAATGCCCAATCAATCCCCTCATAGATGAGGGTTTTTTGAATTTTTCTGCCATTTAAGTGGGACAAGGCCTTCTTCAGTTCCTTGTTTGCACCCACTAAGTTGGTGCCGTTGTCTGACCATATCTTTTTAGCCTGCCCTCATCTACATATGAATCTCCTAATGGCATGAATACAAGAGTCTGTATCGAGGGAACAGGCCATTTCAATGTGTATAGCTCTACATGAAAGACATGTGAAGAGCACGCCGTAACGTTTGACTAAACTTCTCCCTCTTTTTGTCTCTATTGGGCCAAAGTAGTCCATGCCAACATTAGTAAAAGGAGGGAGGTCTGGTAGAGTTCGTTCTCGTGGCAAATCCGCCATTTTTTGTTCTCCTGCTTTGCCTTTAAGCCGTCTGCACTGGACACATTTTGCAATAATATTTCGGGCAGCAGTATTGGCATTTACCACCCAATACTTTTTACGTAACTGAGATAGAACATAGTTTCTGCCACAGTGTCCATACTTTGTGTGTATGTGTCTCAGCAATAAACATGAGATGTGACAGCTTTTGGAGAGTATAATGGGATATTTAACATCCTCCGAAACTGTTGCTTTTGACAGTCTTCCCCTTACTTTAAGCAGTCCATCTGCTAGAATAGGATCGAGCCTATAAATGGTGCTTCTCTTGTGAATTTCACCACCTGTACCAAGCTTTTGAAGTTCTGTTGGAAAAGCATGCCTTTGAGAGAAGGATACGATGGATTTCTCTGCCCTGCCCAGATCCTGAATGGACAGGTAAGGACCCTTGACTGCTGGAAGTTGGGAATACAGCTTACGTGTGGTGGATCTGGTTTTTACTTGTCCAACAGCATGTTTCCTTTTTGCAGCCAGGGCCAGCAGGTAGTCTCCAAACTTTTGATACCAGGCAACTGCTTTTAACAACTTGGTCCAATCTGAGAAGAAATGCAGAAGTTTATGAGTTGCAGTAGCACCATCTTGCACACTAATGTTGTACACCGCCGCATGTTTTTTAACTTCTGGGTCATCTTGTGATAGTACATCTGTCACTGTGTGATTTGGCCAAAAACATTCTCGCGCCATCAGAAATGCAGGGCCCAGAAGCCATCTTTCATTTTCGTTGAATTTAACCACACTTTGTCCTCTGGAAGCATCGTCATTTTGTTTACTTTCAATGTACCGCCATTGCTCAACAGTCGTATTGTCTCTGATCATAGATGTTCTGTTGGCAACAAACGTTAGAAATCTTGTAGTCTCATTTGCAATGTATTTAAGGACAGCTTGACTATCAGTCCAAAATATAGATTTTGTAAATTTTACCATTAGCTCTGATCTTAAAAGCTTGTCCACTTTGACACTTATGACTGCTGCTGTGAGCTCGAGCCGCGGTATCGTCATTTGCTTTAAAGGGGCTACTCTTGCTTTACCCATCATAAAAGCAACATGTCTTTGTCCTTTATCGTCCACCATACAAAGATAACTTACAGAGCCATAGCCAGACTCCGAAGCATCTGAAAAATGATGCAACTGACACGAGATGAGTTTTCCAAAACTGTTGGGCTTCATACAACGAGGAACACTAAATTGTGACAACTTTGTTATGTCTTGCACCCATTTTGTCCATTGTAGCGTCACCTCAGGGGCCAATTCCTCGTCCCACCCATGGCCTGATTTACATAATTGCTGTAGAAGTTGTTTTGCTGGCAGTGTGACTGGTGCCAGCATCCCTAGAGGATCATACACAGAGCTTACCATGGAGAGGATCCCTCTCCTGGTCAATGGCTTTTCTGTGACCTTTATGTCAAACCTGAAGGTGTCGTCCTCCACACTCCATTGCAGTCCCAATGCACGATCAGTAGGCAGTTGGTCCTTTGTTAGATCCAGAGATCTGATGTCCTTTCCTCTTGCCTCCTCCTTGATGCTGCACAGCACTGCGCGGCTGTTACTCACCCACTTTGTGAGGTGGAAGCCTCCTTTTGCGCACAATTTCACCAGTTCAGAAATTATCTGGATAGCGTCCTGTTCTGTAGGGGCAGAGGTCAGGCAATCATCAACATAAAAATGATTCAGGACTGTACCGGTTACCTGCGGACTGAAGTTTGAGTTGTCTTGGGCAGTTTTCCTCAGGGCGTAGCTGGCACAGCTTGGTGAGAAAACTGCACCAAATATGTGTACAAGCATACGATGGTCTAGGGGTTCTTTTTCATAGTCCCCATTAGGCCACCATAAAAACCTCAAAAAATCTGTGAGAGTCTGTGACACTCTCACCTGATAGAACATCGACTTGATGTCTGCCATTAGAGCTACAGGCTCATGTCTGAACCTGAGCAGCACTCCAATTAAGGAGTTGGTGAGATCTGGGCCTTGGAGTAACTGAGAGTTTAGTGAGACCCCCTGATACTCAGCCCCACAGTCAAACACAACTCTCAGGGTGTTCTTCCTGGGGTGGTAGACTCCATGATGAGGAATGTACCATGTTTTTCTTTTTTCAACTTTTTCTTGAGGAACTACTTCAGCATATCCCTCGGTTAAAACATTGTTCACAAAGTCTGTATATTCCCTGTGAAATGAGTGGCTTTTCTTAAACTTTCTTTTCAGGCTTTGAAGTCGTTGAACAGCTACTTGCCTGTTGTTGGGCATTTCCGCTTTGTCTCTGAAAGGCAAGTCAAGAATATAATGTCCATCTGTTAATGTAACTGAGCTGTCCATTCTTTCCAGGAATTTTTTGTCCTCAACTGACAGCTCTCTTTTTTCGTCTGCTGCATTTTCATTAAAGTCCACATTGTAATGACTAATCAGCAGTTTTTCTAGGCTTTCAACAGTTATTCGGTTCACTGTTACAGAAGAGTGGTCACAGTCGCTTGGGCCTTCTATTAAAGGGCCATTGATAACCCAGCCCACTAATGTTCGTACTGCATAAGGACCACCTCCCTGGCTATTTATTATTTCCCAGGGTTCAATGACTTTGGAAGCGTTGGTTCCTATGAGTAGCTCAATGTTACTATTGATTTTAGGGATATCAATACTTTGTAGATAAGACCACCTTTCTAGGTCCTGCCTTTTTGGTATATTGTCCGTAGTAACAGGCATTTCCTTTTGAGTGTACAAGTCTGGGAGGGGTAAAAACCTGTCTTCACACATCCCAGACACCTCCAAGCCTGATACTATATTGGTTGGTACAAGTTTTTCATTGCCCATGGTTTTTAACAATATTTGTGCTCTTCGTCCTTTTAGTCCCAACTGACACATAAGACGTTCCGTACAGAAGGTGTCAGTGCTGCCGGGGTCAATAAAAGCATAAACCTCCATTACTTTACTGCCCTTAATGGCTTTAACTTTGACTGGGACTACTGAAAGCACATTGCTTGTTTCAGTACCGGCCCCAATATGCCCACATGCTTTAGGGTGGATTACACCTGGCCGGGCGTCACCCATGTTTACTTCACCTGTCCCTGAAGTCATTACTTTCACATTTTCAGTTTTGTCATTTTGAGACATATGGAGAACAGTAGGATGCAGCTTTTTGCATATAGAGCAGGTTTGTTTTTGTCTGCAAAATTTACTTATATGTCCTTGCTGCAAACAACCAAAGCACATTCCCCTTTCTTTCAGATATGCAACTTTGTCCACGTGCTTTTTGGTTTTGAATAATTTGCAGTCTTCTAATGTGTGACTTTTGCTGCACAGTTCACATAAAGCTTGCAAAGTATTTTCTTTTTGCTGTGTGGGCTGAGAAGCAGCATTAGAAACTGTGGTAGCAAAACTACTTCCATTTGACTTTGGTCTAGCTCTTTGAGTCTTTTCTTTAGTTTTAAAGGGCTTGTCCTGTATGTCTCCATACACAGGATCACACAGTATTTTCACTTGCTTTTCCAGAAAATTGACAAGATCATTTAACTGAGGCCTCTGCCTGTCCTGAAACTCGCATACTAACGATCGCCATCTTTCTCTGAATTTGTATGGCAGCTTCATAACAAGAAGTTTCATGTTTGAGGACAGATTAATTTCCTGAAAGTAACTCATGTCCTCCATAGCATTACAACAGCTCCTAAGAAACAGTGTAAATGTTTGTAATGCCTGTGGGTCTTCACTTTTAACAGCAGGCCACTCTAAAGCCTTTTTTATATAGGCCGTACAAATTTTGAACTCATTTCCAAAATGTTCTTGCAGTAAGCGTTTTGCTTTCTTATAACCTGCCTCTGGATTCATGTGGAGGCAGCTTTTAACAAGTTCATTTGGAAGTCCTCTTGTAAACTGTTCCAAAAAATAGAGTCTATCTGCACCATTTCTTGTCTTGAGCTCAACCACGTGTTCAAATGCCTTGATGAATGTTTGATATGACAGCACATCACCTTTAAAAACAGGTACTTCTTTATGTGGTAATGAAGACTGCTGCTGCTGTTGAACAAGTAAAGCTGCAATCTCATTTTGACCTTTTAGTACATTTATTAAACTTTGATTGGAGTCAAAGTCTATGTCTTGCTCCTTTTTGGGACGGATAACTGGGACTTTCCTAGTTTCCCTTTTTACTGGACTAGAGGATTTTAAAGTCACTTTTTGTCCTGTAGTTTCTTTCTTTGAAACTCCTACATTTACAGTTTGAAAGTAAACCCCCTCTTTGGGCCGAGCACCTGGAGTCTGTAATATAGAAACTGCTTGATAAGCTCTGTCCAGAGAGAGAAAACCTCCATCTTCACTTTCATCTTTAATTGATGTTTCTGCAAAGTAGTCATTCATAGCATCTTTACCTTGGTCTCCTGATGCATTACCCTCCTGTATCGAGAGCGCTGCAAGCTTGGATGAAGAAGCATCTAGCTTGGTTTTCAACTCCAGAGCTTCACGCTTTTGCTTTACTGCCTGCAATGCTCGATTCAGCTCCTCTTCCTCCTTTTGAAGATCATGCTTCTCTGAGAGGGCGGCCATTTCGATTTCCAAAGCCGCTTTTTCCGCTTCAGCAACCATTTTTGCAGATGCCACAGAAGAGGCGCTGGTTCTGGAGACATTAGAGACGCTGTCCTTTGGGGTAAGGTCCAGGTTGATATCCTCGTGGTCCTGGTCCTGGTCCTCCAGCCCTCCTGGACCTGGGTCCGGGTCCTCGTCTGCTGATTCGTTTGGCTCCTGCTCTCCTTTAGAAGCCCCAGACAGCCACTCGGACACATGTAAAACATATTCCTTAATTTCCAAAATCTTAGGTTTAAACCATTCATCTTCGTCTTCATCAGCCTCTTCATTTGATAATACTTCATGATAGGCTGCATGTATCTGCTTAAATTCTTCTAGCAGTTCAATGAATTTATCAAAATTGTCTCTCACTTCTTGTACAGAGGAAGCATCTTGCATTAACTCCAACAATATGTTTTTTCTTCTTGTTAAATGTGCTAGTTTTCCTCTTCTAAGTCCTTTTAGCTTTACTGCATATTCTCTTGAACTGGGGTTGCCTTTCTCCTCTTCAGTCTTCTCCATGTCAGCCATTTTGTAACACAGTCCAATAATCTACTCCTATAGTAGACTCCTATAAGGATTTAACTTTTCCAATAAAGCCCACTCCTATAGCAGATCTTCTTCCTTTGTAGTTATCCTTAAGTTAGCTTAGCATTGAAGAGTGTGAAGAGTAGCTTGGGTGGTACATACCCAGTTGTAGGCTTTTTAGGCCTCACCATGCTTTCTTTGTTTCCTTGGCATTTGGAGAGGCAATCCATGGTTTTCAGCCGTTGTTGCAGTGTTTGAATCCATTTCCATCTTCTTACTCCAAGATTCTTGAAGGAAGTAGTCTTTGACTTTGTGTAGAGTCAGAAAAAATCCTTTCTTTGTGGTGACTGAGCAAAAAGGGTCTGACGCTCCACATAAAAAATAAGAAATGTCCACGAAAAAGATTCTTGAATAATGAAAATTATATTTATTTTACAAACAAAAAATGTACTTCCAATTGTACCAAAATCAAAATGAAAGGCAGATGTGAGACAGAGTGAGTGAGTGAGTGAGTGAGTGAGGTCAAAGACTGTCTCTTCCTACTGCAGCCACACCTCCAGGTGATACTGCACACCTTATGTAGCCCTACCCCAGTGCGTCCACTAGATGGCGACAAAAGCGTCAATGGGGGCTGTACAAAGTACATTTTGGCTCCTACACATAAAATAATCCACAACCAATCATCTCCCCCACTCAGTCAGTTTGTCAGCATCAGAAACCCCACATCTTTACAGCGGGTGACCAGAGGAGCAGCTCGAGGAGACTGCATAGTTCCATTTAGGAAAAGTGCCTTTAGTCAGAACACCTTTTCTGTAACTGCAGCCAAAGACTGGAACTCCATCCCAGCTAACATAAGAGATCTGTCCACTTACATACTGTTTAAAAAACATTTAAAGAACTGGTTCATTACTCAACAGTCTTGCAGTCATTAACCCCTGTCTGTCTGTATTATGACTCTTTTATTGTTTGTATTGTTTGTATTTGTATTTAACCTGTATAGTGTAGTGACTGTGTCCTACTTTGTATTTTATTGCACTGACCGTAATGTTTTATTGTCTTAGGGAGACTTTTTACATCTGTCCAGGGACTACGGATGAAAAATAGCCTTTTGGCTAATTCCGGTGCATTTACAGAAATGTTGATTAATGTACACTGTCCCTGTCAAATAAATAAAATAAATAAATATATATATATATTTGTTGTTTTATTCATGTATTTGCATTTTGAAGGTTTCCCAGAGACAGAAATGGTAGGAAGAAGTGGGAAGTGGCTATGAGGAGGGAAGGATTCACTGCAAGTGATTCATCCGTGCTTTGCAGTGAGCATTTTAAGCAGGAAGATTTGGACAGGACAGGTCAGATTATCCGACTCAGAGATGGTGTTGTTCCATCCATCTTCAGCTTCCCGGTTAATCTCCAAAGAGTAGATTTATCACCATAAGGCTGTCAGCACTAATATATTCTATTCTATTATATAATATATATGTTATAATAACATATTACAAATATATATATAATTTCTTTTCAAGTACTATGTTTCTCCGTTTTAGCCAGAAAAGGATGTATGTGTATATATATATATTATATATATATATATATATATATATATATATATATATATATATATATATATATATATATATATATATATATATATATATATATATACATACATATACATGTGTGTGTATGTTTCAGTATTTCACTTGTTGAATAAATGTCCCTAACATTTTGTGAGTAGTGTATAGATACAACATTGTGTATTATGCAAAATTCCTGTCATACATCACATATATCATATATCAAAATATTCTATTACTGTTAAACCCACTATGAATATTAACATACGCCAAACCATGTGTCCTGTGTCATAGCTACATGTGTGTGGTTTACAGTAAAAAAAAAAGTGTGAAAATCAGTGAAGTATTCAGCGAGTTATGATTGATTAAATGCGCTGACTCGTCACTGCGCCTGCTAAACAGATTACTCTGAGAGGAGCGGGCGACCGGTCCAAGATGGCGGCGCTACGGCTCGTCGGCGCCAATGGACAGTAGCGGTAGATGCGGCGTCTATTCTATTTATGTCTATGGTCGTCCCCCCTCGGTCCTGCCGTGAAATGCGTTACCACGTCACTGTTGGAGGAGGCTCCTGATTGGTAGACGCTCGAGTCTTCTCCCGAAAAGTTCAACATTGTTCAACTCGAGCGTCAGCCCTGCGTCAAGACGCTCGAAATCTCAAAACGCGCCACGCCAAACGCGCGAAACGCTCAAAGACGCGCTGCTTGGGAGGCGCGTGACGCGCCGCGTGATCTCTTGACGCTCCTAGACGCACGTCCCCCATGTTATGACAATGTAAACCCGACGCTTTGGACGCTCAAGACGCGTTTGGTCTGAATGCAAACCAGCGCTGCGCGTCTCACGGCAGCCAAAGCAAACCAAGATGGCGGACATGTAGTCCGCGAATTACTTTAAAAGTTAAATATGAACGAAGTAAGACACGAATGTCACTTTTAATGCAACTTGAGGCGAGATGTTGATGGTTCTGCGTTGTGATATGTGTGTTTTAAGAGTAAGAGTTTCGTGTAAAGTTTGTTTTAAGCAGTCCACTGCTCCTGTGAAACTACACTGCTAGTGTGCCCAAATCTGATTTGCGCATGCACACAAACCCGCCAGAATGGGGAAGAAACTCGATCTAATTAAACATTTTGTTTGAACACACTTTTGTTAATCATATTGAATACAGTATGATACATGCATAACATTTAATTTATTATTTCCATTATCAACCCGACAGACCAGTCACAGGACGCGTCATGGGCCTGACGTATGCAGCAGTCAACTCAGGGACAGCGATCACACAACAGCAGTGTAGTTTCACAGGAGCAGTGGACTGCTTAAAACAAACTTTACACGAAACTCTTACTCTTAAAACACACATATCACAACGCGGAACCATCAACATCTCGCCTCAAATTGCATTAAAAGTGACATTCGTGTCTTAACTCGTTCTACTTAACTTTTAAAGCAATTCGCGGACTACATGTCCGCCATCTTGGATTGCTTCGGCTGCCGTGAGACCAGTGGGGGAGGGTCCGGAGGGTCCCAGCTCAAAAGTGGCCAAAATGACGTGCGCTCAGTGGCGTTCCAAGGGTACCCCGGGGCCCCAGGCAAAAGAGTCAGTCGATACCGACCATATAACCACATAAAAAGGTTAATACTACAGTAGATATAAATATATTATTTATTTTGCATCATAAAGTTGAAACAGAAATGACAAAATACTAACAACAACAAAGATCAGCAGAACAACAATATTATGAAAACATAATTAACAACTAAACAACAAAGCTTATAGGTTCTCAACTCTGTGACAATACTTCTTTGTAGAACTTGCATATTATAGCAATAATCCTGTGGATTACTGCTTTCCAGAGCTGCTCCTCAAGGTGCAATAGATCCTGGTTTATTTGATCTAGAGCAGATTTTGTTTTTAACCTTATCTGGAGCTCATGCCAACTTTTCATGTTATTTATATGGGGTTTGGAATATTCATGCTCTTTTAAATGTGCAACAAGGTTTTTCCAGTTTTTAAACCCTCCTTTAATTAGAGCATTATTGTCCTTTTTGCCAAATATTTTGCAAGCAAAGCAAAACACTGAATCGGTTGATTTTGAATATACTAGCCATGTTCGCTTTATTTTTTCACCATTTCTCATGACCATGTGACAATATTCCTTTGTGAATCTCCGAGGATTTTGTTCATTGCTTTGAGGAAAAACAATATCCGTCACCTGAAGAGGACCTTTTTTCACCAGGGAACTCTTTTCACCATCATTAAGAACATCAGGCCACTGTACAGGATCAGAAGATGTCAATCTTATTGGTGTTGCTGTTTCTTGGACTGTGGATGCCGTTTGAGCTGAAACCAATTAAAAAAACACATGAATTCTCAAAAGAAAAACACAATAACCATAAATAATCCTGATGTGATATCATTACTTTAACAAACACTATGTTTAGTCTCTTTTTACAGCCTTTACAATTACAATTGTTGCTAAAGATGTCCATATTTACATTACTATTTATGTATTTTTAATTTACACATCTTCAAAATACAAACCAACTTAGATATTGATTTATTTTCAAGTATACCTTTTATATTTGTTTGAAATTATAGATATGGTAGATACTACAAAAGGCCATAGTGTGTAAAATTCAAGCATTTTTTAAAACTAAATACTAGTGATGGCAATATGAAGCCCCATGAAGCCTTGAGGGATAGCAGCCTATTACTCGGCCCATGAGTCGAAGGCTCGAGGTGAATCATGCTCCACTACGCCATCATGTGGACAAAGAAATACATAACACTCAAGTGCTTACAATGAATGGTGAGATCTAATGTTAAAATGTATATTTACAATCTATGGTCTAACGTGTTGTGTTTGAAATGATGCTTCATGAACTATGAACTATTTTAGTCTTTCAGTCAATTGTGTTGATACAACAAACACATCCAAAGTAATACAGTTCTACAGAAAGTGATGAAGAGGAAAAACTACCAAGTGGTGGATTAATTAAACACAACAAACTATTTATTCCCAATAAATAAATACATTTACTTTGCAACACAAAATTTATTATGGGTAGACCGGGATTCGAACGCTATATCTTCTGCTTCGGAGTCCGTCATAGACCGACTGCGCCACACAGCTGTTGTGAAATGTATCATCCAGCGTATTATTACTAATAACTTGAAGCCTTGATATATTAGGTTTTACTGAAGTGAAACGTTTTTAATTGTATTTCATATGAAGTAGTTTCTTAGTACAGGACTGCTCCACATCACGCACACACACGTACGCACACACACACGTACGCACACAGAGGCAGACGGGGACAGCAAATACAGTCTATGGTACAGCCGCGGATCACAAAGCACCTGTCAAAGCAATGCACTCTCCGAACTATATGAAGCACTATATGAACCGTCACGTGGTGCGGCCGCTACGCGAGGCTTCGAACGTCACCACATACGTCACCAACACACGCCTCGAACCACGCTTCAAATAATACGCCCCTTTTTTACTCGGTACACGCTTCGAAGACCCGGCACGCTCAGCACATCACTACTAAATACATTATTGCACTAATATCATACCTGGAGTGGGTGCTTGTGGTTCTGTTTGGTCCTCTTGGTCAATGGAGGTAGGCGACGAAATGTTGACAATTGCAGTATGGGATATAGCTGACTGCTGCTCACTGGAGGAAGCGCTGCTGTCCAGGGCTGTAGAGCTTGAGGGGGCAGTAAACCTTGACGTGGCAGTACTTGGGGCTGTAGTAGTGTGTGTAGCGGCAGACTGAGCTTAAAGATAAAAAGAAATCAAACATGGCATTAACGTCGTAATGTATTTTGATAAAATATCTTTAGAAGTAAGAATATATATAGATAAAGTACTTACAACTAGCAGCATGTTCCTGATTTGAAGAAGATGAGGGAACTAAACATTTTCTTAGCAATCCTGAGCAAAAGGGGAAAAATATATAATTTAGTAAGTAAAAATGCATCTATTAATTGTTTACATTAAAATTAAAATGTAGACAATTTCTTATTTCTATCAATAAATGTACAAGCCTGGCATACTGCACAGTCTACCATAGAAAATTAGTATTTTAAAAAGTATTTGGTGACAAAAAGCAATGAGAAATAAATTATTTCTTTTAAATGCCTTTTTATAAACTTGTTCACTACACTCATCATGTTATAATTAATTACAAACACTACCTGCTATCAAAGTGTATTAATCCTTCAAAACGCTAACAATAGCATGCTAAATGTTGCTGTGATGTGATCCGTTATTATAATAGATCCATGGATGTGATCCGCAAACAAACAAGTTAGTTCCAAGAGCGTGAGAGACACAGTAGTCATGTAGACTAGATGAACTGACAGTCACTCACCGCTATCATGCTTTCCTTTCTCGTCTTCCTCTTTTTTGCGCTTTCGTTTATCGCTTCCAGAAGGATAACTTCTCTTCATTTGGTCGGACAACTTTGTTTTGCTTTGGGAGAAATAGCACGCTGCCGGTGAACGAGTTCTACTTACTCATCGATCAAAATGCTCGAAAGTAGGGGTGTACCATTCTATTGCCAGTGACATTGCGTTACAATGCTTTGGAGACAGGTGAAGCGGGGTGCGAGTACGCGGACACGCAGGTGGATCTAGCCCACTCTACAAATACAACATGTGTTTGGCCGTCTGCTGTCGTCTTTCAGTGACACCCTCTTGCTGCTGTCATGCTTTACACACACACATGTTCGTCCTGTCACAGTTGCATGCTCATTATTAGTCACATTATTGCTCACTCATACAACCCGAACGTCCTTTTCCTGGTCTGTGATAGCGATCACATACAGCATTAATTCCACATGTGATTTCTTTTTCTACATCAACATTTCTTATGACTGTAGTCTATGAGAACAATGTGTGAGAGCAGGCGCTGGTCATGTGTTTGTAAATCGCTGTTGTGAGCGTGTTTATTGAATGGAAACACCACAGTCCCACCGCAGCTCCAGGTTAAACTGCGCACCTTGCAGCTGCTCAGGTCAGTGTCATGGGAAACAGTTCGCGATTCACAGACAGTATATGGAACAGCAACAACACATCTGATTTACGTTGATTATATGTGATAGCAATCCTTCGTCAGAAACACTACGAGAAAGGAGTCTTTATTTCGGACTTTAGAGGTCCCGCAGAGGCAGTGGGCTTTTATTGTGAAAAATGTCTAAGCCACGCCTACTTTCGAGCATTTTGATCGATGAGTAAGTAGAACTCGTTCACCGGTGAACGAGTTCTACTTACTCATAGATCAAAATGCTTGAAAGTGGGCGTGGCTCAGATATTTTTCACAATAAAAGTCCTCTGCGGGATGTCCAAAGTTCGAAATACAGACACATTTCACGTAGTGTTTCTGAGGAAGGATTGCTATTAGATATAATCAACGTAAAGTCAGACGTGTTGTTGCTGTTCCAAATACTGTCTGTGCCTCGCGAACTGTTTCCCACTACACTGATCTGAACAGCTGCAAGGTGCGCAGTTTAACCTGGAGCTGGGTTGTTTTCATTCACTAAACATGCTCACAACAGCGATGTACAAACACATGCTCATCGCCTGCTCTCACATACTGTTCTCCTAGACTACAGTCATAAGAAATGTTGATTTAGAAAAGCAAATTACATGTGGAATTAATGCTGTAGGTGATCGCTATCACAAACCAGGAAAATGACGTTCGGGTTGTATGAATGAGCAATAATGTGACTAATAATGAGCATGCAACTGTGACAGGACGAACGTGTGTGTAAAACATGACAGCAGCAAGAGGTTGTCACTGAAAGACGACTGCAGACGGTGAAACACATGTTGTATTTGTAAAGTGGGCTAGATCCACCTGCGTGTCTGCGTACGCTCACCCCGCTACATCTTTGAAATGCGCTGCTTTTGTGGCGATTTCATGACACTCTTCGTGTGCCCTACTGCTTATTTAACATGTCCTAATGCTAACGTTGCTCTGGACCTGGCCCCGAGTTTATACATTGCTATTGTGAGCGCCTTTGGTGAGTGGACACACCACTGTCCCACCTCAGCTCCAGGTTAACTTGCAGACCTTGCAGCTGCTCAGATCAGTGTTGTGGGACGCTGTTGCCATTCACTAAGTCATTAGAAATGTTGTTCAGGTTATACTCCCCACAAATGAACAACTTTGACAATAAACTGTGACAAAACCGCGTCCAAACACATGATCTATGTGTCTGTCTGCGCTTTTGAAATGTCAGTGAGGGACGAGGCACAAGGGGCAGATGATGCACCATTCTATTGTCAGTGATATTGCTTTACAATACACTGGATACATTCAAAGATGTAGCGGGGTGCGCGTACGCGCAGGTGGATCTAGCCCACTCAACAATTACGCGGTTTTGTACGTGTTGCGGTGGACAGCGGCAGATTAACCTGCTGATGCGGCTCCAGATCCTCTTTCAGAGACGTCTCTGCTGCATTTCTCTTGCATCGCGCTGCGGACATGTTTTAAACGCGTTGCTCCGTCACAGTTTATTGTCAAAGTTGTTCATTTGTGGGGAGTATAACCTGAACAACATTTCTAATGACTTAGTGAATGGCAACAGCGTCCCACAACACTGATCTGAGCAGCTGCAAGGTCTGCAAGTTAACCTGGAGCTGAGGTGGGACAGTGGTGTGTCCACTCACCAAAGGCGCTCACAATAGCAATGTATAAACTCGGGGCCAGGTCCAGAGCAACGTTAGCATTAGGACATGTTAAATAAGCAGTAGGGCACACGAAGAGTGTCATGAAATCGCCACGAAAGCAGCGCATTTCAAAGATGTAGCGGGGTGAGCGTACGCAGACACGCAGGTGGATCTAGCCCACTTTACAAATACAACATGTGTTTCACCGTCTGCAGTCGTCTTTCAGTGACAACCTCTTGCTGCTGTCATGTTTTACACACACGTTCGTCCTGTCACAGTTGCATGCTCATTATTAGTCACATTATTGCTCATTCATACAACCCGAACGTCATTTTCCTGGTTTGTGATAGCGATCACCTACAGCATTAATTCCACATGTAATTTGCTTTTCTAAATCAACATTTCTTATGACTGTAGTCTATGAGAACAGTATGTGAGAGCAGGCGATGAGCATGTGTTTGTACATCGCTGTTGTGAGCATGTTTAGTGAATGAAAACAACCCAGCTCCAGGTTAAACTGCGCACCTTGCAGCTGTTCAGATCAGTGTAGTGGGAAACAGTTCGCGAGGCACAGACAGTATTTGGAACAGCAACAACACGTCTGACTTTACGTTGATTATATCTAATAGCAATCCTTCCTCAGAAACACTACGTGAAATGTGTCTGTATTTCGAACTTTGGACATCCCGCAGAGGACTTTTATTGTGAAAAATATCTGAGCCACGCCCACTTTCAAGCATTTTGATCTATGAGTAAGTAGAACCAGTGTTGCCAACTTAGTGACTTTGTCGCTAGATTTAGCGACTTTTCAGACCCCTATAGCGACTTTTTTTCAAAAAAGCGACTAGCGACAAATCTAGCGACTTTTTCTGGTGTTATTGGCGACTTATCTGGTGTTTTGGCGACTTATCTGGTGTTTTGGAGACTCGTGAAGCACGTATTGTTCTGCTGTCCTCAACGTGAGCTCCTCCCCCGTCCCAAAGCACTTACAGGCGGCCAGTCTCACAGTAGCCTTGCGCAGCAGTCCCAGCTAGTCTATGGGCGGAGCAGAGAGAGAGAGAGAGAGAGACCCTCACCACTCGGCGTCCGGACTGCAAATGAAATGCGCTTGCGCAAAAGCCGCCGCTGGCTTGCAGAGCGGGATTTAAATGTAAACGTTTCTTCGCTGTGACGCTGTCACACAAATAAATCACTGCATTTGACTCACACAACCTCAGCAGCTCAGTCACTTATTCACCTCGTCCACTGTGTGTGTAGCCTACCTCTCTGTGACATACGATCTTGCTAGCTAGCTCAGCATGGCTCAGTTTAAACTCTTCAGTCAAAAGTACAGAAAGGAGTGGGAATCAAACCCTGAATTTAAAGGCTGGTTGAAGCCGTTTATTGGTGACAATACACGGGCATACTGCATGTACTGTAAGGCCGATTTCTACGCCAAACTTAGTGATATTAAAAAACACATGGCAACAGAAAAACATACTCAAAAGGCAAAGCCTTATAACAGCTCCACCCAGAGCAAGCTGCCATTAATTATTAAAAAAACAGAATCTGCAAAAAAGGCTGAAGCCACCATGGCATTAGCTATTGCTGAACACTGTTCCTTGCTGGCATGTGACCATATTGGGGAAGCATGTAAAATTGCTTTTTCAGACTCCACTGCTGCGACTCATTTCAAAATGCACAGGACAAAGTGCACAGAGATGATTAATGGTGTTCTAGCACCATACTTTCTGAAAAAGTTGGTCACAGATGTGGGTGACCAGCGTTTCAGCCTCCTCCTCGATGAGTCCACAGATGTTAGTGTCTCTAAGTACCTGGGGGTTGTGATAAGGTACTTTAGTGACACCAAGCAGACAATTGTCTCAACATTTCTGGGGCTTGTTGAGCTAGAGGGAGGAGATGCCAGATCTATAGCCCGTGCTGTTGTGGCTTTTCTGGAGAAGTGTAGTCTTAAAAAAGAGAAACTCCTGGGGATAGGGACTGACAACGCCTCTGTTATGACAGGGATTAACAATGGGGTTCATAAAGTCCTGAAGGAGGAGTATGGCCTCAAAGATCTTGTCCTTATTCGCTGTGTGTGTCACTCTCTGCAGCTTGCTGTAAGTCATGCTTCCAATGACACAATCCCCCGTAGTGTGGAGTACTTGGTACGGGAGACTTATAACTGGTTTTCAGTGTCTCCAAAGCGCAGGGAGGCCTACAAGGCCATATATGAGACCATCAACTGTGGGGAGAAACCCTTACAGATCACTAAGGTGTGTGCCACACGTTGGCTCTCCATTGAACCAGCGGTTTCACGCATTTTGGACCAGTGGGAGGAACTTAAACTGCATTTTGCAGTCACCAAGTCCAGTGAACACTGCTACATGGCTGATGTTTTATACTCCATGTACAGTGATCCTCAAAACATTTTGTATCTGACTTTTTTGAAGTCAGTGCTGGGTGAGGTACAGTTGGCCATCAAAGCTTTTGAGGGAGAGCAGGTTGATCCTCTTAAACTTCTTGACAGCTTGGTTAGCCTGATCAAGTCTGTGAGTAGCAGGGTGCTGAATCCACTGGCTAATGTTGATGCACTCAAAGGGCCAATTGATGGATACATCAGTCCCAAACCGTACCTTGGTTACATGTTTGAGTCAAAGGCAGCTGAGCTCCACCTTGCGCCTGAAGAGGAGAACAATGTCCGAAAGCGGTGTGTAGCCTTCACCATCTCCCTCACTAATGAGTTGAGGGTGAGACTCCCGGACAACATTGAAGCATTGCAGTACATGTCAGTTTTCAATGTGGTAGAAACTCTAAAGCACAACAAGAGCCCTGCAGAAATAGCCAAAATAGCCAAGCTCCTTGGTTTTTCTCCTGCAGACATAGACAAGATTGTCCAGCAATGGCGTGCCATCCATCTTAGCAGGTGGAATGAAACAAATAACACAGTGGGCTTCTGGAGTGAGATTTGGAAGTTCAGGGATGCAGCTGATATCAACCCATTTCAGGAACTTGCCATGGCTGCTGTGTCTGTGTTGTCCTTGCCACACTCAAATGCTGAAGTTGAGAGAGTATTCAGTCAGATGAGTGTGGTAAAAAGCAAACTTAGAAATCGGATGTCCTTGCAAACCCTGAACTCCATCCTGTATGTCCGATATGGTCTGAAATTGTGTGGTGAGGCTTGCTATGAGCACAAGCTGCCTGATAATGTTTTGCAGCTTTTTGGCACATCAGCTGCTTACTCATTTAAGTCAGCTCCCTCAGTTGCTGAACCTTCCATAGAAAGCATTGACCAAAATGATAATGACCTTCTCTTTCTGTGAGCCAGCACAGCGTGTGTGTGTGTGTCTGTGTGGAGGCCGAGGAACCTGTAAAAAACAATGAACCTGAATTAGGACCAAACTAGTTATAATTTTCTTTGCCACTGACAATTTTTTTCTGTTGTCTCTTTTTGGTCAATTTAGATTGTTAATGTTGTCAAGTTATACAAAAAAATGTTAAACATGTTATTGTTGTTGCAAATTATGTTCATGGTTTACTGTGACTTGTTTTGTCACCAATAAACGGCTTCAACCAGCCTTTAAAGCATTAAGTTATAAACGAAACCTAAACAAACCACCCCTCAAAAAAATTAAAAAAAAAAAACTATGAAAAAAAATAAAAACTTTAAAAAAAATAATCTTAAAAAAAAAAACCTAAGTAACTCTGCCAGAGTGTGTCTTTTGGGTCACTTTGCGGGTCCCAAGCCCGGATAAAGGAGGAGGGTTGGTTGTAGAGCTAGCAATTTCACCCTACATAACAATCTTTTCATTACATTTGCTGTTATAACATTTAACAATACAGGACAAAACTGATGTGTGTAATGTGGATCTAGACAAAGCATTAAAATCATTAAATGTTGTTAATGTTGAAATTACTTTTGTACATTTGTAGTTCTAAACATATTTAGGGTGTTTTTTACTCACTTTTGTCTCTCCCACGACGTTATTCCTCTCTCCTACAGCGTCCGTTACAGTTATTTGCAAATTGCTGATTATGCAAATTAGGTGATGACGTCATTTAGCGACTTCTAGCGACTTTTGGGACAGCCAATAGCTACTTTCCTTACTGAGGAGTTGGCAACACTGAGTAGAACTCGTTCACCGGCACACTCCGCTCACCTCACCTCTGTCACTGACACATGTGGGGGGAGGGGCGAGAGGAGCGGGGCCCTATCAGGGGATTTGAGACGGGCGGTCAAATTGCAACTCGTCACTGCAGGTACCTGTTGTGGCCTGTACAAGTCGACCGCTTGTGTCAAATCAGTCGGCCCTCGGGGGCCCCTGCCGGTTTGGGAGCCCCAGGCAGCTGCCTGCCTTGCCTGTTGGCACGGGACGCCTCTGCGTGCGCTGACATGCTTGCAATACCACCCCGGGCCGATGGGGGTGGACCCAGAAGTAGAATTAGCCAATGCTAACATATAGCATTGGCAGACCTCTCAAAAACGTCATTACAGGATGGACCAAAAGTTGGCTCTTGGCCCAAAGCTCCGTTCCACATGTGTGTCAATGCTGAGGGGGGTGGATTTTTTTGGTCCACTCTAGTCTACTTGCTGTGAATTTTTTAAGTTTCTCGTTCAAATGAATGGAGTTGCGCCGGCTGACGCATGCGCAGATGCGTTTTTTCCCAATTTTCTTGTGGGCGGGACCACTCGCTGCCATTTTGGATTGCTCCAGCAGAGCACATTTTTTGGCCCATTAGTTAGAACGGCGGAGATAGGCGTGACTCTGTCCATTAATATATACAGTCTATGCGTGAGACGCGCATGGGCAGGTTTGCATTACATCATTAACAGCTGAGCCAGATCATCTCGACGGGCAGACCAACTCGACAGTACACCTGTTAAGTCAACTGTTAACACCTAATCTTTTGGTCTTTGCTTGCTTTTTTAGACTTGACATTAATTTGCACCTCTACGGTTTACTAATGCCGTTTTTCCACAGTGTCGGTTCAGTTCATTTCGGTACGGTACGACGCACCTATTTTGCTTTTCCACTAGTGGATGGAATGGGAGATTTGAGTACTTTCCGTACTGCCTCAGCCGTGGTTCCATCCCCATGACGTCACGTCGGCCCACTGCCTTACACTGATTGGTCAACGAGTGTCGTAACTGGAAGCGACATTTGACCCTTTGGGAAAAACAACTCAACTGCCATCTTTAAAACAGGCTGCTCTGCTCTGCTCTGCTTCGGCTACATTACGTCCTCCTCACTCCAGAGAAATGGAATTGCACAGAAAGCCCCAAAAGTCCTGGTCCTGGTTGGTGGAAGAGGTCCACACGTTCCTCTCTTCAGGCCAAAAGAAAGAATTCAAAGGCAGCTCGAGGCTCAACAGTTTTCAGGGAGATCACCCAGCTCTGGATTTGTGACTAGTCTGTGGTAATCCTGGAAATAACTGGCTAGCTACGAACCCCCTAAAGCTCTCACTAAAATGTATTTACTGTGTAAATGCTCGATTGTCTGTTGTACACAGTGAGCTAGCTACATTTAGCTTCATTTAGCTATCGATAGCAGCTAAGCTAAAGTCCTCCCTGTGCTACTGTGCTTTATCTCGTATTATCTGCAGTATCCACGTGTTGTCATTTTGTTTTGTGCTTGTATTTAAGTTGTTGTGTGTATATTTGTATGATAATCCCTGTGTGGAGATTACCAACGAGTAATGAGTGACCGGAGTATTCTCATCTGGACCTGGTCTCACACATACGTACTTTTGACATTGTAAACTGTTGGTTTTGCACTTTACTTTTGTTTTCAATAAATCTGTGATTGTATCCCAAGACTGTGTTTCATTCATTTATTATTATTGTATTATTGAGGTTTGGGTATCGATTGTTTGTCTGGTCTCGGAGTCTGCTGTAGTCCGGACTAGCCTAGCTTAGCTTAGCCTAGCCGCTAACTCGCTACCCCTGTGGCTGCCGCTGTCTCTCCCTCGGTCCTTTACTGCTCGAGTTGCCATATGACGAGTTTAAACCCCGGATCCTCCTCTGATGGCAGTGATAGATGTGTTAAGTGTAGTATTGTAGTAGCTTTGGAATCCAGGGTTAGTGAGTGAGCAGAGTCTCGAGTTAGCGCTAGCATTAGCTTTAGCCTAGCAGTATCCTCGGACATGCAGCCCTCCTCCTCTGCTACACAGGCTGCTGTTGCTACAGGTATGTCCCATTCAGATTGTACAGAGCAGTCAGCACCATTGACTTCACAGTGTCTGAGTCATTCTTTTAAGACATAAGCATTTTCAAAAACTACTCGTGCTGTGCTGAATTTACTATCAAAAACTTGCTCTGGTATTATAATAAATCCATGCACCGCACCAGTACTAGTTACGCGTCACACGTAAATGACGTGGTCTGACAACGCTGAGGACATACTAGGGGGTACTATTTTTGATGGAAAAGCACGCGAACTGGGCCATGGCGCACCGTGTAGAGTCAAAACGTACCGTACTCGGACCGTGGAAAAACGGCATATCATCAGTAATTTACGTCTCATTTTTAAATGAGAAGGAAAATTATAATTTTTTAAGCGTTCATATAACATTCCATTTAAACTTTACACATAGTACAATAATCTTAAGTTGTATAACAACTGACCAGATAACAGTTAGTTACCCACATTTAACTTAAAATTATACAGCTATCTCAAAATTACGAAAAACCAATATACATGTATTTTAACGTGTGTGGAGCAACTCATTTTGTTTCCCACAGGGTCAAACAAAAATACCTTTATTTTTTATAAAGTTTAGGTCTGAAAATGACCATCTCTTGACTAGTCGATGACGTAACCTGCACTGTCCCAATACATAGTTCCCACAGACCAATGAATGTCACATGACCTCCTCGGAGACGCCATCTTTGATGGCACGCTGCTGTGTTTGTGCATTCCATTAAACAGAAGAATGAGAATAAATGTAGATATTCAAACGCAAATTGGAAAAAAAAGGGCAACTTTTGAGCAAATAATTGTATATTAATACAATGGCACCACAGTTTAACGTGCTACGGACATGTTTTACATATTTGATCAAATTATGCAGCAAAAATTAACAAGCAATGCAAACATTTCTCAAAAACTTTAGATTTAATACCATTTGGAGCTCCATTTAATTATTTTAATTATATTAACAATTAATTTAATTAATGCTAATGCCACACGGACACTCTGGATTGCTGTTATTGTTTATTTCCGCGTTTTTGACCGTATGTTTTGGTGAATGGTGGGCAACTGATTTTTCCAGGCGTAAAGAGCAGTTTATTTTATGACACAGATCTTTTTACAGAAGCAATGCTGTTTGTGAACATTGTTTTAGCCCACCATAGAACTATTATTATCTATTTAATACATTTACGTTGCCCTCGAGAGCCTTGGACGCGACACCGATCCTCCTCATAATAAAGTAATCTAAATAATGAAACTCTCAAGTTACCAGATATTGCCATACACAAGTTAGTACTGAGTAAATTACGTCTGTCAACACATTATAAGATACGATACGCACCTGACACAAAGTGCTCCGAGCATATTCTTGCGTGTTTTGAGGGAGTTTCTTGCCTGTTTATCTTCGCAAGCCATAACCTCCGTGGTTGTTCTGACAAAAGCTTAGTCTTCTCACATTCATGAAGTCTAATGATGGGTATACTGTAAAATCCAAGTTTAACGGAACCTCCGGCACGATTTGAACATCTATTGACCCAGCAGGAGATGACCATTTTCAACTTTATCACGACATTAACACGTTTCAGCTTCTTTTTCTATTGTTTTACCCACAGAATGCCATGACAAATGGCGCCTACAGGTGTAACGCCGAGATACACTTCCTTGAAGAGATGCACTTCCCCAGCTGTTTATGATGTAATGCAAACCTGCGCATGCGCGTCTCACGGCAACCGAAGCATACCAAGCATACCAAGATGGCGGACCGTGAATTGCTTTAAAAGTTGAAATACGAACGAATTAAGACACGAATGTCACTTTTAATGCAATTTGAGGCGAGATGTTGATGGTTCCGTTTTGTCACATGTGGGTTTTAAGAGTCAAAGTTTTGTGCAAAGTTTAGTTTAAGCAGTCAACTGCGCCTGTGAAACCACAAAGCTAATGTTTTCATAGCAGTCCGCAGCTGCTGACGTAGGCTGATGACGCGTCCTGTGGCAACTCTACACTCTTACACTGGTCTGTCGGGTTGATAATGGAAATAATACATTTAATTCAATACATGTATCGTACTGTATTTAATATGATTAACAATAGTGTGTTCAAACAAAATATTTAATTAGATTGATTTTTTTCCCCATTTTCCATTATCAACCCGACAGTGATTGTGGCCCTCCCAAAAAACGGTATGTGAAGCATGTTTCTACCTTTTCACTTGAATGTCGATTTGACTTTTCAAATATCACATCAAGGTCATCTGATCAGGGTGTACAAACATTGTAAATGGTTCCCATTCTTTCACAAACCCGACAGACCAGTGTAAGAGTGTACAGTTGCCACAGGACGCGTCATCAGCCTACGTCAGCAGCTGCGGACTGCTATGAAAACATTAGCTTTGTGGTTTCACAGGCGCAGTTGACTGCTTAAACTAAACTTTGCACAAAACTTTGACTCTTAAAACCCACATGTGACAAAACGGAACCATCAACATCTCGCCTCAAATTGCATTAAAAGTGACATTCGTGTCTTAATTCGTTCGTATTTCAACTTTTAAAGCAATTCACGGTCCGCCATCTTGGTATGCTTCGGTTGCCGTGAGACGCGCATGCGCAGGTTTGCATTACATCATAAACAGCTGGGGAAGTGCATCTCTTCAAGGAAGTGTATCTCAGCGTTACACCGGGTCGGCAAATCCCCGTATGTAGTGACGTCATGTGGGAACTATGTATAGGCCTATTTCACGGTTGACGTCACAATGCGGAAGTAAATGAAATTTCGGGTATGACGACTTCCGGTGCGCTGTTTCTGTAAAGGACGACAAGAATGGATTCGGCCAGCGCGACCAATTTCTCCAAATCCTTGCGGAATTTGCCGAAAATGACAATGGGGGACGTGATACGGATAGCATCTGAGTTGTCACTAACAACATGTTCAAAATTGGAAAAGGACTACAAGTTGTTTGTGGAAAAATATGTGTTCAACTATGAAGGTAAGTCACCATTTGTCTGACGGATTTGTGCTCAGTGCTGTATTAAATGGTGTTTTGTTCTCAATATGACAAGTTTTAATTAGCCTTAGTTCATTTACACTTGGAATTTGAGCTAAATAAGAGTAAACAAATAGTTGAACTAACTAACAGGCCCTTCTTGTAATTGTTTTTACCAACAAGCATTAAGGTAATGCTTCTCCGACCTGCCTTGGTGTATTATCAAATGTTACCGCTAAACACGAAACACTGCTCATGATAGTTTTGTCATAGGACAACCACCTGCTCACACACGCCATGATTTAAGGGTGGATTTACATACTATGTAATGGAGCAATGAAAATACGCTTTTGCTGGGTCTACCAAAACAGTTTGATAATGCTATACTGTCAGCATGAGCATCATAAAAAATATGTAGTTAGATTTGAAATATATAGTATGTATATTGTTGATCACTTTCATGTTTCAAATTTTGTTAAAAGTTTCACTTATCATTCTAATATTTATGAAATATATAAAGAAATGATTATTTTTTAATATGTTGTGTTTTATTGTGTATTATATGTATATGTAGTGTCAGGAATAGTAGGAGGAGAAGTGGAAGTTCGGGCAAGATGCTACAGGTCTATGAGGAAGCATGAGGTGCCACATAACCTACAGGTTTACTTTGAAACACTGCTATGTACTGCCGTTGCAGTTTGTTCTCATCCAGTTGATAAAGTTGCTGCTGTTGCAGCGAGTTCTGTTTTCTCCTCTGCGTTATTGTCTGTTGTCATTCTACATGTTCTGTGTGCGCCTGCTAATGGCAACATTGTGACTGATGTGTTTTTTAATTACAGATAAACCTGACATCTGGAGAGGTTCCTGTGAAGGTGATGTCCACCAGTTGTTCCTGTGCTTCAGGAAAGATTTTGTGCAACCATCTGGTTGCACTTCTCTATCAAAGTGCACATTTCAGCACCCTGAATTTGAGTGTGGTTCCTGCTGATCTGTCTTGCACTGAAGAGTTACAAACCTGGCACAGACCACGTACTCAGGTTAATCTTAATAATATATATATATTGTTTTTTTTCTTAAGAGATGAAGACACAATCATTGCTATGAGGGAGCACCTTGACAAATTCTATTTGGAAACATTTATAAATGTTCTATGGGCGACAGTAGCTCAGTTGGTAGAGCATTGGCCTTTGGGCCTGAAGGTAAGAACTACTTCACGACTCCCACTGATGACTGCTGTCGTTGTGTCCTTGGGCAAGACACTTAACCCTACTTTGTCCAAAGCCCCAACTGAAAGATCTCAGCTCCTGTGGACTCACCACCTGCAGGAGGATCAGTGAGGGGCTGGTGCTATGTGTACTGGGAGCAGCTTTGAAATGGATTAAGGGGAAGAAAATGGATGGATATAAATGTTCTATTGGCAGAGAAGTGAACGCTTGTTAGAGCATCCATCATTTCATCACTCCTGTTCAGTGTTGGAGTAAGTGAATAAAGGTAGTTTAATTTGAGTGCAATTACCGTAGTTACTTTGTATATTACAATACCTAATCATTTGTTTCATATCGCGTGTATTTCTGTAACCCATCCATTTTCATCCATCCATTTTCTACCCTTTAATCCATTTCTGGGTCAGGGGGGTGGCAGTCAGAGATGCCACCCAAGTCTCATAGCACCAGCCGCTCACTGACCCTCTGCAGGTGGTGAGTCCACAGGAGGACGGCTGCTCTCTGACTGTGAGCATAGCCTTGATCTTTCAGTGGGGGCTTTGGGCAAAGTGGGGTTAAGTGTCTTGCCCAAGGACACAACGACAGCAGTCATCAGTGGGAGTCGGTGGAGAAGGTGCAGAGGTGGGAATTGAACCCACAACCTTCTGGGCTTAAGGCCAATGCTAAGCCTTTCTGTAACCATTCTGTTATAAGTTCATTCTGATATAAAGAGTTGATTATTTTGCAAACATTGATTTTCTGAAGTAAAAAGTTTATTTACTCCACAGCTTTCATGAATAGATTCATGGTGTTTATATACAACATTCAATATTGATCAGACAGCAATGGCAATCGATTAAAGTCAAATACAAACTCAAAGTTCTGTTGCATGAGTATATTTACATTTCATTTTATTCATGCTTTTTTTTTTTTTTTAAGAAAATCTTAACATACAAAACAAGACGCAATGAAAGTATGAATCAACAGACAATACAGATGGTGACATGCAGATCAGATTCAAAGAGATTCAAGATACATAGAGAACATGGATTACCTAAAACAATTAACTTTTTAAATCCTTCCACTTACTATTGCGATGCTGATCAACTGAAGTTTAAATCTAACTACAGTGGTGTAAAATACATGTTATTCTTGATTGCCAAAGTTAGACAAAACAAAAAACATTTAAAATTATATAAGTATAGAACATTACACTGGCTTGTCATGTTTAATATCCAAAGGTCCTTGGTAGTGTGTTAGCAAGCAACAAACTGCCCAAAGCTGGTTGATGGTGCCAGTCAAGGAGAGGGGCACAACGCTATCCCAGATATGGTACTCCTTCACTCTGCATATTGCCCTCTCCACGAGCACTCTGAGACGAGCAATTGCTTGGGTTTTATGGGCATCAGCAACAGAGAGTTGGGATGTGGTTTTGAAAGGTGGAATGATCAAGTGTGCACCAATTTGTGACAACTCTTCCTCAATGACAAAACCCTTGTCAGCCATGACTCCATCTCCATAGGAGAGCAGTTGCAATAGACCACATCTCATAGTAATTTCTTTGTCCGAAATTGAGCCAGTGTACAGCTTTGACACAAACGTAACAACTCCACAGGGAGCGATACCAATCAAGCCCTTGAAAGTGTTGTTGTTTTTATAGGTCGAAAATGTTTCCGATTGTAAGGTAAGGGAGGCTGGTATCTCACAACGCACTTCAGTACAGTCCACAATCACACGCACATTGGGGCAGTACTGGCGAAATTTGTCTGGCATTGTAGCTTGTACCTGTGCTCTCGTCATCCAAACTGGCTCTGCCCCAAGAACTTGAAACAGGTAGTTTGCCCAAGTGATGACAACACGACTCACTGTCGAGACACTGATGTCAAAGATAGAAGCCAGTACTTTTTCTTTCAGTCCTGCAGCAATGCGACAAAGGAAAAGAAAACATTCATCTATCAGAGGGAGTTTGCGTTGAAGGGCAGGACCCTGTGCCGTGCTCTGTGCCCTTGTCCAGTAGACCATCCTAGAAGCAGATGGCTGCAGAGTTTCCCAAAACGCTATGAAGACCTCCTCCGATGGGAATCGGGTGTAGAAACGGAAATCGCTGTCAGAGGCACAAAAACGGTGGCACTTAGGTTGCTTTAGTTGTAGGGTCATCTCTGTCAGTTGTAATTGTAGTTGCTGCAGTTGCGACTCCAGCCTCTGATTTTCTTCTGCCAGTGCATCAATGAATCCTTAGAAAAAACAAGTACAGATTTAAGTCAGGAGAAAATCATAAAATATATCAAACTTTATTTATATAGCTCTTTTCATACAAATTGTGACACACAGGCACACACACAGCTAATGAAAAAAGTAATGTTTAGCTATGGCAATAACTATTAATATGGAGGACCAAAACTGTCAAAATTATAAATAAATGAATAAATAAATAAATGTCACATTCTGCCAATAATTATTAAGATAACACAACAAATCATGCGATTTAATAAATACATATTATTATTATACGTTTTTTTGGTTTCAAACAAAATAATAAAGCTTTATTATGTTCCTGTTCGTTCAAAGGTCAAGATAAAAATAAATATATTTTTATTATTTAACTGCTGTTTTGTGCCCAAAGAGATAATAAAATCTCATTTTTTTTCTTTACCAATGTATTTATTTTCTTTATATTTTTATTGACGTTCTGTTTTATTATTTCACGACACATTATTCCTTTCTCGTGTCTTGAAAATTAAATGCAAATTAAGGGGGCGGAGCTACAGAAAGTTAGACCAAAGCAGTCTATCATCAGAGATCGGCTGCATACATACGTTTCCTTGATATCTCTCCATTCCCCACAGTGTGAGGTCTGACCCACAGAGAGGTCTGACCTACAGAGAGGAGGTCTGATCCACACTTTTTGATGGATTAATCCATAAATGTCAATGACTACCTGCCATTTATGTGCAAAAACCACAATGTGAAAATTATCAGACTGTAACTAAAGACAAATCTTCCAAAAAATGTTTACGGACCACCATCTTGTCTGTGTGCCATAACTGCGAGCCTGCTATTGTGACATTTCAATGAATGATGTGATAATATAAATTTGTATTCATTTTTTTAGGTTCATACAGGATTCAGTTATTTGACATAAATACATAGATATATATTTCTTCTTCATCCCTATAGAGACCTGAAATAGAGTGGGAAGAGTCTATCTTATCTTAAGAAGTAAGACTTATGAACTTCTAAGTACACATACATTCACTTAAGCTGCCTGGTCAGTAAAACAATTATTTCAACAACGACAATTATAAATTATATCATTATCATTAGTCTATCCTCATTCTCGTCACCATCACCATGGCAAAGGAAAGTGAACATTGGTAAGGTAAAGGTGCACATTAATCCCAGTAGGGCACTTCATCCTCTGCATTTTTTGACCCATCCTGTTGCCGCTAAGGCTTACGTCAGGAGCAGTGGTCGCCGTAGTAACAGCGCCCGGGAATCCATCTTGAGATGTTGATGCTCGGCTTGGTCAGGACCACCGGAGCTGGAGGATTTTACCTAGTGGTAAAATCTGGCGGTAGTAGATGACGTCAGGTACTGGCCAAAACTGACTAAGGCAGGTAATGACAGGACACTGTATGACAGTTAAATGTCGGGCTTAAATAAGATAAATATGCGTCAATTGAGCAGTATGAGTTGAGTCGTTGACCGTGTTAGAGCCATGTTTACATGATACTGCCATTAGAGGTCTAGTTGTGACAATGTAGCCCCAGAGACAGTAGAAAATACGCAGTTACAATTTTATATTAAGTGATTGTGGCAAAAAGTCAGCAGGACTCTCAAAAGTTCCCAGAAAGTGTCAGCACATACACTTGTGTAAAACAAAGTCTTTCTTATCTAAATGCTCCTTCATCTTAACATTACTGCTGAAACTAGTTGTGATCTGGCCACTGGACTCCAACATCACACGTCAGTAGAGGGATTTTCTCCAAATTATCTTCATCTTCTCCAGGTTCACGTTCAGTAGTTGAGTTCTGGTGTACAGCCTAAACACATCTCTTTTGGGGGGGTCTAGCAGGTGTTACCTAACAGAAAAAATGAGCTGTATATTAGTTAAACAAAACAATGAAGGATATTAAAAATATCATACTTACACAACAATCATAAACCATAAGTAACACAGGACGGAAATTTTCTCATGTGGGTTGCCCATCTGGAAAATGTTTCCCACATACCTGGAATTGATGAAAAATACATTAGTAATGTAGTTTTAACATTTAACAGTTTTATCTTAAGGTTTTTATTATACTTAATAAGGATGATGTGGGATTTGAACCCAGAACTGTCAACTCGTGACCCCCACGTAATTAATTAATTGATTATTGAAAATTCATATAACGTTCATATAACGAATGCGCTATTATTGTATGTGTGTAAATGCTTATCTAAAAGCATTACTGTGCATTACTATTAACAGTTAGCTAACTTGTAATAATCTGGCAAATTCCAGAACGAGTCTCACAAGCTCCACTTTGCAAATTACTTTTTTAGCAAACGTGTAATCCAATGTAAACAAGAACTAACATGAAGTGAACGCACATATACAGAAAGTGCATTACAGGTCCTGTCAAGAGCAATGTCAGAGCTTTTGTATCTGGCTAACAGGCTAACGAGGCTAACAGGCTAACGAAGCTAGAAAATATAGCAGTTACTTTTTACACTCATGTCATTTATAGACAGCAACCAGTGGTTTTCTCAGATGTAATAATCAAAGCTAAACTTACCACTGCTTTCTTGTTTGGCTTAAAGCCATCTAGGTTTATATTTTTCATCCACTTCAGACACACATCTTGTTCCTGAGCTGGACCAGGAGCTTTCTGCAATCCGTATGGGGGAAGTCAGTATGGTCAGTATGTTGTAAAGGTTTAAGAAGTTCACACACGGTTCTCTTGCAGGCTTGCACAGCCGAACACACAACACGCTCTTCCAGGCATTATAAAAGACAATTCCATGACAGCCACGGGACAAACAGCTTCACGCAGCTAGATGGCACTGCTATAATGGCAGCACTGTTTAGCACGGTTTGGCCTGGTCAGTCTGCAAGAGGCGATTGCTTTCGTCTTGCTGTCTGTTGCCCGCCCCCTTCATTTGCATTTTATTATCAAGACACGAGGAAAGAATGTGTCGTGAAATAATAAAACAGAACATCAATTTTAAAAAAAAGATGAAGAAAATAAATACATGGGGAAAGAAAAAAAATGAGATTTTATTATCTCTTTGGGCACAAAACGGCAGTTAAATTATAAAAATATATTTATTTTAATCTTGACCTTTGAACAAACAGAAAAATAATAAAGATGTATTATTTAGTTTGAAACCAAAAAACGTTGTATAATAATATGTATTTATTAAATCGCATGATTTGTTGTGTTATCTTAATAATTATTGGCAGAATGTGACATTTATTTATTTATTCATTTATTTATAATTTTGACAGTTTTGGTCCTCCATATATTAAGATGAAGAGATCCTTTATTCGTCCCACAGTGGAGAAATTTCAGTGTAGGAAAAGAGGAGCACACAGCACAGGATAAGTGAACAATAGCTTTACTAATTAAAATAAAGCAAAATCTCTAACTCCAGCATCAAATAACAAGTATAAAATCTCTAATAAAAAGGGTAAAGGTTTTACATTTTCCTAAACAAGAGGCAAGTATAAAGTACTGTGTATTCTAGTGCAAGCAAAGTGTAGTTATATGATAGCATCTGTACATTAGCAGCTGTATGTTTACATCAGAATCATTTTTATTGCCACGTAAGAAACAGGAAGTTACAGACTTGGAGATTGCTTTGGCTCAGTGCAACAGTCAGAAAGAGAGGTAAAGACTAGAGAAGGCATAATAAAAAATAAAAAGCACTTCTAAGGAATACATTTATAAGAGATTACATACATAAACGAAACCTAAAATGTACCTACCGGGCTTGGGGGGAGTAGTATAGTCGTGGTCAGCACAGGCAGATCCCTCGCTCTCAGCTGTTTCCACAGTGTCTTCCTCCTCACGGAGATCGAACCCCAGCCTTTCGCTGGCTCTCTCATACACTGACTGGCGATGAGGGGGATTAAAGTTGTTCCAAGCAAATTTGGATGGTATTACACCTTTCTTTAAACGTCGACGACCCTTTGGAGTGGTGTAAATATCGTCAGCCTGAAAATGAAGGCTACACACGTAGCTACTGCCACGAAGCACTGAAAAGGTAGCACCCAAATCTCTACGAATCGCTCTCACCCAGGCCGATCGAGTCACTTTCTCGGTTGGAAATTCGTGAAAACTAAGATACGGCTGATGCTGTTTGTTAGCTTTACAAAAAGGTACACTACACCAACATTTCCAGCTAGATTGAGCCATTATTTTGGAGACTGAACAGGATCCGCTAGCAACCGGAAGTCGTCATACCCGACATTTAATTTACTTCCGCATTGTGACGTCAACCGTGAAATAGGCCTATTCCGCCTTTTTTGCACGCTTGTAACCTGCGCACTCAAACCCTTGCGTGCACTTCAAACAAATGCACACTTTGTAGACGATAGGGTGTGGGTTTTGGGACTGAACCTTACAGTTCCGCGGTGAAGGCTAGGACATATAGGCCTGAACTCAAGATTATTTAGAATAAATAAGTCTGTTACAGATAAGTGTGAAACGTGTGATGTATGTGAAACTGTTGAGCATGTGCTGTTGAAATGTGAGAAGTAGGCCCCGTCCCAATACTCGCACTTCCACCCTCGCGCCCCTCATTTGCGCGTTCCCGATAAAGTATTGCCCATAATTCTTTGCGACGGGACACCAAAACGACGGGAAAATGCAATTAAATATACATTTTGAAATATATATGCAGTATGTGTGTAAATAAGTTTTGCTATGTTACTTGGAAAGAAGCATAAACGTCTGATGAAGAATTACGGACATTGTGTTTTAACAATTTAATAACTTTTTAAAGCAAGCGTTTCTATAACATTCAATTTAAACTTTACACTTAGTACAATAATCTTAGAATGTATAAAAACTGACCAGATAGTTAGTTACCCACATTTAACTTAAAATTATACCGCTATCTCTAATTAAAAACAACTAATATAAATGTATTATAACGTGTGTGAAGCAATTCATATTGTTTCCCAAAGGGTCAGACAAAATTACCTTTAATTTTTATAAAGTTTAGGTCTTAAAATGACCATCTCTTGACGAGTCGATGACGTAAACTGCACTCAGTGTGCAATGTCCCAATTCCACCTTTTGTGCACGCTTGCAACCTGCGCACTCAAACCCTTGCGCGCACTTCAAACAAATGCACACTTCATAGGAGGGCGTAGGGTGCAGTGTGGGTATTGGGACTGGGCCGTACAGTGCAAAGGGATGCCTTTAAGGGTTCAGTGACAGAAACAGGGCGGGAGTGGAGCATTGAGGGTATTTTGGGCGAGGGGTTTAATCAAGAGAAGGCATGGAGAGCATCATATTAATTTTTTACATTAAAAAGAAACTGATAAATTGACTAACATTGTTCCAAAGGTATGGAGTGTCACTGTGTCACACTCCGATACGGTAGGTGGCGGCATATGTCAGTTTTGATATGTAGTCCGCCATTAAGCTACAGAAGAAGAAGCAGTTCCGCGGTGTTTCAGACTGTTCCATCCATCTCACACACGCAACGGGGCTGCGCAGACCATTATTGGAGGTAGTGAGTGTTTTAAAACAGTTTTATTTCATATAGTACACTTTTTAAAAGCGTGTGTTAACTTGTTTACAGCCAACGCGCGGGAAGAAACTCTTTGTTTAAACATTTTTCCACGTGAACACAATAGTCATCACGTGGTGGTTCGAATACTGGGTTCGCATAAATTTGGTGCTGTTTTAAGGTTGAGATTCTGTTTAGAGCCGCTTTTGTTAGAATCTTTTAGGTTCTAACTGCTACAAATAGTACCAGCCCTTAACGTATATTGATTAACTAATTAAGTACTTGTAATCCGTCAAGGCAGTCCCAGTCATACTCTGCTCATAGTTTTATATCGAACAGTGATTACTTGCTTTGAGTGATCCATTTTTCTCCGTCTGTGGTATGAACTAACTTAAGACGTCTTTCATCTAATATTTTCTCCCGTAAATTTACATCAAGCTCGATGTCATTGTATTGGACTTTGTCTGGAGACTCATTGTTTGGAGACTCTCGCCGCTGCTCTGAGGAGATCTCATGTGTAGTGCATGCAAAGCTGCCCACAAAGGGAAAGCGGGGATAACCTCATCCACAACTACCGCAAAACGCGTTAGTTGCGTGAGTTCTCAGATGTTAAAGGAAAACTCGCGCTATTGAGAACTAGGGGATGGAGACTATTGATCAGGAAGACTTTCTAATTTAATCATTTGATGGCATTTGTTTCTTGTTTTTTTTTTTACAATTAATGTGTCAGTGGGGGTGAGTGAGGAGAGTGATGAGTTGCACTGCTGCCGTGGGTCTGCGCTGTGTCGCGGCTCCACACTGAGTCCTGAAGAGTCCTCATGTGCACAGGGGCCATCTGACTCCTCCTCCTCTTAAACATTAAAGCTGCTCTCCCAAACTTCTCCCTCACGCACACTGTATCCTCAGGCTGTGTGGAGCTGCGCCAAACCAGACGATTGGACCTGACCAGTGTGTGGGCAGCTCCCGTGTCATGGACGCTCCGAAGTCGGGTATAAAAGGAATAATATGAAATTCACTTAAATCCATCTGGCGTCTTGTGTTTGTGGCAGTTCTACAGGATGGGCTTCACCTGTGGCCATTGTGGAAAGACCTGCAGAAGTGTGGTCTGTGGAAGGAATTTTTCTTAAGCTGAATCCACATCAAAGTTGTAAGTGGAAACACGTAAGAGATCAGACAGGAGAGACGTGTCCCGTCACATGTATCTGTCCTCACTGTCCACCAGGGACGTGCAGTCAGGGGAGGCAGGGGAGGCAGAGCCTCACCTGCCATTATTGGAAACTAATAATTATTTTAGTTTAAATATATAATTTATATCCACTGTCCTATGCTTTTAATGTATATTCGGCACGGTTCCCATCAGTTTTGATCATTTCTGAAGTCAAAATCGCCGAAATCCCGTTATTCCTATTCAAAGAGACGAGGTGAGGCAGCGCTCCTGCGTGCCTCACCCCAGACCGCTCCCTCACAGTGTGTGTGTGTGTGTCTGAGTGCACTCAGCTCGTGCAGTTGATATATCACCGTTTGTTTCAAATATCCTGCTTTAAAAACATTTTTTAAACTCCTCTTAGTGTTTAGTAGTGTATTGCACGTATGTGTGTACAATTTATATTTAGTAGTGTATTGCACGTATGTGTGTACAATTTATATTTAGTTTAAGTCTTTTGATCGTAGATGAACACACAAGGAAAAAGCTTGGCGTGAGGCAGGCGGTATCTGTGCCTCACCGCTAGGGGTGATAGTGAGCATAAAGTTCATACCAGAGTTGCTAACAAACAATCAGCCCAAAATGCTATTTCTTTTGCTGGAAAATGGATGATTTGAATGAAGATTTTTTTTCTCAATTGGACTTTCAAACAAAGAAAGAATTAATATAGACTGGGAGACCACCACTGGACTTACGAGGTTAGTCCGGCTGCGGGGGAGGAGTTTGTTAATCTGTGTTTTATGTTGAACATTGACAGATACCGGCAAAGTAGTGCTTTTCCGAAAAACACTGATTCAAACACTGCTCAAGAGTTCTGCAACTTGTTTAAATTATTGTTTATGTTCCTCGCGTCTCTCTCTCTCCTCGCGTCTCTCTCTCCTCGCGTCTCCGTCTCTCTCTGCTCCTCTCTGTCTCTCTCTGCTCCTCGCGTCTCCGTCTCTCTGCTCCTCTCTGTCTCTCTCTGCTCCTCTCTCCTCGCGTCTCTCTCTCCTCGCGTCTCTCGCACCTGCGCTTCTTAAAGATGTTGTTTGATGCGGAGCAGAGTCAGCAGCTAGATTTGTTGTGAGATTATTAAAAGAAGCTGGTTCTCTTATCTTTACAGTATATAAAGTTTGTGGATGTCATTGCATTGGTGATTAAATGCTATTTTATTTGAATAATGATTGTAAATCTGACTTTTAAAGTCAGTGCCTCCCCAATCACAAACCTCACCGCACGTCCCTGCTGTCCACCGTCAAAACGTCTCTGTATGTTTGCTTAATGTTCACACTGGGGAAAAGCCTGTCATGTGACCACTGCAGTTAACCATTAGAGCAACTTTGGTGATTAGAAGCGACCGTGATGTCTGTCTTTCAGCCTTCTTTGTGTGTATATATATGTATATGTAGTAAGTAAGTAAGTAAGCTTTATTTATATACCGCCTTTCACAGACCAGAGTCACAAAGCGGTTTACAATTGTTATTTTTTGGGCACTTGTCCTCTCACTCCACACAGAGATGGGAGCGGGGTCGCCGAACAGGAGGCGCATGCCAGACCTATTGTACATATTTTTAGTGGTAGGGGAAACCGGAGTACCCGGAGGAAACCTACGCAGACACGGGGAGAACATGCAAACTCCACTCAGAAAGGCCCTGGTCCGGCCGGGATTCGAACCCAGGACCTTCTTGTGTATATATGTGTGTATATATATATATATATATATATATATATATATATATGTATATACATATATATATATGTGTATATATATATATGTGTGTGTATATATATATGTGTGTGTATATATATGTGTGTGTATATATATGTGTGTGTATATATATGTGTGTGTATATATATGTGTGTGTATATATATGTGTGTGTATATATATATGTGTGTATATATATATATATGTGTGTGTATATATATGTGTATGTGTATATATATATATATATTTTTATTATATATAAATAAAATAAATTATTATTATACATATTATATATATATATATAATATATATACATAATCTAAATAACCTAAATTATATATAATTTTTTTTTTTTTTTTTTTTTAATTGTAATTTATTATATTCCACACCAAGTAGAAAGGTAACAGTTCAAAATAAAACAAGAATACAAAAGTAAATACATTTTATCCCTCCCCCCTCCCACATCCCTCCCCCCCACCCCCCACCCCCCAAGATGTCCTGCGACAGGTTTTACCCAAGGCTACAAGCAGTATTGCCTACATATACGTACTGGTCTTTGAGTTCTAGAAGAGAAAAAAAAAAACAAGAACAAAACACAAAACAAAATATCCAAATAATGATAGTAATAATAAAATTTTGAATTAGGTTCATTAACATGGAAAAAAAAAGTTAAAGAAAAAAAAAGTAGACACAAGAAAATGAATAAATACAAAAATAATATTATATAATATTCTTCTTACAATGTTCTTAGATTTAATAGATATATAATAATGTTATTCCAAATCTTAATAAAAGTTTCAGGTTTACCACTTATGTTATATTTGATCTTTTCAAGTTCCATGAAGATCATCATATCTTTAAGCCATGTGGATACTTTCGGAGCTGTTGTTGATTTCCATTCTAGAGCAATTCTTCTACGTGCGAGTAGTGTTGCAAATGCAATGCTCTTCTGATGGGTCTTTTGGCTCTCAGGTAAGACACCAAAGATTGCTAGTTCAGCACATGGTAGTAGTGATATGTTTAAGGACTCTGACAGATGTTTACTGATCATGGTCCAGTAGTACTGGAGATGTGGACAGGACCATATCATGTGAGACATATTTGCCGGAGACATGTTGCACCTGTTACAGCTATCACTTACATTTGGGTACATTTTTGAAAGTTTATGGTTGGTGAGGTACAGTCTGTGGACAATTTTAAATTGAATTTAAATTATATATAATTTTAACACTATCTTCGGCAGGTATCGTTTCCTCAGACTCCCATTTGGCATTGTATCGGCTCAAGATGAGTTCCAGAGGAGGATCGATGAGACATACGAAGGCCTTGATGGTGTTGCAGGCATTGTTGATGACATCATCGTGTTCGGGAAAACAAAAGAAGAGCACGATAAAAACCTCAAAGCCATGCTCAACCGCACCAGAGAAAGGGGTGTGAAACTGAACCCAGACAAATGCTGCATCTGTGTCACTGAGGTGAGTTTTTTCGGACATAAACTCACAGCCAACGGACTAAAACCAGATCCACGGAAAGTAAAAGCAATCAGAGAGATGAAACCTCCTCAAAGTGCTGCAGAGTTAGAGACAATCCTTGGTATGGTGAACTATCTTGCTAAATTTGCTCCCAACCTGGCAGAGATGAGTGCACCACTGAGGAAGCTGCTGCACCAAGACACTGAGTTCACATGGCAGGAGAACCACGAACATGCGTTCCAGCAAATCAAAGACACTCTCACTGCTGAACCAGGGCCAGTGCTGGCCTATTTCCACCCAGGAAAAGAGGTAACACTACAAGTGGATGCATCAAAAAATGGGCTAGGTGCAACTGTTATGCAAAACGGTAGGCCAGTTGCGTACGCTTCAAAACTGCTAAACAAAACAGCAGAACTACGCCCAAATAGAGAAGGAACTGTACGCTGTTCTCTACGGCTGTAAAAGATTTCACGACTACATTTACGGGCGAAACATTACAGTCGAGTCAGATCACAAGCCACTAGAAAGCATACTACGCAAACCGTTAGCCCTCGCACCACCACGACTACAGCGCATGCTGCTCGCTCTTCAAAAAATACAGCATAACGCTCATTCATAAGCCAGGAAAAGAGATTCCAGTAGCGGACACATCGTCAAGAAAATCACTGGAAGACACTGACAGTTCACTGGCTGAGGCAATGGAAACGCAAGTACATATGGTAACTCGAACAGCACCAGTAAGCTCAAAAAAACTGGGAGATATCAAAACATCCACTGCCCAGGACGAACAACTCTCTGCTCTCAAGCGCATTATCCAGTCAGGCTGGCCGGAGACACGAAAAAAATGTCCCACACTCGTCAGTGAGTATTGGAACCATCGTGATGAAATCACAGAGACTGATGGACTTCTTCTGAAAGGTGAAAGAATAATAATTCCTCTCACTAAGAAAAGACATGTTAAAACGCATACACACAGGACATTTTGGAGTTGAAAAAAGCAAACACAGAGCAAGAGACATAATGTTCTGGCCTGGCATGGGAAAACAGATTGAGGAGACAGTGTCTAAATGCGACATTTGCCAAACACATCGCAGCTCCAATCAAAAAGAGCCCATGCTGCCTCAAGAAATCCCAGAAGTGCCATGGCAAACTGTCGGAACAGACTTGTTTTCATGGAACTCAGAAAACTACATTGTAATATGTGATTACTTGAGCAGATATTTTGAACTCGAACGTCTGTCAAATATCACCACTGCAGCTGTCATTCACAAAATGAAAGCAGCGTTCTCTCGACATGGCGTACCAGAGAAAGTCATCAGTGATAACGGACCATGTTATCGCTCCCAAGAGTTCAAGCGATTTGCAGAACTTTGGGATTTCCAACACGTCACATCAAGCCCATGTTATCCCCAAAGCAATGGCTTAGCCGAGAAGACTGTTCAAACCGCAAAACGCATTTTGACTAAGGCAAAAGAGGACAAGAAGGATCCATACTTGAGTTTACTCGAGTACAGAAATACACCTGTTGACGGTCTAAAGTCACCTGCTCAGATCCTCATGAGCCGCAGGTTACGTTCCATCTTGCCCACAACGACAACACAGCTGCGCCCTCAGGTCACCCCACAGAGCTTAGTGCATGCAAGGAGAGAGGAGTGCCAGTACCGCCAGAAACTACACTACGATACTTCTGCACGACCCCTACCCACACCATGCACAGGGGCACCAATCCGCTACCAGCAGGAAGATGGTAGGTGGAAACCTGCAACTATCATTCAACCAGCAGAGACCCCACGCAGCTACCATATCAGAACCAGCGACGGTCAGACCCTACGACGCAACCTACGCCACCTTCTTGGCACCCGAGACAAATCACCTACAGAGGCAACTCGACAAAAGGACACAACTGCTGAAGATTCAAGCCCAGGGATGCCGTCTCCCTATCGCACTCCAAGCACAGGCATTGACCCCTGTCATCGTTCGAGATATGGCCGTGTCATAAAACCAAGGCATATTCTAAACTTGTAATGGATTATAGACATGGTATTGTTGTACGAGAGATTGGTAATATAACAACTACATGTTCTGTGTAATGCAATGTTCCTGCTACTACTTCTCTTTGCCATAGCACTAGAATGTTATCATTATTGTTCAGTACTAAGAAGCATCTATTTATATTATATATATATATATATATTTAGTCGTTATTATACGGCTCCTCACAGCAGCAGTAGAATGCTTCATTGATTTGAATGTAATTTCAAAACGTTCTACCGGTCATTATTTTCTATAACGGACCTCTCAAAACAATAATGACCGCTGCCCATGGCAACGCACTCTGTGCTTGTCTTTCAAATGCGTGGATAACTCCGCAAGTAGTTCCGGCCACTCCTGAGCTAGCCACGCTCAATCAACACACTTAAATGTTAATCGGAGAATACTTATACATATACATTCTTCACACACGTGCACGGAAATTTTCAGAATTTTCTGGTCTTGTCTTCATGACAAAAATACTATTTCTCTGCGTCAAAAAGCGATCGTGAAAAACCCCGAAGTAGTTCCGGCCGCTCAATAAACGCAAATGCCAATCAATCAACGCAATGAAATGTTTATCGGAGAGTGAATTATACATATCCAGTCTTAATACAAGTGCACGGAAGTTTTCAGAATTTTCCGTTTACGTTTTCATGACAAAAACACTGATGTAATGCGAGAAAAGGCGATCCCGAAAAACCCGGAAGTAGATACCGGCACATTTTCGGACACATTTGCAGAGGATCGAATTATGGATTTAGGTTAGGTTTATGTATGGGTCACTCACTGCTGATGTTCAGAATTCTTTGTTCCTTTTTCATGCAGTTCCAGAGAGTTCTAGTTTGGAAGTTGCCAGCCTAACTGTTGCTAGCATAGCCACGGGAAAGCCTTTGGGAACTATTTTATTTTCTGTCATTAAATAAACCTTTCGGCATTCCTAAAAGTGGATTGAAGTTAATGTTATGTGTTCTGTTGGTATAAAGCCGTATAATAAGCGGGATAACGTATATTACGCAGGTCATTATCGGAAAATAAGTACCTTCAGGGCGGAAGCAGACGCCCTGTCGGTACTTATTTTCCGATAATGACCTGCGTAATATACGTTATCCCTTACATATATAATGACACATTCGTTCTGCTCTGAACATGGCATGTTAGTACTCCTTTAGTCCACTAGAGGGAGCCACTGGTCTGCCTTTGGCTCTTCAGATGAATCAGACCAGTGAAAGAAGACCATCCTCAGCCATTGAGTCGGATAGTCAGTCAGTCGGAGGCCTCTTTATACTAGAACATGTCTAATAATATGAAGATGTGTCTTATTCATTGATAGTAAGACGACTTAAAGCCTGTGTGCTTTGTCCATGTTTCAATGAAAAGTTTTGACCAAAGATGGAGCCAAATGCCAATGTATCTAATATCCCGTCACCGTCAGTAATATAAAGTAGAGAAATACCCTAAATTCTCCTAAATGACCCAAGGCTGGTCAAGTAAGAAAACAATTCTGCTTGATTAAAAAAACACCCTAAATAATTAATCAATGTGGCGGGTCAACCCGAGGATCGCACAAGGGTTAAATGTTCGTAATACATTTTATGTTTGAGGAGAGCAGAAGCAGGCCCTTCAACGATTGGGTCAAATTTCTAGTCGGGACTTGCATCCCCACGCATGCGCGAACTGTAGTTTGTACGGGCAGTTCACAAGGGAGAAGTGGAGTTTGGGCGAGAAGCGCCTTTCTGCAGTTGTCGGGGAATCAGAAGAGTTTCTCTAACGCGAAACTGCACTTTAAAGACACAGACGTGAACAAGAGTGGCACGGAGTATGGGTACGTACCCCGCATCGAGACACAGCCTCAGAGCACCACCTCTGTTTACCTGTAGCTTTACCAGGCAGAGGACAGAGTCGTATATTCATAATTACTGAGGTCGTGTCGCGACCGAGCGCCTATAAAGTAGTGATGGGTTGATGAAGCTTCATGAAGTGTTGAACCTTTTCATCCATTGGTTCGAGAAAAGGTTAATTTCTTGATGCTTCATATGCTCACAAACCTCCTGTTGGTCAAAATCTGTATTGACATTTGAACTGTTTGTGAGGCTCTTGGTGCATAGGAATTAATACTCGCAACAGAAATAATAATGTAATTTGATTGTGTATGACCCATTAATTCATCTGTTTCATTATGATCAATATCATTAGTGAAAATTAATATATTTTAAATGACAATAACATTATAATGTACTGGTAACTGGTACAGTTGTCTGCTCTAACACACACACACATATATTTAATAATGAATGATTATAGCTTGTCAAGTCAAAATCAATGTTATAAGTCCAATAGGACAAAAAACATGTTGAAAGTGTAAGTGCTTTTCAAAGGACGTGACACAAATGGGGATATCAATTGGGATTGTGACCCCATCAGTTGTTTTAAACCTAAACATTTCTGATAAAGTTCTTACACATGTATTTACATCAAAGTGCTCTCGGTAAGATTCGAACCCCGGTCTCCCAGGTCCCAGCCCTGCTTCCCTACCAATCGAGCCAACCAGCTTATACTTCAGTCCTCTCCATCACTGACTAAATTAATCAAGACAAACACACGAAGTTTGAGCGGATCCTCTGCAGTACTTCATGAATCTCTCCATTTCCTGTGCTCCCGAGGCTTCAAACGTCATTGGTGACGTCACTCATCTAAAACAACTCAGGCTTCGGCTCGCGCTCCGATAAAAACTTCAGGGATTTCTTGGCTCACGCCCCGAAGCGCCGACGCGGCACGACCCATCACTGATATAAAGTACCCCTCTGTAAACATGTTGAGCCGGTTTTTTTTGTTTAAAAAGAAAAAAAGTTATGTATGCAATTATTTAAACGACATTTACATACATTGCAGTAAAAACATACATTTAAAGGGGGTGGGGGGACAGACAAGTTTTCTCTGCCCCCCCACCCCCATTATAATTATTAATAAAGTCATAGAATATTGTCCAAATATCCCTGAATTGTTGCAGATTGCTTCTTGACAAGAATGTTATTTTATCCATTGGAACAGAAGAGGTCAGGTCCTTTAGCCATTGAGAGATCCCACATATATTTTGCTCCTTCTAGCATTTAGCAATGCATTGCTTGGCCTCCAAAAGACCTAAAGAAATCACAGTTCTTACATTTGCTTATATTATAAAGTTTCTAGGAAAAAATACTCAATACAAAGTTTAGGACATTGGAGAATATCTTTACCAATGATTTGGCTCAACCAATCCAGAACCTTGCTCCAAAAGTCGTATATAATTGGACATTCCCATCTGATGATGTTGAGACTTATGGCTCACAGTAAAACATCAAATAAACACTCTACCGCCCACTCCGCTCCTCCTCTGCTCAAAACTGAGCTATTCAGATGCACCCATCCCACATAATCCTCCATATTTCTCATATCCTTTTATAGAACTTCTGCCACTCCACACTGTATTTCACTTCTGGGCCTTGTATTGTATTGTATTTTTTATGTGTGTTTTATACTGTTTTTATGCATGCCTGTAAGGTGACCTTGGGAATTTTGAAAGGCGCCCACAAATAAAAATGTATTATTAAATAAAACTTAAGAAATTCTAAGAAAGTTAGAATTAATGTCCTCGTCTTTAAATAGGTGTTTCATATGTGATAATGACAACAATTATGACAATAACCCTTTAGTAAGTTTACCATTCATAATTTCATATATACAGGAAACGGTCCTGTAAACACCAATACACACACAGAGCTATTGTTCTTCATATTTTAGTAGATAATAATTATACATATTTGGTTTTATAACAATATTATGATCTCATCCTGGGTACAATCCCAGTCGGAACAGGGCCTTTCTGAGTGAAGTTGGTTCTCCCCGTGTCTGCGTAGGTTTCCTTCAGCTACTTTACCTTACCACTAAAAGTATCTACAATAGGTAAAATCCTCCAGCTCTGGTCCAGAAGACCTCCTGACCCAAGATCTGCGTGTGTGTTTCCAGGATGCATCAATTGTGTAAAGCCTGTTGGTCAGTGCAGAGTGAGTTTGGAGTGTTTGATCTGAGTTTGGTCTTGTAGTCATGTAGACCTCCCCATAGACCTCACATCCTCCCCCTAGATTCAAACGTCTTGTTAGTTGTGCTGATCTTTTACTTCTGTTATCTGAACTAATTCAACTCTGCATGAGTTGATTGATATTCCTCATTCACACTGAGCACAAACCCCAGGGCTGGCAGGTTCAAGCTCGGCATTCAACCCACCTCCCAACCTAGTATTTGTGCCGGATTCAGAGAGACCAGAGAGTGCTTCACTCACCCAAACATGGCTCGTTACTCTGTCATTATGCAGAGTACTGTCCTTGGTCACTTCTTCACCCACATTTTCAGAAAATTTGGTCACAAGGTTGATTGAATGCCAACTTGTTCTGACACACCAGCCCATGTCTCTCAGCGTGTGGAAGAGGCTGTTTATTTGTGTATCAGGAATGAAGCATGTCCCTATGTGTATGTGTGTCTCTGTCTCTTGTGCTTTCAGTGACGTCGGTCCTCATTGTATACGCGCACCAGAGCAGCAGTTCGTTCAACGCGGCAGTCAAAGATGTGGCGGTGAAGGAGCTGCGGTCTCTGGGCTTCAAGGTGACCGTGTCTGACCTATACGCCATGGGCTTCAAGGCTACCGCCACCCGAGAGGACATCCTGGGTACTGCAGGCTTTCAGCAGGACAGTCAAATACCAAGTTTATCCCTTGTGCAACCCTCAGGTCAAAATGAGTGATTAAAAGTAGACCCTTTTGGATCCTAATTTAGGGTCTTAAAGGGTCTAAATGAAAAAAGATTTGGGGTATTATTAAAGCGTTAAAGAGATGTATCATGTATCCACTATTCCTTTGTCATCTCCATGTTCAAACACACACAAGGATAGGTGGTAGGTGAAACAGATTCTTTTGAGGGACAGAGATTCAAATTTGAATTTTGTGAATTCTTAAAATTCAAATAATGTTAAAATAATATTGAGACTTTGTCATGTTTTAAATGTGGAGTAATACATGATGCTACCAGAGTGAGCAGCTTCTGCCATCAGAGCTCCCTGTAACTCCCGATGCTGCTACCAGAGGGAGCTACATGAGGAAAAGTGTTAGCACATAGAGAAAAGCTCATGAAAGACTTTTTTGCATCATGTGTTTCCTTAAATGAACATTACAGGGTCCACAGCTGGATTCAGGAAGGTTTCTGACAGAGATCTGTACTTCTTTTGTTTGCAGCCGAGTTGAAAAGTCCAGAGAACTTCCGCTACGGAGAGGAGATGGAGGAGGCCTGGAGAGCACAGACCCTCAGCGACGACATCAAAGAGGAGCACAAGAAAGTTCTGGAGGCCGACCTCATTATCTTCCAGGTCAGAGATGTTGAAATGATAGATGGTTTTCCGATGACATCACGCACTACCCACAATTCCGCCGATAATTGTAGGTAACAAAGCGTAGCACATCACTTTTTTGCGCTAAAATATGCCAACTACCTGCGTCGTTTGGGGGTGCAGTGATTTACGGCCTGTGATATTGACTGCTTCGTTCAAAATAAATTAGTTATTGAAAGAAATATTGCATCAAATACATCATGACCTTTTTTTAATTGTAAAACCGTTAAGTGAAAGTAAGCCATTTCTGGCGAAGTCCACTGGTCTTGCCGCATTTCATATGGATCCAAATCTCCGATCACTCAAATTCTCTAAGTGTCTTGCCTTAGATTACGTTCAGTGTATCAATATACCTAACGCGGCCAGCGTCGGCCGAATTCGTGGCTTTAGATGACACGGGGACATATGATCCGTGACAAATTATCAGTGACAAATGATCCGTGCAAAACAAGCTTGACACACAACATGGCATTCGCGCAAAGCATCATGGTTAATGCGCACATGGCGGATAACCATCTATAGCAATGTCATAAACTCCTCTTCTGACCTCTTCTAATTTGATCATTTAAAATGTGTGCCCTTGGACTGGCTCAGGCAGGTACTGTACGGACTATAGGGTTTTCTCCCCTCACATGTTGCTCCTCCCTCTCCTGCAGTTCCCCATGTACTGGTTCAGTGTTCCGGCTATCATGAAGGGCTGGTTTGACCGTGTGCTCACAGGGGGCTTCGCTTTCTCCCTCAAGAACATGTACGACAACGGGATCTTTAAGGTATGGCCCGGAAGCAGCTAGAAAAGCTGTTTAACTCTGAATGTGAGAGCCACTAGAAGAGCTGATGAACTGTGAATGTGAGAGCAGGTACAAGAGCTGTGTGACTGTGAGAGCAGCTAGAAGAGTTTCTTTAACTGTGATTGACTGAAGCTGATAGAAGAGCTGTTTAACTAACTGGACATAACTAGGACTGGTAGAAGAGCTGTTCTTCTGTCTGCTCATCCAATGGAGGTGATGTTCTGTGCAGGAAAAGAAGGCCATGCTGTCCTTCTCTACCGGAGCCTCACAGTCCATGTTCCGTCCTGACGGAGTGAACGGAGACATGAATGTGGCTCTGTGGCCCTTGCAGGTCTGTCCACCCCCACACACACTGACATCCCCATGCTGAGGCCCTCACAACGCACTGATGACACATTTACTGAATTTATCCATCTGTGAGATAATAAAGGATTGATTGATTGATCCCTGGTTTATCACAAGGTCACATTCTAAAAATAATCCACAATAAGTGAAATCCACTAGAAATAAACCATAAAGAGAAGAGAGATACCAGAGAGAGATCAGGTTTAAGCAGCAACGCTCTCCACATACTATCAAATATCCCTGGTTGCTAACAACAGAATGAGCGGGAATGTGGAGACAAATGTATGCACAAAGAGCCTGTTGGAGTTGGCTCTAATCCACATTAAAACAATTGGTATAATTGTTAGTTACCTAATGTAACTTAAGTTCTACGAATGGTGCGTAGCCCCATATAGGCTACGCCAGGGGTGCTCACACTTTTTCAGCATGCGAGCTACTTATAAAAGGATCAAGTCAAAATGATCTACCTACTACAAAAATGCAAATCATATATTTATTTAAAAAAATATTCTTTATATCTACAATGTATGTTTATGTACATGCAAAACCGCATGAGCCAATATAGCACAACACAATTACCTATGTACATTTTTTGTCATTACCCGAGTTTACTCTTATGACTTGCACTGAATTGAATCGGCCAGGGATGCATAGTCCGGAAAATTGGTGGCAACTCGCTGACAAGTTTGTCGTGGTTTAGCTTTCCTGCACGGAGCGCGGTTGTTTGCGCATGTGCAGTCACCTAAGTGTCAGTAAAACATTACTGAGTAAAACACAGATGTCATTTGACTGTGGTGCCATGTCCATGTGCCATGCCTGTTTTTTTTAAATCCAAATATTTCCCCTCCTCAGTTTATAAAATAATTTGCATCCACACTTTTGCGTTATCAATCACATTCGTAACATTCCAAACATGTGCGTCTCTACGTCCTGTCCTGCGTTGGGGAAAACACGGAGGTGGGCGGAGTTCTGATGCAGACGCCGGTAACGGCACTTTTACAGTCATAGAAGACACTCAGAGTAAAGACGTATATTTACAAGGACTGACCCCCGTCCTCAGTCCTGGTTTAGTCCTGGTTTAGTCCTGGTTTAGTCCTGGTTTAGTCCTGGTTTAGTCCTGGTTTAGTCCTGGTTTAGTCCTGGTTTGGTTCTGGTTTAGTCCTGGTTTGGTTGTTTTCGAGCGTGAGTCCCCGCGATCACTTTGCTGCTCTCTGATGTGGAGGATGTTCGCTGCTGCGAGCATCTCACAGCGAACAGTTTTTAAAGGAATAGTTCACCGTTTTTACATACTGACATATGTTCTTACCTTACCTTAGACTAGTTAATATGTACCTGTCTGGTCTTAGTCCGTGCGCTCTGTCATGCAAACGGAGCAAAAACGGGAGGACAAATGCAGCCTCCTCTGTATACTGTGTAGCACCAAAAGGTAGCTCCCGCTAGAAGCTACCAAACTCTTCCAAGTGTTCCCTATTAAATGTATATAGTTACGTGACGTGTTACACTGCAAAGTATAGTAACACAGAAATGTAACAGTCGATTTTCTCAGCGGATAAAACGGGTACTATATTGTGAGGCGTAGTAATCTGAGGAGCGCTACGTCCGCGCACTAACTTCTCTCTGTACTACAAGTCACGCTGCTTCTATTGACGGAAGTGAGCGAGAGAGAAGTCTCCGGACAGAAGTTAGTGCGCGGACGTAGCGCACCTCAGATTACTACGCCTCACAATATAGTACCCGTTTTATTGGAGGAGCACATCCACATCTGCTTCTTGTAGCTCAGGGAAAGGATTTTCCTCAGTAGGCTTCTTTTTTTAATCAACAAAGTCATACGAGCAAACATACACTTTTAGGCAACTTCTTCAACTTCAAAGCTGCCAGCCACAGCCTGGACTCATAGTTAGCCGTTAGCTTCCCATACGGAAAACTCATGAACATAACACGCTCCTTCCAGCCATACAGCCAAGCGTTTCCAAGTTAGTACAACCACGGTCCACACAGAATGTCCCAGAACCTTGTTTGCGTTTTGCTACATCCATTTTAAATTCTGAGGACGTAGAATGAGCCTCTCTTTGGTCTGATCTGCAGTTGTGTGAGCCGCGACTAGCGCTAACCGGAAACCAGAGACAGCACAGAGGGTCGGCACAAGATCATATACGGAATCGGAACGAAACCGGAAGTAACACTCATACTTTCTAATTAGTTTTAGACTAATGTGTCCTTAAATGGTGACTGGTTAAGATGGTTAAAGTGGTTCTCACCCCGCTCCTCGGAGCTTACGTCACTCACATTTCCTGTTCAAATCTTCCTCTAAATGGGGGTAGCCTGGAGGACTAAAGGGGGCGTGAACGAGACTGGGCCGTTTACATAGCTCTGGGCGGGGGGCTGCTGACGTCAGGTCTTGCTGGCGCGCCAGTGTTGGCGCCAGATTCAAAATTCAAATGTAGTAATACAGGTCGCCAGCAGATGGCGCCTCACAGACGGTTTTAGGCAGAAAGTTTATCTTTCAACTAATTTGCACCAAAGTGACAAAATAATGACCAGGATATGTAGACAACACTATTGGACACTCATTTATACCGTTTATCAGCAAAAAAAAGTGGATTTGAGGGTGAGTTGTGGGTTAAGGGTGGGTTGGGATTATTTTATGGGAATGGCTGGTTAAATTTAGGCATTAATAGGTAATTTGCGCCCATGGTTACCCCCAGAAAACTTGTCTATAGGATGGAGGGGTTAGATGCTAGAAACAAAGTAGACAATGTGAATGAGGGGGAAAGGGAAATAGGATGTTTTATCTATGGTCATAAGGATCATAATAACGCCAGTAGATTATTATCATAATTATTATTACTATCATTACGTTCATCATTATGACACCAAGATGTAACTATACACACACATACATACATACGCGTGTCTCTTGTTTCAGAACGGTGTGCTCCACTTCTGTGGCTTCCAGGTACTTGCCCCTCAGATCTTCTGGAGCCCCGCCCACAGCCCTGAGGCTGTGCGTGCCGCCATGCTGGAGGCGTGGGGGCTGAGGCTGAAGACGCTGCTGAGTGAGTGCCCTCTGTGCTTTGCCTCCTCCATACTGTTTGACCTCAGCTTTCAGGGAAAGTTCTCCCTCCGGCCGGACGTGAAGCAGGAGCTGGAGGCCCAGGATTATGGCCTCACCACAGGACACCACCTGGGGAAACCTCTGCCTCCGGACAACCAGCTGTGTGCACCAGGGGGTGCTCACGGACACCCATAATCATAAGCACCACCAAAACACAACAGAGGGGTCTTTCACCAGAGAGGCTCCTCACAGAGAAGATTGTCACTCTGTTTGATTAAAAATATGTTTACAAGCATTTCATTTCCTTCTGCAGTCATTCTACAATGATCTGAGGCATGAACCTCAGAAGGAGAAAGACTAGAGTCAGAGAGCCCAGAGAGAGAGCGGAGATGAATATTGAGACCATAGATATGTGCTGACAAAGAAAATGACAGCGACACTTTGTTTCATGTGGATTGTTCCAAGAAATAGAGACATTTGTGACAAACTTAGACTAGAATCTGACTTTTAACACTTGCCATAGTTACCTTTCGTGTTACCAGGAGAGGTGTTTCAGCTGCTCCACTACAATGTGAAACTATTGACCAGATGCATCAACGTCATCCAGTCACGTGATTGTGAATGAGCTTACGGCGGAAGTATTGGAAACTAGCATTGCTGCGAGAGCAAAACGGACACAACTCTTAAAAACGGAGCTTCCTCTCCTAAATCGAGAAGTGGCTGCTTCAAGCACATGTTCAATTACGTTATAGGTGGAAGTAGGACATCAGGTCAGGGCTCACAAAGAGTGGTATTTGGAGAAGTTAAGGATTGCCTAACTGGATGTTGACCTGTACCTTCTCCCCCCAGTCAATTTTATCGATTAAATAAAATGTCTATTTTTGCCCAAATTCACCCTACATGATCTTAATCATTATCGTTAACAATGCATCCCCTCACACTGGAGCAGATTAATATGTAAATTTTGCTGGTAGCATTAGCAATAGTCCACTTTTCTGTGTCTTTTCTGTCTACAGCCAAACATGATACGTACTGACGGGAGAGGAAAATAGTGAAACACGCAATTGACTTAAAAGATAAAAATGTCAATGTTGCAGCGCACATACAGGACAGTAGTAAGAGACACGTTTGACGTGTGTCATTGTCCTCCAAATTAATGGAAATAAAATAAATACAAACTTGTGATTGCTTTATCTTGTAAAAAAGTGTTCACTGCATATTAGGGAGTACTTGGATGAGTCCCAGTCCTTTTGGTTGATTGCCGCTGGCCATCGTCGTCTTCTGTCTTCATGACGAGCAGGTATCAGATAAAAAAGCTTATGTCCTTGCTTGTTAGTATAATCAATCGCACTGCAAAATGTCACAGTTTTGGCTGTAATGCAGAAAGGGCAAGCACTATTTGCGACTCACGGCAACTTCCGGTGACTCGCGTGACTCAGGCGCTGTGAGCCGCGACTCAGCAGCCAGAAGTCGTGACTCACCGTTAAAAATAACACAATTCTTTGCTTCTCAGGGGTATCTGGGAATGATCAATGAGACAATATGGATCTGGAGGCATTGTTTACAAGTAATCAGTATGTTAGACACTCTACATCAGCTAGTATGTGTTTGTATAGCAGTCCATGTCCGTTAACCACTGACTCAGGCGCTGTGAGCCGCGACTCAGCAGCCAGAAGTCGTGGCTCACGGTTATCAATTTAGCTTTTTAGGGGTATCTGTTGATTATCAATGACACATTGTGGATCTGGAGGCATATATTTACAAGTAACCAGTATGTTACACACTCTTCATCATCTGGTATGTGTTTATATAGCTCTCCATGTTCGTTAACCACTGACTCAGGAGCTGTGAGTCGCGGCTCAGGAGCTGTGAGTCGCGGCTCAGGAGCTGTGAGTCGCGGCTCAGGAGCTGTGAGTCGCGGCTCAGGAGCTGTGAGTCGTGGCTCACAGTTAAAATACAGCATATTTTTGCTTTTTAGGGGTATCTGGGAATTTCTAATGAGACTATATGGATCTGGAGGCATAGTTTACACGCCTACTTCACGACACGCCTCTGTCCTGCAGGCCGCAGAATGACTACTTCGAACCCGCAGCAACACCTTTTTGAACAGGTGTGGGCTTATTCTATACATTAGCACGTAGCTCAACATGTCCTTCCAGTGATGTGCGGCACCACTCTGCTGCTATTCATGACTGAGCTGTATATGTTCCTGTATTGGGAGACAAAGTAACAGCTCATGTGGAAACAAATGTTCATGTTATAGTGCAATGTGTGCAAATGTATTAGCTACAGCCAAGTGCAAAACTGAAATGTATCAAACCTAAACCAAATCTTTATTCTTTATAATTGGTCTATTAAAGTGAATTACGTTGTGCATTTTTTTATAAAGTTTGTTTTCCTTCTCTTCTGTGTGTGGCTCATCTTGATGTGTCGTCTCAGTAGTTCTGTAATTCAAGAATAACCGGTTAACTACACTTAATTTTTGCATAGAAAAGAAATGAGAGAAAAGAGGCATTAAGGAGAAAAACATGTCTTGATGGCTGCAGCATGACACCTGTATTTCCACTGCATTTGTATCCTGTATAATGCTCCAGGATCAGATGTTTAAAGGGTATAAGGGAGCTACACTTTTGGAAACCCTAAAACATTTGATTCAGGATGATCACGGAGGCAGTTATGAGGGAAAGTACAGGTGCCATGCAGCAGTCCATACAGCCACTGGGCCACCAAAGGCTCAAATAAGCATCTTCAAACATTTCACCACAACAGAAGTTACTTGAATTCTGTTTTTGAACATCTGGGTTCGGTAACATGATCATATAAAATTATGTCATTAGGGTCTTTCTCTTAATTCTCTATTTACAATAGTAAGTCCACCTCAGCACACTATCCTCTAAAGTTAACAATAATCATTTTTTTTAGAATTAAAATGCCCTGAAATGAAATGCCCTGATGCTTGTGTTTGTTCAAAGACAAAGAAATCTCTACTCTGGGTTCTTGGCTCACTTTGTCATCCACATTATATTACTATAAGGACAAATTGGTACAAGTGGCTTTTATAATTGTGTTTGTTTGTGTATTGTATGTATGTTTTTTCAAATGCCTTTAGCATTATTAATAAATAACAAATAATAATGTCTCAGTGGTTTTTTAGTTATTTATTTCTTATGTGACCAAACCTGTGTTATACACCTTGCCTCATCTTTTGTCCTATGGAGTATACACTCTGCTCTGTATCTGCAAGTTTTGTGTATTCTTTGAAGCCACAGAATTACAACCAAGGAATTTTACACAAGTTTTTTTTTTTTTCCTGTTTAAATGTCATGCCCTTTAAAATGTTAAAATGATTAAAAGACAGATTCCAAAAAACGAAACAAAATAACCTACCTCAATATTTTGGTGACATTTAAATTGCAAGCGAGATGTCCAACGTCGTGCATGATTCAACATGAGATTAGACAGCGCCCCCTGGTGTCAGCAGACGAGTCCTGACTTATGTCTCGTAAGTCACTTGTTAACAATAGAGTAATACAAACACATATCAGCTGGTAAAGTATGTATGAGGCACTGAGGACATGGAAAATGTTCATCCAGATACATTAATAATTCATAAATACTCCTAAAAAGTCTTTTTCATTAGAATATGAAATAAGCCCTGCAAATACATGTAATAATCTGTATTTAGGCCTGTATCACTTAATCAACCACTTGCACTATGACTGTAAACCTGCGCTGCTAATACTGAGTCTGTTTATTTTACTAAGGATGCACCAATACCAATATTAGTATTGTGCCGTTTCCACATACTTGTGCCGTTTCCACATACTTGTGCTCATACTCATTCATGAGGTCCCATGACTGTATATAAGATACCACGATGGGGCGTCTTGCTTCAGTGGGAGCAGGTGGTTGTGGGGGCACGACCCCACGATCATTAGGTCCAAAGACCAAAGCTCTGCCAATTGAGTCACTGTTGCCCCTAATAATTCCCAGATACCCCTAAAAAGCACAGATTTGTGGTATTTTTAACCGTGAGCTATGACTTCTGACTGCTAAGCCGCGACTCACAGCTCCTGAGCCGCGACTCAGGAGCTGTGAGTCAGTGGTGAACAGTTCATAGAGATCTATACAAACAAATACCAGCTGATGAAGAGTGTGTAACATACTGATTACATGTAAACTATGCCTCCAGATCCATATTGTCTCAATAGAAATTCCCAGAAACCCCTAAAAAGCAAAGATTTGTGGTATTTTTAACTGTGAGCCTCGACTTCTGACTGCTGAGTCGCGACTCACAGCTCCTGAGTCAGTGGTTAACGAACATGGAGAGCTATATAAACACATACCAGATGATGAAGAGTGTGTAACATACTGGTTACTTGTGAATATATGCCTCCAGATCCACAATGTGTCATTGATAATCAACAGATACCCCTAAAAAGTTAAATTGATAACCGTGAGCCACGACCCCTGAATGCTGAGCGTGAGCCGCGACTCAGAGCGCCTGAGTCACGCGAGTCACCGGAAGTTGCCGTGAGTCGCAAATCGTGCTTGCCCTCTCTCCTGTAATGCGCTGAAACAGGTTTGTTTTGGTCAGGTGTCCGTAGGCTCCAGTTAGGCCCCGTCCCAATACTCGCACTTCCACCCTCGCGCCCCTCATTTGCGCGTTCCCGATAAAGGGTGCGAGTGCGTAGGGTGTCCCAATTCTCCAGGGAGGTCTTTGGCCCCGCCCCCTTTGCGCCCCTGATCCACACTTCGCCGTAGCCTGCATCTATGCGCACTCTGGCGAAGGATATTGCCCATAATTCTTTGCGGTACACACCAAAACGTCGGGAAAATGCATTTAAATATACATTTTGAAATATATCTGCAGTATGTGTGTAAATAAGTTTTGCAATGTTACTTGGAAAGAAGCATAAACGTCTGATGAAGAATTACGGACATTGTGTTTTAACAATTTAATAACTTAAATTGTTAAAACAATTTAATAACTAAATTTAATAACTAAAACCAAGCGTTTATATAACATTCAATTTAAACTTTACACTTAGTACAATAATCTTAGAATGTATAAAAACTGACCAGATAGTTAGTTACCCACATTTAACTTAAAATTATACAGCTATCTCTAATTAGAAACCACTAATATACATGTATTTTAACGTGTGTGAAGCAATTCATTTAGTTTCCCAAAGGATCAGACAAAATTACCTTTAATTTGTATAAAGTTTAGGTCTGAAAATGACCATCTCTTGACGAGTCGATGACGTAACCTGCACTCAGTGTGCACTGTCCCAATTCCACCTTTTGTGCACACTTGTAACCTGCGCACTCAAACCCTTGCGCGCACTTCAAACAAATGCACACTTCATAGGAGGGCGTAGGGTGCAGTGTGGGTATTGGGACTGGGCCTTAGACTTCTGCCGTCTGTCATGGAGAGTGGGCGTGGCCGGGAGGTCACATGCAAGGGGTCAATAGGCTCTTTGGAGCGTGTGATATCACATGAACACAGCATATTTGACCAAAATCTCTACATTACAGAACACTGAAAGGATTCACTCTCACCACATGGACAGACAACGTTGAGGGTTTTCCACTGTTTATCTTTACGAACGTCTTGGTCCAATCGCAAGAGGGGAGTCAGGCTTTTCACAACTTGATATAGAAATATGGAATAACACACGTCAGCACGATTTAATCAGAAACGTGTGTCTAAAACACGCGTCAGTGACATTAGAACACGTTAAACAACGCATAAATCACACTTTTCGCTTTTTGTTGTAAGGTTGAAATGGTACGGTCCAGAGAGTGACGTAATGCGGGAGGCAAGTCTCAGCTAAGTGTTGTTTTCGTGGATCTTCGCCCATCGCCTTCAAACAGCAGCAACACAGGACTTTACGGCACTTTAAAACCTACTGTATCCAATTTCCGAAGCGCTTGGTCCAGTTTGAAGTCTCCCACGCCCCGCGACAAGAAATCATGAAATGGATGTTCAAAGAAGATCACTCCTTAGGTAAGTGATGGCGTCAATAGAGCTACATAACGCGACATAACAAAACAAACAGCGAACACATATCTTAAAACCTCACGCCAACCGCATGCTATCTTCATACTTTAGGAGGACCAGGCTAGCACCCTCTTCGCTGTTACACGCACTATTTCAATGAATCTTAGCAGAAATCCGCTTGTGACGCTAATCAATTCCCCGAGCTAGCAGGTCTCGGCTGTTGTGGGTTTAGCCTCGTCTCTGGGGCGAGTTTGCGGTGATGACACGTAACAAAAGTGACAATATTGACATGTACCCAGCTAAAACAGAGTCATATTGTAATATTATGATAATTCTGTGATCCTGTCGATGCTGTGGAGGCCGAGTGTTGTAATCCAGGCCTCCACATTACACTGCTCGCGATGTCACAATAATGTACTGTGAGGTTAAGTGAGGACTTGCATGCACAGAATACAAAAACCGCTTTCTGTATTCTGTGCATGTAATATGCAGCGGGTCGTTGTCAGAATACTCATGAAAGTTAAAAATAATGGTGTTTCTGTCTGTAAACTCTGTTTACTGTCAGCTACGGCTTCAGTCGTGTTGACATCCGTAACCGTATGTGACATATTATAGACAATAGCATGATTCATTGTTGTGTACACAAATAAGATGACAACATAATGTCCTCACAGTAACTCCTTAAAGCTGGGGTGTAACATTCAGACTGCATTAAGACAGAACTTGAATAAACCCTGTCTCTAGTTTCCTGGTTGTTAAATCTCCTACCGTTATTTCAGGTAAGGCAAGAAAGAGATGGAGTTCAGGAACAACACAATTTATTGCCTCGTGGTACAGCATCAGAACAACACACACAACCTATCTCCTAGGTGTCATACACATTAATGCAATGCGTGCAGGTGATGCAACACACCACCATAAATGGATGTATAACACTGGTTGTTAAACAGTTTGCGTCTATCACGAGTTATCATGTGTCACTACATATCACTATGTATTCTTGGCCTATGTCAGATCAGCTTTTTCAGACAAAATATTGTAAAAGAGAGACCCTATGTATTTGTCAGCATCAGCCTAGCCTGGCCTTATGGTGCTTTCAGACCGCAAACGCTGAAGCCTCGCTCACCAGACGCACATTCTCTAGTTTTCAGACGCACGGGACTTCACACCAGAACGTCCTGGCCTGTGCCGGAAGTGGCGGAAGTAGCCGCCGGCTCTTATGCTAACAGAGTTATGCTAGCGGCTTGTGTAAAGATCTTCTCCAATAATGCAGCTCTGCAGGGTCTCTGTGTTCGGAGACCTTCCACGGACTTTATATAACAGTAGTATGTGTTCACGGAGGTGCGCAATAAGTTTATTTTATTATTGAACGGTACTTCCGCATCGGCGAACACACTCGAAGCAGTTGCATAAAGTCACGGGAGCATGACAACGCATATGTTCACAAGCACTATGTCCCCCATTGTCAACCCTGGTTTTAAGTCATGGTGTAGCTCCTGTTTTGGCTGTTTACAGTATGTTCAGTCTGCTCGCTCAGACCACTAATGTCCCCGTGACCACTTTGCGGCTCTCTGATTGGTCACTGCACGAACGTCCCGAGGAAAAGTTGAGCAAAGTTTATCTCCTGTGGGCGTCAATTTTCCGCTCCTGCTCCTCCCCTTCAACTTTCCCCGCACAGTCCGTTCGTGCGTCCCGCGACGTTTGTGCGTTTTGACGCTCGAATGCGCATCACCATTGACTTTGCATTGAAAGCCGCCGCGACGCATGATCCGGTCTGAAAGCACCATTAGCCATCCGTAAACTGTTGAAATGAGTACGATGGTGTGGTAAGACCAGGATCAGCACTAAATCATATACGGAATCGAGACGGAAGCGGAAGTAAATATAACAAACTACCTATTTATGCCTAAACTTAACCAGCCATTCCCATAAAATAACCCCAACCCGTCCTTAACCCTAACCTTTACCATTAGAAACTTTGACTCACTAACAAACTGTAAATAGGTACTCAAAACCCATCTTTTCAAACAAGCTTTTCCGTAAACCCCTTTTTTATTGTTTTTTATTCCCCATGTGAAGCGTCTTTGAGTGTCCAAAAAAAGCGCTATACAAGTTTGATGTGTTATTATTATTATTATTATTATTAACCATCTTTTTCAGACACCTAAAACTTAACAAGTCACCACTTAAGGACTTATTAGTCTAAAACTAATTCGAAAGTAGGATTGTTACTTCTGGTTTCGTCCCAATTCCGTATATGATCTAGTGCTGACCGTAAGACCAGGCGAGCATCAGCCTGAGCTAATGCAAAAATATTGATACATTTTGATTATCTTCAAATGAACTATTGAACAGCAAAAGGCCTGCTGACTTGAAAACCAGCTCAAGAAATTAACCATTAGAAAAACGTGTTGTGTATTAGGCCACTTTTCCACTTGCGCCACTACGTGAGTAAAAATACGCAAGCCTCCTTTTTTGGGCTGGACAGTACAGCTCAGTAGTCTCTATAAAGCATTACACTGTATCAAGGAAATACATGCACATTTCATGTGACGGGAAGGGCTGTTGAGGTGGGGAGGTCACGGGGGAGCAGCGCATTTATGATGGGGGTTGCGGGCTAAAAACTTTGGGAACCCCTGACCTAGACAGTGGTTCCAAGCGTGTCCAAGCTATACCATAACGTGACGTCAGCTGACTTCACGAGTGTCGTCTCTGAAAGCGACGTCCGACCCTATGGTAAAAACAATCTTTAAAACTGTCTGCTCTGCTATAATGTGTCCTCCTCACTCCAGATAAATGGAATTGCACAGAAAGCTCCAAAAGTCAATGGTCCCTGGTCTGTCAAAACGATGGGGCAAGAAGGTTTCCGTCTTTGGTAATCCATGTTATCTCTCTTAGGCCGAAGAAAGAATTCAAAAGCAGCGTGTTGCCATTCTGTTTTGTCGTACAACATTTGGGGCAAGAAGGTTTTCGGAATACATGTTTAACTGATAACAGTAGTTCAGCCGAGATATTTGAATATCAAAATTAGTTTTACGACCCGTAAAAGTTGTTATTGTTTTGATTTTGATGTCCTACCCTCCGCGTTTTGCCAATCTGGGAGTCCCATGGAAGTCCGTGATCGGGTTGCCAGAACTCCGCGCTGCTCACTAATCTCAGTAGCCAAATTTGCTGCTTTGACGCCGTTCTTTAGAATAGTGTATTCAGTGCGAAGCGATGGTCTAGTGGTTAAAACTACGCGCTCATGATGCAGTAACCGGGGGTCGATTCCGGGCAGGGACCTATTTGTATTTAATTGCATGTTATCACATTCTATGACAGATTGCTCTAAATACGGTAAAAGACGATGCAGATTATAGCTTAATTGTAAAAAGAATCATTTAAGACTACATGCACCCCCAATTAAAATAATGTTAGTTCTTTTTTAATGTGGGTCTTATACATGTTTGTCTAAAAAATAGGGAATAAATAAATTGAAAGGTGATATCTTCTGGAGGAAACCCTGATGTTGATACGCTGTAGAAATACGTTCCAACATCCATTCTTCCCACTCCTATTTTGGACATCAATGGCTTGTTTATTTTGGATAATCTATAATTACATTGCTTTTTATCTCAAATGTCCAAATATAAAATAAAATTCAACATTAATTCAACATTAGTATGCCTCATGGCAATGTGAATGGAGACAGACAAACAACTGATAAAATAATTCCCTGTGTTTGCTGCTGGATTTGGTGTGTATCTGGCAGCCTGAGTCAGGGAGAGAGGGAGAAGACTACCAAAATATTGAGTGTGACTGCAGTACCACTTTGGCCAGATTTTTACATATTGTTCCTTTTAAAGGAGCTATACCCGTTTCTGCAAGGTTTGAATGTCCAGCACCGCTCCCAACTCGCTCACCGGTCTCTCATTTTCCCCTACGCTCTCATCCCATAGAGCCATCTAGTTTTATTTGCGATCTATATGCAAACATAGCATGAGGGCAACTTCTTGTAAGCTGTACAACAATCACTTATGAAATGGTACAAAAGCAATGCACCGCTGGACAAAATACAAAACTGAAAGATTACCGCTGGTTCCGCATCCGAATGTAGTCCGAGCATAGATAGTCCGAGGAGGCGGTCCGCACCCGCAGGTCTTTCCCATAGACTGTAAGTCTCTCCAGAGGATACGTTGTAAGCTAGCTATTGTTCACCCGGGCTTGATATCTTCTTTGATCATTTGTTCGCTTTAGTTTATTTTATTTTATTATATTTTATTATTTATCTTAATTTTATAGTCTATTATCTTAAATAATAGACTTATTTGATGTGTGCAATCTGAGTGCTCTTATTCCTTCTTTCTCTGCTGTAATGTGCGCAACGTTGACACTGAAATATCTCCACTGCGAGACGAATAAAGATCTTATCTTATCTTCCCTCTTCTCTTCCTCACTGTCGTGTCGTTTGGGCTGTTTTGCTGTGTATGCAGTTACAGCAAGAGGAGTAATAGCCAATTCTGCTAACAAGCTAATGCGTTTAGCAGCGCTGTAGAGGCTAGAGGATGCGGCCTGTTCGCTCCTCGTTCTGTGAGTGTAGGAGGGCGAGCGTCCACGCTAAGTCTCTACTCAACACTTTTTATGGCCTGAATTCATCATGCCCAATCTGAATCAATGAGCTTACATTTTCAATAAATTACGGATTATAATACAACTTGTATGTAGTAATAAGCATTTTTATTAACTCATAAAAAAAAAAAAAAAAAACGGGTATAGCTTCTTTAAGTTGTCGTGTGTCTTTTTATTTGTTTGAGAATCCCTTCCCACACAGTGAGATTACCAACGAGCAAATGAATGCCCCCCTGAATGGTCCCCTTCACCTGGTCTCACGAGGCATACTTACTTTGGATAATTTTGTATAAATTGTTGGTTTTGCACCTTGGTTTTTAAAATATGTGTGATTGTATCAAGACTTCGTTCCATTCATTTGTCTGTACATGTACAGAAAAGGTGTTCCAAAAGCAAGTTACGATTTCATACCATATACTCTTTCTTCTATTTACATTACATAATTATATTTGTCCAATAAATCCGTATAACCTTGGTAAATTTATGTACCAAGGAATGAGACCTTGTTCACATGGTCTCGCCATGGTTTTCGCACCAGATTGTGCAGAGCACAGGCAAGTCAGCACTATCGACTTCACATGTTCAGTGTCCGAGTCCAGTCCTTTAAGACAGGCGCTGTGCTGAATTTTCTGTTAAATACTTGCCCGTTCGACTGTCACTCGCCCGGTGTTTTAGGGGCCAGTTCTGCAGGGGGTAAGCAGAGTCCCCGTGGCGGTAAAAAACCAGCTATCACCGCTATTATAATACACCCCACCAATGTTGCGAGTTACGCATCGCACTGGGCCTGATACAAGGAGTTGCCCAGATTGTCGATTGTGCGCGGGGCAGTACTCGGCCAATGTAACCCTGACACAAGTGCCAACCTGGTGGTTGTTTTTGGTCTTGCAATCATGGGAGGGGGGGCCCCCCCCCTGGGCCCCCCCCGGGAAAATAAAAGAAGCGTGGAATCACACGAGGACTCACTGTGATTCACGCGTGAAAGGCGACAAAACGGAATGGGAACCTACGAATTCCTGGGTCAGATCAAGATGTTGAGGTGTGTCAATGTCACGGTGGAGGGCGCTGGATGTACAGAGTGGGCATCGATTATTGACCCTGCTGACGGCCGGAGCCTGTTTTTGAGATGTTTAAAACAGCACTTCAGTGCCACTAACCTCGTGTTAACCATTAGTCTGACTTTTATGCGACAAAAACACTCTCTGGTGAACATCCATTGACTACTGTGAGGCATACAGTGACCTGGAGGTGATTGAGGGAATCTTTGAGAAGGCAAAAATTAGACATTCTAACTATCTTTCACGTGATTTAGCAGCCATGTTCATTCATAACTGTCCCTGATATGAACTGTCACTCATTTTCCAAGTGCAGCACTGCAAGAATGGACTGCAGAGGGTTATTAATGATTAGTTGGTTGAGCACTGTCAGAGACCATAGACAGGCACCTATGCAAGAAAATAATACCCTCTTGTGTTTGGCAGCGACAGGAAGTTGCTGCTCCTGTCCAGAGTCTGCTAATGCAAGCCGCACAAGCTCTTTGTGGTTCCGCCTTCTGCGCAGCGGGCAGAGTGTTCACTGACCGGTCTGACAGAGTGGATTGCCCTCCTCTAACGTGTACTTTCTCAGCAGTCGCTAGAGCCATAAATTTGTCCAGTAGTTCAATAAGCAGCATGCCCTCCAAGGTCAAACCCTGACGCCCTGCTCTATTATGCTGTTGTGGAGATGTTGGCCACACTACTCAGTTACCAAGCAGGTCGACGTCTGTGCTTCACATGTTTTGCACTGACCACACGCGCGCTGATTGCCCAATGCTGTCAGTAAGCCTGGGGTTGTTAAGTCTACGGAAGCAGCATCAGGGAAAAAAAACTAGCTGGCCTGCATGTGGGATGGGCAAGTTTGGGCATAAAAATGATTCCCCTGTTGTTTATTGAGAGTGATGAAGAGGTGTTTATCTATCGAAGTGTTTGCAGTTGTAAGAGAAATGGGACGCACGCCTATATTTTCAAAACGTTCAGAGGCATCAGCAGCATGATGATCTGTTCTACGAGATAGTGACACTGAGCGGAAGAGGTAAAAGTCTCTGCTTTAACTGGACAGCGTTCGATGGCATGTTCTCTAAGTGCTAGTCTTGTCACACATTTACTGCAGGAGGTGTGTTATAAAACCCCACCATTCAGGATACGGTCGTTGTGTGATTGATGCGGGGGGTCTAGAACTCTGCCTTGTGGGAGTGTGCGATCTTAACCTGGTAGATGTATGGCTGCAGCGTGGTTGTACCCACTCTAGTTGTCAATGGCCAGGAGCGAAGATCTAATTATTGGCGTAACCATTGCGGTATGTGATCAGCAGACTTTAAAAGGGTTTCAGGGGTCAGGGGCCCTTTCAGAGCTCAGCTGCAAGAGTGATGGCAGAAACGAAACTGTGAGTTTAATGGCGGAGTGGAAACTGAGGATGTCGCAAATGCGATCGGTACTGTCAAAGTACTTCTGGTGCCTATGGACGAGCGCCTAGTGTGGGCCAATGCTGCAGTACGTGGAAGATACAGTTGGATGGGATGAGGTTATGGTCGAGCCGACAGTCTCCTTTTTTTTTTTTTTTTTGCTATGTCCAGACCAAGAACGTCATAGTTGGAAGAGCTGTTTCAACTTTTGAGAGCTGATGGCTGGCGGCATCTCATAGTGATAAACCTCTCACATGCCTGTCACTCTCAAACGTAAGACTAAGATGGATGACGTTTTCTTGTGTGAGGCAGTCGAGAATAAAAAAAAATTTGGTTCTCAGTATGTTCGGCACAATGTACAAATTCCATGATAGGGATCATACTGTTAACTACAGTTCTTGTTTTCAGATACCTCACTCTTACCGGACTGTCCTCGGATTTCATAGCCGTGCCCTGACTACTAGTCTCTCCAGTCTAGGTTAGGTGAGATGGTTTGTTCGGATATTGATGTTGAGTCGTGTCAAGTTTTACATCCGATTACCAATATAAGCTTGCATGAGCTCATAGTGAGTACGTGTCGATTTTCTCCAGAAACAATGCTAGGACATGCGGCAGGCTACTGGATTACTGCACGTATCAGGGTCCAGATGAGAAAACCGTTTCGGATCCACATGCAGGAGCAGACCGCCCAGCAGTATGAAAACTGAGACAGGCATTGGCATGAAATGGAGGAGCGGGAGATTATAAGAAAGTAAGCAGTGAGTTTGCGTCGCCCTTGTGTTGTCTCCAAAGAATTCTGGAGACTTGAGAATATGCAATGATTTTCGCTGGGCTCAATGCACGCACTGTAAAGGATGCTCATCCGCTCCCTCACCCTGCTGATGCCGCCCTAGCCGCTCTAGGGGGTAATGCCTTTATTCTCAACTATGGACTTGACCTCGGGATACTACAAGGTGGATGTACTGAGGAGGACAAGATGTACACAGCTTTTTCTTCGACCATTCGGTTTGTATGAACTACACAGGATTGCCGCAGGGCCTTTGTTAATAGTCCAGCAACGTTCTTGAGGATGTTGTTTAAGCACTTTTTTGGTGACCAGTACTTTTTGAGTCGTTATGCTTCCTGGGATGATGTTTTAGGTGTTCGCTCGAATGATAATCTGGCTATCTGAACGTTGCGGAATGGTGTTTGTAGACTGCAGTCCCACAACCTTAAACTCGCACCAAAGAAAATGCAAACATTTCTGCGGCGCTCAGTTAAGTTCCTGGGTCATGTTTATCGGTGCCGATGGTTTCCAGTCGACATGTTAAAGTTGCTGACATAAACCTCTTAAAAAGTGTCTGACCTTATGGATAGATGGCACTCAGTCTTTTCACCTCACAGCGTAAAGTCTGCTTACTCATTTCTTGTTCTGGTGTATAATTCCTGCTGTTTTATTGAAAATTGTTCAGCCATAGCCAGGCCGCTATTCCAAGCTCACATCGGGGGTCCAAAAGTCGCGTGGAGCAGGGAAGAAAACGCCACCAAGACTCGTAAAAAAGTTAAGAACTGACGATGGACTGACGAATGTTAAGCTGGCTTTTGACCAAACTGAACGGTCTTTAGTGGACCAAGTTGTTCTGCCCATCGAACTTTGATGACTCCTTTTTGGCTCTCAGTTGACGCCCTCTACTGATGGGCTAGGTGCTGTCTTGTCACATGTTCCGCATGGGGGCACAATAGCGAGACCAATTGCCTTCGCAGTAAATCACTCACTTGCTCAGTCAAAGTATCCTGCGCCAGACTGGAATATTTTGCATAGAAGGTGGGCAGTGTGCGATAAATTCCACCACTGTTGAGAGGAAATAGATTACGGTGTGACGGACAATAATCCATTGACGTTATATAACTCTATTTTGTATCCTAAGCAATAATGCTCAAGTATGCGACTATTGCATGTGAAGCAGCGATGGATTGCTAAAACTTGCCCCTTTCATTTGTTATTAAAATACTTCACTGGTCCCCGAAATGTTGTCGCGACGCCTTAAAGCAGGGAGAGTTCGTGCAGCCCAGTGCATTCACCGGTTAAAACCAAGGGTTCCTTATGTTGAGTTGCTCGATTGAGGCTGCTGCCGGTCGGTGCTAATGGTGTTAGGACGCGTTTCGGTGGTCTGCAAACCCACCGACACGCAATCCGTGGGTGGGCCAACAAATGTGTGGTTGTACATTGCGCTGGCAGTAGTTAGCTCTTCTAGGCTCAATCTCATCTCAAGAGGTTGCGGCTGTTCTTGATGATTTGAAAGCGTGGTTCTGACTCGTGCACTCTCGCGTTGCTCCTGCCCCAGTTCACGCAGTCTGTCCTGTTGCCCCCGACAATTGCTCTGTGGTGCTCTCCTCAACGAATTGAAGGACAAACAGAGGAATGATGCGGATTGGAGAGAGTATTTTCTATGTGGAGGAAAGAGGAAGGAGACCATCAAGGAGGAGCGTGCCAAAGGTAATACTGGGCAAACTGATTATTGCGAGACTGGGAGAAACTCACTTTGATGAGAGGGGGGTCTCTACCGTTGTTGAAAAGGATTTGGCCATAAAGAAGAAAGTACTGTTTGTTGTACCCCGTTCTTCATGTCTCAAAGTGATGAGAGGTGTGCATGTTGAGGATGGCTCAGGGGGCAGCTGAGGACTTTATACCTGACAAGGCAGAGGTTTCACTGGCTAGGGCTCTCTCGTGATGTTATGGGACATGTTAGGACACTGCAGACGCTGTGTAGTGAGCAAAACCCCAGTGCCTGAAGCACGAGCAAGCTTAGAAAGTATTAGAACCTACAAACCCCTTGATAGTTGTCAGTATTGATTTTGGACAGTGAAGATTCTGCTAATAGGTCCTTGGATGTGCCGTTGCGACTGACCTCTTCACCTAAAATGGGCATGCCTCTTGTGTCCTAACCAGTTCAAGCCAAATAAGGCAGTCGCCCATCAGCTGTGGAATAACTACTTCAGTGTCTAGGGTTTCCGAAACCGGTGCAATTCGGACAGGGAGCTAATTTTTGAGAGTGCCTGATAGCGGAGTTGTTACAGGTTGCTGGTGTGCAGAAATCACACACCTACTTCCCTTTTTTTATCATCACATGGGTAACGGCTCGTTGAAAGTTGAACCGTACTTTGGGAATATGGATTAACGGGCGCTTCCACCAAGAGCTATAACTTTGTTCGGCCTCAAGCTCTAAAATCCATGACGTTTGCATACAACTGCACTATACACGAGACAACTGGCTATGCGCCTTCTGCTCTGGTTGGGAGAGTCCGCGACTTCTCAGTGGACGTTATATTTGGCTCAGTGCTCGATGATCCTGAGGTTGTGGACTATGACCGCTATGTTGGAGTCGTGCGGCAAAGCATGAGAGAGGCTATGGCTGTGGGCACATTCGACAGCAACAAAACAACTCAGCGACACACTGACCTATACAATAAAAAGGTGCGTGGTGCTCCAGTTGAGGTGGAAGATCGTGTGTTGTTGGCAACAAAAGGTGAACGGGGAAAGAAGCTCGCTGATCGTTGGAAATAACAGTCTATGTGGTGGTGGAGAAAAACGCTGAGAGAAACATGCATGATTCAAAATCCGATAACCGTGGAAAGATTTAGTTGGTGCATCGCTATCTGATAATGCCAGTGAATTTTTTGCCCTTGATGGAAAACCGAATCAGGTGACCCGGACGGGGATGTATTGTCACCCGGTGTAGAGTCTCAGTGGACCTGCTGTAGGTCGGCAGTCACTGAGGAATCAACAAAGTCAGCTGAGTTCGAACCAGAGCGGTGGGTGTATGGGCTACCATTCAGATTACTGGCAGTGTGACAAGTGTGGAGGATAGTGTTCTGGAGAACGCTTCGCTCTTCCGTTCCATTGGATGAGCGGAGAGTGATGCTATGGACTCTAGCCTCACCACGAGCCCCTGACCTAGAGAATGCTATGGCCTGACTTTGACATGACTGATGTTCCTGCTGCAGCTCAGATGAGGCAGTAACTAACGTAGAATCTAGGGCTGGACGTTTACTGAGACCAGTGACTTCGTTTTGTTGAGATTATGCAACCAAAAGCCTGTTTCACCTTTAAGTGCTTTTTTTGTGGTCTTTAGTGGGTTTCAGTACTTTTCAAATTTTTTTTTCTTGGGGATTTTGCAACATTTTGGTGATGTATTTTTGGAGTTTGTTTTGTTTTCACAATTGTGATTTTTGGTTTGTTTACTTGAGGTGTATTGCAGTACATTTAACGGAATTGGGGGTGGGCATATTCTATTTACCCTATGTGTGTAGTGGGTTTTGGCCATTCCGGTTCTCGCACTGATACCCCTGGGATGGTTTTTTTTTGCTGGGTTTGGTAACTGTGTTGGTGGGGAAATTCCACAGCAATAGATGGGTCACACATCCCTGTTGCGTAAAGTGTATTTATATAGAGCCTTTGACTGTCCAGGATCACAAAGCGCTTCACATTTTAAAAACATACAGATCAAAATAATACACACACAAGTCAGATTTAATAGAGGGTCCTCATCATGAGCTGTGATTTATTCGAAGTTTGCGTGTTTCCATTAGACTTTTTCTGATGCGCAAATTCAAATTTTGAGAAACATGATCCTCAATGAAAACACAGCATATAATTTAGCCATGAGGGAATATGTTTATTGTTGTACATATCTTGAATTTCATGCGTGTTGTGCCGAAGGTTGAGTTCAGCGTATAGATTTACACCACCTCCAGACCTGGCGTTTATTTTTTGCGTATTGTACGCTCACGTCCAGATAGATAAATGCGGAAAAGTGTAATATTTTGCGTACGCCTCATTTACCCTGATTTGACCGTACGCAGGTTTCATACATGAGGCCCACAGTGAGGCCCACAGTGAGGCCCACAGTGAGGCCCACAGTGAGGCCTACAGTGAGGCCCACAGTGAGGCCCACAGTGTGTCTCACACAGGCCTATGTTTACCTCATCAGTGCGAGCCTGGCCTGACCGCGCTCTCCTCCTCTGGGACCTATACGGGCCCGGGCCTCTGGCTCCTCTACCTCACAAAGTTCACGCTGAACTTTCTTAAAATTAAAATGATAAAGGCTGCTCTGTTGTGAATGCTTTAAGAGCGTTGTCAATCTTTAAGACAAGGAATAGCTGGTTGTTCTCGCTTCACGCTGTGTGATATTGGACAAAATTGTTCAGCCAATAAACAGGACTATATTTGAAGCAACGTAGGAACGTGATGACGCTCAGGGGGTTATATTATTATTATAATTATTATTATTATTCCCCCCACTGTAGGAGCCAATACACTTTTCAATATTTTTGAATTCTGAGCGTTTCCAATTGTATTTAAAAATGGGAAACCTAATTAAACAATCATGAATTGAGCTTTTCGGATCTTATTTTACACTGATTCCTTTGATCATTTTTTTTCTTAAAGTTCAAGTTGTAAAAATGCTATGTTTGAATTGGTTATTTACATTTTAACTGTGAGTGACACGTAAGGCGGGACAACAATGCACAATGACGCACGCATTCTGAATAGAATAATATGTATTAATATCTCTAAAACTAAAAGAGCATATTCAAGTTTTACAACAAAAACGACGTCATATGCGTGTCCATTATGCGTAAAAGCACAGTGCCCTCAGCAAAACCACGTATTTGTAAAAACTATAGGCTAACAGATGTAGTAGCTCTAGTTTCAATCGTCCTCATTTTATTCAGTCAGACTTGTCAAATATAGATGCCCATGGGAGAGCAAGGGGAGATAACATGCCCATAACATGCCCAAAAATATCCTGCATAGACTCAAGCTGCGATCAGCTGAAATATGAGCACACAAAGAGCGAGAGGGAAAAAGAAAAGTAAATAGGCTTAGGCTAGTTAGTATTTTTTCTCTCACAAAAGTTGGCACGGATCATATGCCATATTTCGTGGAGGAGGAAACATCAAGCATCAAAGGGCGCACGCGGGGAACAGCGGGACTAGTCTCGTTGTTGAAGTCCCGATGTTCCCCCACTTCTATTGGCGGGGGAACATCGGACCCGGGGAACATCGGGACTTTTTAATACGCGAAGTACCGATGTTCCCCGGGTCCGATGTTCCCCCGCCTATAGAAGTGGGGGAACATCGGACCCGGGGAACATCGGACCCGGGGAACATCGGTACGCACCCGACTGAACCAGACTAAATTCACGTGGGCTACACAGAAATTTTCCCCATAGAACTCAATGCAAATTAAAACAGCTCGACCTCAGCTGACAGAGAACCTACAGCTTTCATAAAGGTCGGATTTTGTGGGGATTTTAGTGTCCCTTGTCATCCTGAACTTTTTTTCTTCTTAAATTTTTTTCTTCTTAAATTAAATCCACACTTTAGTGCCACAAACTCTGCTCCTCTGGCTCTCGCTCTAACTCCCGCTCTGATGAACTGCTCTGATTGGTCAGAGCGCGGCCGAGCCCCTCTGTGCACGTGCATGAGACCCGGTGTGAGACCCACACACGCGTGTTTGACGCAATGCATTATGGGAGATCATCCACTGCGCAGAACCGGGAGGACCAGATGATGCCCAAATACAGGCGAGTTTCCCATAGATCTTTGCGAGTTTCAGGCAACTTCCGCCAATCTTTCAGCCCCCATGCCGTCACAAAGCGTGTCACTCCCGTATTCGTCCCGGAAACCGGATTCGTCCGGAAGTTCAGTTTGCGCATGTCAAAAAGTTTAATATGTCCTTAAGTGGTGACTGGTTAAGTTTAGGCGTCTGATTAAGATGGTTAAGTTTAGGGTTAAGGCTGGGGTGGGGTTATTTTATGGGAATGGCTGGTTAAGTTTAGGCATGAATAGGTAGTTTTTTATATTTACTGCCGCTTCCGTCCAGATTCCGTGACGTAATCTACTGCTGCGTATGCTCATTGGATCAAACTGAACTTCCGGACGAATCCGGTTTCCGGGACGAATACGGGAGTGACAAGCGCCACTGAGCACAACCATTCATTTGAATAGGGCGCCATCTTGGATCGCCGGGGCTTGGGGCGGACCCCCCACTGGATTTGAAGCCACTGGATTTGAAGCCACTGCAGTGGGCGTGGTTTCCTTGTGGATTTAAATATTTTCTATATATTTAGCTTTACACTTGGCGACACATTTAGATATAACATTTAGATTTAACATTTAGATATAGATATAACATTTAGATATAGATATAACATTTAGATATAGATATAACATTTAGATTTAACATTTAGATATAACATTTAGATATAGATATAACATTTAGATATAACATTTAACATTTAGATATAACATTTCACATTTAGATTTAGATATAAACATATATATATATATAATATTTAACATGTATTTGACAACTACATATAACGTGTTGTTTTACATGAATGTCTGTCTTAAATGTGAGGAAAATGTGCTAAATGTGAGGAAAGTGAGCTAAATGTAGAAAAATGTTCAGCTAAAAAATTTTAACAGAATTTTTACAATCGGCACCCCATATGCTAGTGCCCAGAGTCAGAACTAAACATGGGGAGGCTGCTTTTCAGATTCATGCTGCTAAAATCTGGAACAATCTTCTGAAGATGTGAGACAGGCCTCCTCTCTGACAATGTTTAAAACCAGGTTAAAAACTGTGCTGTTTAGCTGCGCATACAACTGAGGGATTTTATGTTTTTATCTTTCTTTTTAATGTTCTGTGATTTATTTATGATTTTAATGCTATCTTGTTCAGCACTTTGAGTTGCCTTGTGTATGAATTGTGCTATACAAATAAACTTGCCTTGCCAGTTGGTAGAGCATTGGCCTTGGGAGCCTGAGGATTGTGGGTTCAAGACCTACTTCATGACTCCCACTGATGACTGCTGTCGTTGTGTCCTTGGGCAAGACACTTAACCCCACATTGCCTGAAGCCCCTGCTGAATAATCAAGGTTCCTGTATTACTCTCTTGTAAGATAGACGATTGCACTAGTCTACAGTATTCCACATACCATATAAATAACCTTGAAAAAACATGAAAAAAACCAAAAATGCCCTAACTGTCAAAGCGAAAATGTCCGGGCCATTTTTTGGTCCACAGCTGTTGTACCAGGACTAGAACAGAACCAGAGGCTAGCAGTATCTGCAGATGACCAGTTTGATTTAACCCAGAAAATATGGTGTATTGCGTTTCAGCCACTAGAGGGAGATGACAAAGTTTAAATCTTGAAGTTGAGTAAATCTGCATGGAAAATGCATAAACGCTTGAAATTGCATTGGCTTCTGTAAAATAACATGTAGAGACAAAAGAAATGTTTATTCAAGTCATGAATTGGTTGCGCTTTATCTGAGATATTGATATAGTTTAAAATATTTTAATTATATAGAAAAAGAGGTACCCCAGGTTAAAATCAAATACTTGGAAAGAAAGACTGCTTTTGTTAGTAGGAAGCAGCTTTCTTTTTGACTTTTCTGTCCTGAAAAATCTACTTTAAAGATTTAACAGGCCAAAAAATAATTAAGTAAAAACTTGTAATAGAAGCAAAATGTATTAGAGCAGGAACTTGAGACACAGATTTATTACAGAGGTCTAATGTGGTCTGAAAGTTACGGACCCCAGCTTTAAAGTGGCATACCCCAGCTTTAGTTGCCACCATAGAGTTAGTAGTGAATGAATACATAGTCCAAAGGCAGTGTCGTATAGTTTTATTGGTCAGGTCATCCAGCTCCCTCAACCTTCAAGTATTTAAATTAAACTCTTTAAATATTGTCTTCAAAACAACAAAAGCAAAAACACAAATTATCAAACTTGAAAACAAAACTGCAGAATATATCGTCAGGAAAAACTCAAACTTCATCAACATATTACTTCACGTGTAAAGGACATTGAAACGTCTGGAGCCTCCAGGGGCCAGGTCTAGGGCTGACCCTTCTATCCCGTAGAAGTAGTCTCTCTCTGTGTGTGTGTCTCTCTCTCTGTGTGTGTCTCTCTCTCTGTGTGTGTCTCTCTCTCTGTGTGTCTCTCTCTCTCTCTAACTAATTTGTGAAAGTATATTGGTTTGGGTTGATGTTAAAGAAGTGAAGACAGAACTGAGAACAACAGGGGGCTCCACTGTCTCTAAGACCAATATCTGGGTTTAACTATGGGAAAGTACCTCAAAGGTTTGATGGTGGGACTGTTAGCTCCAGTTTCAGGATCCTCCCCTTATGAAACTACTTCTATTCCAATGTCTCAAAAGAAATCACCTCTAAAAACCATTGAGAGTGAGGACTCATTAAATCTATAAATAATTTAGGAAATACATGTTTACCATAGTAAACAGCGATTTTTCAGTGAACATCCCACAAGTAACAGACAGCTGTGGAGTGAGGCCGCAGATCCCTAGATACTAAACAGCATTATGAAGCCCCAGAGAGGTCTATGGTCATAGTGAAGTTATACAAATATTTCCAAATCTTTGAACAACTCGCAGATCACTGTTCAATTCATTATGTGGGAATGGAAACATCACTGCAAATCTACCAAGACTCAGCTGTCTACCAAAAATAACAGCTCCAACAAGGACAACAATGATCCAGCACGAGGCCCCCAAGTGTCAAACATGGGGGTGAAAGCATCATGTTTTGATACTGCTTTAGAGTTGTGTGAAGGTAGATGGAGCAGAAAACGGAATATTATTTTTAAACCCACACTTTTCAGGTTACCAAAATCTTGTCTCATTCCTTATTTACTTCACAGTTGTCTGATACTTTGTTGCTCTTTCAGGAAATTATAAACTCTAAAATACTGACGTTTGTGGTGGTAATGTGACAAAGAGATGTAATAGAATAGCATGTTTACTGATCTACTTCTGATCCAGATACAAACAGGATATCCAAGTCGTTCTGAACGTTGAGAACGTGTTTGCCAAGTGGGGGATGGAAGACAAACAAAATGATGTCTGGCCGTTTTACGTTTAAAATCCAAAAGTGTTTTCTCCGCTGTACGCCACATATAAAAAGCCATCTTCATCTTTCCCTTTCTCATACAGCTGCCCCATGGTGATGCTGCACACACACAAAAAGGAAATACCAGGTGAGACCAGAGAGAGACCAAAGAGAGACCAGAGAGAGTCAGTATGGTCAGTGTTTTGAAGGGACCTGGACTGAGGCACGGTCTTGTCCACGAACAGGAAGATGGCCTTCTCTGAGGGCAGCTGGATCCTCTTGCGGATGATCCACATGAACTGAGCCACAGTGATGTCAGACGGCACCAAGTACTTCCTCTTATCTATGTCCACAATCTGAGAGCCACAAACCTTCTCCACGATGACCTGCAGCAGAGACACAGGAGGAAAACAGCCTCAGTCCTGGATCTATTGCATCAGTCCTAGGTTTCTGAGTGGTTTCTTTCCAGTGTTAGGAGTAATGTATTACAAAAGTAATGTAATTACTGTAATGTATTACTTTTTGCTGTAACGCATTACAATTGAAAAAATGGGTAATAATTACTCTGTACGAAGTAAGTTACATTGCATTTTAACTCTGCCCCTCCAAAACGCTCTCTTCCACAGCGTCTGTCACAAATGTGCGGTCTGAAAGCAGCAGAGGTGAGTGATAGGTTGTGTGCTTCTGTGTTTTTGTGTACCCCCACCGGTGCTTCGTCTGTAAATGAAGTTCCTCACGGATTTTGATTTGATTTGATCTGATTGACTGCGAGGAGAAACTGAACCAGCAAATCAGCGCTTGTAGCCTCTCTCCGAGTCCAGTGTCTGCTCCATAGACAGTAAATACTCATCTGTGCCGTTTTGTGTTAGTGAGTTTTTGGGTGTAAATATGTGACGACAGTATTTGGCCCGAAGACAGAGAATGGAGATCAACTTTGTTCACCGGAATCTGCCTCGAATCCGCGAGTCTGAAATCCGCAACGAAACTCGGATGTTTTTTTGGGTGACACCACCAAAGACTGTTCCAGAACTACGGCTACCTTGAAATGCGACCTACTCAAAAGCTGATCTGGAAATCTGTGTTATTCCCAATATAAACGAGGCGAACAGGAGCCTCGGTCTGTGAGTAAAATGCAACTAACTCACTATATCTGACTGTGAACTAAATAATACGGGTCTGATTCTGTATTCGAGGACATAAGGTTCTATGTGATGGATTGCCATTGTTGGAATAAGTGTATTCTCAGATCTGATAGATAGATACTTTATTGATCCCCCGTAGGAGAAATTCAGGTGAGATGACTATGTAACAGCAAAAACTGTACAGATAGCTTTTGTTTACCTCGAACTTAGCGTGATGCTACGTCACCATGCATGCAGGTGGGGACTCACAGGCAGAGGAGCACAGTTACAAGCGTTTTGCATGAGGGGACATCACCTCTATGCACAAAATGACTTGGTGACCCTTGTGGCAGAAGATGGCTGAAGCTGAAGCAGATATGTTGGATAATGGTATATTTTACAGATGGACTTCCATTATCTAGAGTTTGTGGGAGACAAAGATATAGAACAAAACAATACATAACAGAATAACTAAACCCCAAATCATCCATCCATTTTCTTCCCCTTAATCCATTTCTGGGTCGAGGGGGGTGGTCGTCAGAGCTGCACCCAGTACACAGAGCACCAGCCCCTCACTGATCCTCCTGCAGGTGGTGAGTCCACAGGAGCTGAGATCTTTCAGTGAACCCCAAATCAAAGTTTTTTAACTCAAACTGCATAAATATGTTTCTTATAGTGCTCTCTACATATCCTGGTCCTTTATTGACATTTTAGAGCAAATTAGATCTTACTTTTTAAATCAAATTTGTTAGCCTAAAACCGTCTGTGTGGCGCCCTCTCTACCTTTTTGGTAGTACTACATTTGAATTTGGTGCCTGGCCTCTCCATTCGCTCTGGAGTGATGGTGGACGTCAGTTGGTATGTGTGACGTGCGTCTCTCTGTGCCAGTGGTATAAATCCATCCAAGTCTTCAGGGCCGTTCAGACCGCCAACGCTCCTCCAAACGGTACTTCCGCATCGGCGAACACGCTAGAAGCAGTTGTATACAGTCACGGCAGCATGAGAATGCATATGTTCACAAGCACTGTGTCCCCCATTGTCAACCCTGGTTGAGTCCTGGTGTAGCTCCTGTTTTGGCTGTCTAACGGTCTAGCGGGCAGACTAAAAAAAATACTCGTGATGTCCCCGTGACCACTTTGCGACTCTGATTGGTCGCTGCACGAGCGTCCAGAGGAAACGTTCAGCAATGTTTATCTCCTGCGTGCGTTGATTTTCTACTCCTGCGCCTCTGCTGCGCCTCTACCGCGCAGTCCGTGCGTCAATACCGCACAGTCCGTGCATCTCTACCGTGCGTGCGTGCCGAGACGCACATGTAGTTCCACGCTCGAAAACGCCTAACCATTGACTTAGCATTAAAAGTTGCCGCAAGGCATGATCTGGTCTGAACACGGCTTTACACATGCCCCAGTACCGAGTTGGAGAATTCTGGCGACATCTAGTGGATTAAAATTTAATTACATCAGTTGACAGTCACTATTGCTGAGATAATTCTGTGGCTTAGGTTCAGGTGTAGCCTGGCCTTAGCCATCCATACACTCCTATCAATCATCATTTCACTGCATGTAACGCCTGGGTATGGTCCCCATGTTAGGGATTACAATCGCTTGAATTTCGACCGACCAATCAGCGAGCGCTGAAGGCGGGTGTTGTAGTCAGTTGTGGGTGACGTCAAGAGTTCGCATCGAACGGGAAGTTTGAAGTTTGGCAATGGCAAAAAATGCTATAGTAAAGTAATCCGGTCCGGCTCTATCAAGTAGTTGAAGCCGGAGCAAGAGTAATGTTTAGCAAATGTAATCGCTGGAAAAAAATTGTGGCGCTACTCCCCACGGGCTCAGTTAGCATTTAGCCTAGCCATCTCCTTTGCCACTAACGACTCACTCTGGCGCACTACATACGTCAGGGTAAACTCAGATCCAATCGTTTCAATCTGCAAAAGGAGTTACCTGTTAACGGAGCTCAATGGAGCGCCTTCAGACCTTAGTACGAAATGTAATTTGTACTATGGTGTGGTACGACCAGGCTAGTTCAGGTGTGTAGCTCTAAAATTATCTTAGTGTGTAAACAAAGGTGGAATGAGACTTTCTGGTGTGTAAACTATTGCTCTAAGCAGCAATGACAACTGTCTGTTTTTTGTGTCTGTGACAAGCGAGCTGTCGTGGGTTCGAGCCCACCACGGGACCTTCTCCACCGACTCCCACTGATGTCTGCTGTTGTTGTGTTCTTGGCAAGACACTTAACCTCCGGGAACACCAAGTGCTACAGCTGCGGCTGTAAAGTGCCAAACTGCTGTTGTATCCTTAGGCAAGACACTTCACCCCCATTGCCTAGAATGAGTCTGGTGTGTGAATAGTTGGTGGTGGTCGGAGGGGCCGATGGAACATACTGGTTGCCTTGCACCAGTATGTTCCATCAGCATGCACGCAATATACATATATACTGTGTATATATATATGTATATATTATCAACACGAAACATGAAAATCTTGAGAAATACCAAGGGCTCAGAGGAGCTGGAGAGGGTCTGGATGGTGAAGGTGAAAGTAGTGCCCATGGGGCAGTGACCCCAAAGCTGGAGGAGTGGTTACAGCAGATCCCTTTAACAACCTTGGAAATCTGCAGTGCTAGGAACAGCAAAGATACTGCGCAGAACCCTCAGGCTCCCAGGCCTCTGGGAGAGGACGAGCTTAGAGAGGGATAACTGCCCACGGAGGGCAAAAGGGTAGTGTGATATATACAGTTCCTTGCGAAAGTATTCGGCCCCGTTGAACCTTTCAAAATTTCGCCACATTTCAGGCTTCAAACATAAAGATATAAAAATTAAATTTTTTGTCAAGAATCAACAACAAGTGGGACACAATCGTGAAGTGGAACAAAATTTATTGGATAATTTAAACTTTTTTAACAAATAAAAAACTGAAATTAGCCCCCTTGTGCTAATACTTTGTAGCGCCCCCTTTTGCTGCAATTACAGCTGTATGTCGCTTGGGGTATGTCTCTATCAGTTTTGCACATCGAGAGACTGGAATTCTTGCCCATTCTTCCTTGCAAAACAGCTTGAGCTCAGTGAGGTTGGATGAGAGCGTTTGTGAACAGCAGTCTTCAGCTCTTTCCACAGATTCTTGATTGGATTCAGGGGGACTTTGACTTGGCCATTCTAACACCTGGATACGTCTATTTGTGAACCATTCCATTGTAGATTTGGCTTTATGTTTTGGATCATTGTCCTGTTGGAAGATAAATCTCCGTCCCAGTCTCAGGTCTTTTGCAGACTCCAACAGGTTTTCTTTCAGAATGGTCCTGTATTTGGCTCCATCCATCTTCCCATCAATTTTAGCCATCTTCCCTGTCCCTGCTGAAGAAAAACAGGCCCAAACCATGATGCTGCCACCACCATGTTTGACAGTGGGGATGGTGTGTTCAGGGTGATTGAGCTGTGTTGCTTTTACGCCAAACATATCATTTTGCATTGTGGCCAAAAAGTTCATCTGACCAGAGCACCTTCTTCCACTTGTTTGGTGTGTCTCCCAGGTGGCTTGTGGAAAACTTTAAACAAGACTTTTATGGATATCTTTGAGAAATGGCTTTCTTCTTGCCACTCTTCCATAAAGGCCAGATTTGTGCAGTGCACGACTGATTGTTGTCCTATGGACAGACTCTCCCACCTCAGTAGTTATCTGCAGTTCATCCAGAGTGATCATGGGCCTCTTGACTGCATCTCTGATCAGTCTTCTCCTCGTTTAAGATGAAAGTTTGGAGGGAGGGCCGGGTCTTGGTAGATTTGCAGTGGTCTGATACTCATTCCATTTCAATATAATTGCTTGCACAGTGCTCCTTGAGATTTTTAAAGCTTGGGAAATCTTTTTGTATCCAAATCCGGCTTTAAACTTCTCCACAACAGTATCTCGGACCTGCCTGGTGTGTTCCTTTGTCTTCATGGTTCTCTCTGCACTTTAAACAGAACCCTGAGACTATCAAAGAGCAGGTGCATTTATACGGAGACTTGATTACACACAGGTGCATTCTATTTATCATCATCAGTCATTTAGGACAACATTGGATCATTCAAAGATCCTCACTGAACTTCTGGAGTGAGTTTGCTGCACTGAAAGTAAAGGGGCCGAATAATATTGCATGCCCAACTTTTCAGTTTTTTATTTGTTAAAAAAGTTTAAATCATCCAATAAATTTCGTTCCACTTCACGATTGTGTCCCACTTGTTGTTGATTCATGACAAAAAATTTAAATTTTATATCTTTATATTTGAAGCCTGAAATGTGGCAAAATGTTGAAAGGTTCAAGGGTGCCGAATACTTTCGCAAGGCACTGTATATACATTACTTTGAAATAACAGCACTAAGTATTACATAATGTATTACGTTTTTGAAGTAACTTGCCCCGGGTTCGTGGGACTCCGGAGGCAGCTGTCCAGTACCGGCAGGCCAAGCGTGCCGCGGCCGGGCTGTTGCAGAGGCAAAAACCCGGGACTGGGAGGATTTTGGAGAGTCTATGGAACATGACTATCGGTCGGCCTCGAAGAGGTTCTGGCAAACCGTCCGGCGCCTCAGGAGGGGGAAGCAGTTCTTTGCCAACACCGTGTATGGTGCGGGTGGAGGGCTGCTGACCTTGACTGGGGATATTGTCGGGCGGTGGAAGGAATACTTCGAGGTTCTCCTCAATCCCCCCGTCACGTCCTCTGTCCAGGAGGCAGAGGCTGAGGATGTTGGGGCGGATACTTCCATCTCCCTGGCTGAGGTCACCAAGGTGGTTAGCAGCCTCCATGGTGGCAAGGCGCCGGGAGTGGATGAGATCCGTCCTGACTATCTAAAGTCTCTGGATGTTGTAGGACTGTCTTGGCTGACACGTCTCTGCAACATCGCGTGGCGATCGGGGGCGGTGCCAATGGAGTGGCAGATCGGGGTGGTGGTCCCTCTCTACAAGAAGGGGGATCGGAGGGTGTGTTCCAATTATCGTGGGATCACACTCCTCAGCCTCCCCGGTAAGGTCTACTCCAAGGTACTAGAGAGGAGGCTACGGCCGATGGTCGAATCTCGGATTCAGGAGGAGCAGTGTGGTTTTCGTCCCGGTCGCGGAACACTGGACCAGCTCTATACTCTCCATCGGATACTCGAGGGTTCATGGGAGTTCGCCCAACCTGTCCACATGTGCTTTGTGGATTTGGAGAAGGCGTTTGACCGTGTTCCCATGGGGTGTCCTTTGGGGGGTCCTCCGGGAGTACGGGGTCCGGGGTCCTCTGCTGAGGGCCGTCCGGTCCCTGTATGACCGGAATCAGAGCTGTGTTCGCATTTCCGGCAGTAAGTCAGACCTGTTCCCGGTGCATGTTGGCCTCCGCCAAGGCTGCCCTTTGTCACCGGTTCTGTTCACTGTATTTATGGACAGAATTTCTAGGCGCACCCTCGGGCCGGAGGGGGTCCGGTTCGGGGACCAAAGGATTTCATTCTGCTGGCTCCAACGAACCAGGACCTGCAGCATGCACTGGGACGGTTTGCAGCAGAGTGTGAAGCGGCTGGGATGAGAATCAGCACCTCCAAATCCAAGGCCATGGTGCTCGACCGGAAAAAGGTGCCTTGCCCTCTCCAGGTGGGTGGAGAGGTCCTTCCTTAAGTGGAGGAGTTCAAGTATCTCGGGGTCTTGTTCACGAGTGAGGGAAGAATGGAGCGTGAGATTGACAGGCGGATCGGTGCAGCGTGCGCAGTGATGCGGTCTCTGCATCGGACCGTTGTGGTAAAGAGGGAGCTGAGCCGAAAGGCGAAGCTCTCGATTTACCGGTCAATCTTCGTTCCCTCCCTCACCTATGGTCATGAGCTGTGGGTAATGACCGAAAGAACGAGATCGCGGATACAAGCGGTCGAAATGAGCTTCCTCCGCAGAGTGGCTGGGCGCTCCCTTAGAGATAGGGTGAGGAGCTCGGTCACACGGGAGGAGCTCGGAGTAGAGCCGCTGCTTCTCCACGTCGAGAGGAACCCGTTGAGGTGGCTCGGGCATCTGTTCAGGATGCCTCCTGGACGCCTTCCTGGGGAGGCGTCCAGGAGTCTTCCTGGGGAAGACCCAGGACACGCTGGAGAGACTATGTCTCTCAGCTGGCCTGGGAACGCCTTGGGGTCCCCCCGGACGAGCTGGAGGAAGTGTGTGTGGATAGGGAAGTCTGGGCGTCTCTGCTTAGACTGCTGCCCCCGCGACCCGGCAACGGATAAAGCGGAAGAAAATGGATGGATGGATGGAAGTAACTTGCCCAACACTGTTCTTTGCCGATGAAGCAGGGTCTAAGGACAGTAATGAACCGGGACACTCCTGCACATTTAACATTTCTGGACAGGGGTCATCCTACTCCCTTTGTAAAGTCCTCAGCGACGACTGCTGTTGTGATTTAATACATCAATTTAAAACCTGTGTCTGTAATTGCGGTTCATGTGATAGGGGCTGTGAAGCACTTTGTGCTACCTTGTGTAGGAAAAGCACTCTACTAATATAGCTTGATTGATTGATGATTGATTTCAGTTACGAGTTAAGACTATAAATAAATGTAATAGTATCTCCAAAAACCCAAGGGGGAAAAAGTGAGAAAGTGACTGAGGCCTGAATAGTGACGTGCAGAGTGTTACTCACGGGTACACGGTCAGGGTATTTGCTGCGGATTTTGGCCGACTCTATGCACCGATGTTCTGCAGAAACACATCATACAGGTTGCAATCACACACGGATCATGGTACAGGAGATAGATACGCATATATAAAGCTGGAGCTAAACAGAACAAGGCACATTTAGAGAATCAGACCAGAAATGCTGTCTTCATCTGTTCAGAGATCTTTTACAAGCTGATTGGCTGAGTGAGGGTGGTCCGCTCTGTATCTCTTTTCTGTCTGAATAGTTAGATGACCACTGGTCCCTGTGAAGCAGCTGGGATGGACATATACTGTTGATGGGAGGGCCAGGGTCGATGGGAAGTGAACTGTAGCCACTCCTGCTGATACTAATGAGGTCAATACAAAGGCTAAGTGCTGCCAGGACCATTGCTGATCCAGGACCAGACTGAGAAACAGGATTAATATTAATATTTAAATTTATTGTGACACAACTCACAATGCAGCTACTAATGCCACTTTTCTATAGTCATGGTACGGTACGCCACGGTGAGGCCGAGTGTGGGTGCTTTTCCATCAAGTAGTATCTCCTCAGCATGGGAGGGGTTGTCAGACCACGTAATTTAAAGACCTTATGCAGGGTTTTCTTTTTTTTAAATTGTGGATATCAAAATTGCATGACAGTTAATTATTGTCAATCTGATTCTAGATTCTAGTAAACATAATCCTATATTTTATAAAAAAGAATGTGTTTTTAATTAATTTGAGTTGTCTATTCCTCTAACTAGGGCTGGGCGATATGGCAAAAAAAAAAAATCTCCGATTTTTTCACACCAAATCCGATTTTCGATTTTAATCGATTTATTTTTTTCTATTTAAAAACAAACTACAACTGAAAAAGAAATAGATTTTCCTTTATGCAGTTCAATCTAAATCCCCATGGAGCATAAGTGTAACAGGAATTAAGCCTTAAAACATGCTTGTAAACGAGATGGCTCTGCCATTGTAAACAGTGAAAATGTAGCTTAACAGTTTTATAATAACGTCACTTACAATGACACTATGCACCTTCAAAATAACTTAAATCACACAAACAAGGCCCATCGCAAATATATCAATCCTATTAAACACACATGAAATATCATGAAATATCACATTTTTAAAACTGATTACTCAAAATAGAAATGTTGTAACAGACAGTCTTTTCCAAAAGCCTCCTCGGGTTTTCATGCTTGTTCTTTCAACTGTGCCTGAGTAACTGTGCTGTAGTACAACGCTCGGTCCAGCTGGTGGCGCTAATACTAACTTCAGTGACTCCCGCATTGTGCGAGCTTCCTGTTTACATTCTGATGCTGTAGCTAACAGCTACTGTAGCAGCTACTGTAGCTAACAGCTACTGTAGCTAACAGCTACTGTAGCTAACAGACAGCGGGGAACACGTTGTTTGTATCAGAGCAATGAGAGCAATGTGTGAGACGTGTCTTTCCCCAAAGTGCAGCGGCTCAGTGGGACACGAGTGTGTGCGCGCCACGGACACGGGAGTGCGCTTTGGAATAACGAGCGTGAGAGAGCGTGAAAGATGTGGCGTACGAACATAGCGACCGGAGCCTGCGTGCGTGTGTGTGTGTTCTGGCGATTTAAATAAAGTCTGATTCTTGAACGTTTGAAGTGTTATTGCAACAGCACCAACTGTGAGAGCGAGCATCAGGCCAGAGGGAGACTGTTAGCATTAGGTTAGCTTCAAAATGACTGCTCAACACCATAGACCCGCGGTTAGCGCGTTAGCGCTGTAGTTATGCGCTGGAGAAAATAAAAATCGAATTTTTAAAAAAAGAAATCGCCCTAAACGTAAAACTCGAATTAATGATTAAAATCGATTAATCGCCCAGCCCTACCTCTAACCTGTGTGTGACGTCATAGCGGGTAACGCCCATGCATTGAAATGGATCAAAGCCATGGATCTATGCCAAAGACACTCGCCTATCCGCTCTTCTCTCCACTCATGTCCGACACAATACTGCACTCTACAGGTTTCAATTGCTCATTACACATATATTGCCGTTTTGAGAGTGAAAATGTGACTTAGATGAGAATTGAACCCCAGTGGGCTATCACAGCGCCATTGAGACATACACTAGTAGTAGTCTTATATTTGCTGTACCTTGTCATCTTAACTCATTGTGTCCCATTGACGCACAAATACGTCAAAGCAAATAGTAACGTCGTGTGCCATCAAATGCCTTTTTCGCTATTTTCACGTTCCCAGATGTCTATTGTATCTAATATGTATGGGGATGACTTGAGACCATATTTTATCGAGCCAGCAGGTGGCAGCATTGCTCTCTGAATGGTTTGAAAACATGTAGGTGCACATGTTGTGCCTCTTTTTTCTCAACTTTCTGGTGATTTCTGGTGATTTCAGTAAAACTTCCCTCTACTCAACGGAGGATTACAGGGGAACGAAAAAAGCTATAAACAAAATTATTTTTGCTGAGGAAAGTAGACAGTCCATTCTTTTAGGATCTGGTGTCGGATTTCAGATAGTCATAGTACACAATATTCTGTGGGTCTTGAAAAATCAGTAAAAATCATCATAAATGGCTGGCACTGTGGGAGTACCTGTTCTGAAATAGGCTGGCATTCAATGAGTTAAATATATGCGAAAAAAGACCAAATACCAAATTGTAAACAACTTGCAGTGTTGAAACGTATCCACTCTGACGTCACCAAGGGCTGTGAATTTTTTTCGTCTCTAAGGGCATTGCTATGGGGTTATTTCGATTTGGGGGGTTCGGACAACAAAAAAAAAAAACTAATTTTGAAACCTATAGTTGTTCTCTTCTAATATAAAATTGTATTAAAACTGTATTTCTAAATCAATCAAACCCTGCATAAGGTCTTTAAGCGCGATGCGTAACTCGCAACATTGGTGGGGTGTATTATAATATCGGTGATAGCTGGTTTTTTACCTCCAAGGGGACTCTGCTTACCCCCTGCAGAACTGGCCCCTAAAACACCGGGCGAGTGACAGACGAACGGGAAGTATTTAACAGAAAATTCAGCACAGCGCCAGTCTTAAAGGAATGACTCGGACACTGAACATGTGAAGTCGATAGTGCTGACTTGCTGTGCTCTGCACAATCTGTGCGAAAACCATGGCGAGACCATGTGACAAGGTCTCATTCCTTGTTCATAAATTTACCAAGGTTATACGGATTTATTGACAAATATAATTATGTAATGTAAATAGAAGAAAGAGTATATGGTATGAAATCGTAACTTGCTTTTGAACACCTTTTCTGTACATGTACAGACAAATTAATGAAACGAAGTCTTGATACAATCAAACATATATTAAAAACCAAGGTGCAAAACCAACAATTTACAAAATCCAAAGTAAGTATGCCTCTTGAGACCAGGTGAAGGGACCATTCAGGGGGTCATTCATTGCTCGTTGGTAATCTCACTTGTGGGAAGGGATTCTCAAACAAATAAAAAGACACACGACAACTTAAAGAAGCTATACCCGTTTTTTTTTATTTTTTTATGAGTTAATAAAAATGCTTATTACTACATACAAGTTGTATTATAATCCGTAATTTAATTGAAAATGTAAGCTCATTGATTCAGATTGGGCATGAATTCAGGCCATAAAAAGTGTTGAGTAGAGACTTAGCGTGACGCTCGCCCTCCTACACTCACAGAACGAGGAGCGAACAGGCCGCATCCTCTAGCCTCTACAGCGCTGCTAAACGCATTAGCTTGTTAGCAGAATTGGCTATTACTCCTCTTGCTGTAACTGCATACACAGCAAAACAGCCCAAACGACACGACAGTGAGGAAGAGAAGAGGGAAGATAAGATAAGATCTTTATTCGTCTCGCAGTGGAGATATTTCAGTGTCAACGTTGCGCACATTACAGCAGAGAAAGAAGGAAATAAGAGCACTCAGATTGCACACATCAAATAAGTCTATTATTTAAGATAATAGACTATAAAATTAAGATAAATAATAAAATATAATAAAATAAAATAAACTAAAGCGAACAAATGATCAAAGAAGATATCAAGCCCGGGTGAACAATAGCTAGCTTACAACGTATCCTCTGGAGAGACTTACAGTCTATGGGAAAGACCTGCGGGTGCGGACCGCCTCCTCGGACTATCTATGCTCGGACTACATTCGGATGCGGAACCAGCGGTAATCTTTCAGTTTTGTATTTTGTCAGCGGTGCATTGCTTTTGTACCATTTCATAAGTGATTGTTGTACAGCTTACAAGAAGTTGCCCTCATGCTAATGTTTGCATATAGATCGCAAATAAAACTAGATGGCTCTATGGGATGAGAGCGTAGGGGAAATGAGAGACCGGTGAGCGAGTTGGGAGCGGTGCTGGACATTCAAACCTTGCAGAAACGGGTATAGCTCCTTTAAAAGGAACAATATGTAAAAATCTGGCCAAAAGTGGTACTGCAGTCACACTCAATATTTTGTAGTCTTCTCCCTCTCTCCCTGACTCAGGCTGCCAGATACACACCAAATCCAGCAGCAAACACAGGGAATTATTTTATCAGTTGTTTGTCTGTCTCCATTCACATTGCCATGAGGCATACTAATGTTGAATTAATGTTGAATTTTATTTTTATATTTGGACATTTGAGATAAAAAGCAATGTAATTATAGATTATCCAAAATAAACAAGCAATTGACGTCCAAAATAGGAGTGGGAAGAATGGATGTTGGAACGTATTTCTACAGCGTATCAACATCAGGGTTTCCTCCAGAAGATATCACCTTTCAATTTTATTTATTCCCTATTTTTTAGACAAACATGTATAAGACCCACATAAAAAAGAAACTAACATTATTTTAATTGGGGTGCATGTAGTCTTAAATGATTCTTTTTACAATTAAGCTATAATCTGCATCGTCTTTTACCGTATTTAGAGCAATCTGTCATAGAATGTGATAACATGCAATTAAATACAAATAGGTCCCTGCCCGGAATCGACCCCCGGTTACTGCATCATGAGCGCGTAGTTTTAACCACTAGACCATCGCTTCGCACTGAATACACTATTCTAAAGAACGGCGTCAAAGCAGCAAATTTGGCTACTGAGATTAGTGAGCAGCGCGGAGTTCTGGCAACCCGATCACGGACTACCATGGGACTCCCAGATTGGCAAAACGGCGGAGGGTAGGACATCAAAATCAAAACAATAACAACTTTTACGGGTCGTAAAACTAATTTTGATATTCAAATATCTCGGCTGAACTACTGTTATCAGTTAAACATGTATTCGAAAAGAGCATGATTTAATAACGCCTTTTGAAATGTGGGGGCCATTTAATGATGACTTGACATGCAAATATTACATACTGCTACTTTAAGTACACGCACAAAACAGAATGGCAACACGTGAAAGCACAAGATACAGCACAGTAGCACATCAAGGACGTTTTAGCTTAGCTTGCTATCAATATCTAAATGTAGCTAACTCACTGTGTACAACAGACAATCAAACTTTTACACAAGTAAACACATGTCAGTGAGAACCAACGAGATGGGCTAACCAGTTATTTCCAGGATTACCAAAGACAAAATTCACAAATCAAGAGCTGGGCGATCTCCTTGAAAACCTTCTTGCCCCATGTTGTCGAGCTGCTTTTGAATTCTTTCTTCGGCCTAAGAGAGTAACATGCGGACCTCGTTGACAGACCAGGACATTGACTTTTGGAGCTTTCTGTGCAATTCCATTTATCTGGAGTGAGGAGGACACATTATAGCAGAGCAGACAGTTTTAAAGATTGTTTTTACCATAGGGTCGGACGTCGCTTTCAGAGACGACACTCGTGAAGTCAGCTGACGTCACGTTATGGTATAGCTTGGACACGCTTGGAACCACTGTCTAGGTCAGGGGTTCCCAAAGTTTTTAGCCCGCAACCCCCATCATAAATGCGCTGCTCCCCCGTGACCTCCCCACCTCAACAGCCCTTCCCGTCACATGAAATGTGCATGTATTTCCTTGATACAGTGTAATGCTTTATAGAGACTACTGAGCTGTACTGTCCAGCCCAAAAAAGGAGGCTTGCGTATTTTTACTCACGTAGTGGCGCAAGTGGAAAAGTGGCCTAATACACAACACGTTTTTCTAATGGTTAATTTCTTGAGCTGGTTTTCAAGTCAGCAGGCCTTTTGCTGTTCAATAGTTCATTTGAAGATAATCAAAATGTATCAATATTTTTGCATTAGCTCAGGCTGATGCTCGCCTGGTCTTACGGTCAGCACTAGATCATATACGGAATTGGGACGAAACCAGAAGTAACAATCCTACTTTCGAATTAGTTTTAGACTAATAAGTCCTTAAGTGGTGACTTGTTAAGTTTTAGGTGTCTGAAAAAGATGGTTAATAATAATAATAATAATAATAACACATCAAACTTGTATAGCGCTTTTTTTGGACACTCAAAGACGCTTCACATGGGGAATAAAAAACAATAAAAAAGGGGTTTACGGAAAAGCTTGTTTGAAAAGATGGGTTTTGAGTACCTATTTACAGTTTGTTAGTGAGTCAAAGTTTCTAATGGTAAAGGTTAGGGTTAAGGACGGGTTGGGGTTATTTTATGGGAATGGCTGGTTAAGTTTAGGCATAAATAGGTAGTTTGTTATATTTACTTCCGCTTCCGTCTCGATTCCGTATATGATTTAGTGCTGATCCTGGTCTTACCACACCATCGTACTCATTTCAACAGTTTACGGATGGCTAATGGTGCTTTCAGACCGGATCATGCGTCGCGGCGGCTTTCAATGCAAAGTCAATGGTGATGCGCATTCGAGCGTCAAAACGCACAAACGTCGCGGGACGCACGAACGGACTGTGCGGGGAAAGTTGAAGGGGAGGAGCAGGAGCGGAAAATTGACGCCCACAGGAGATAAACTTTGCTCAACTTTTCCTCGGGACGTTCGTGCAGTGACCAATCAGAGAGCCGCAAAGTGGTCACGGGGACATTAGTGGTCTGAGCGAGCAGACTGAACATACTGTAAACAGCCAAAACAGGAGCTACACCATGACTTAAAACCAGGGTTGACAATGGGGGACATAGTGCTTGTGAACATATGCGTTGTCATGCTCCCGTGACTTTATGCAACTGCTTCGAGTGTGTTCGCCGATGCGGAAGTACCGTTCAATAATAAAATAAACTTATTGCGCACCTCCGTGAACACATACTACTGTTATATAAAGTCCGTGGAAGGTCTCCGAACACAGAGACCCTGCAGAGCTGCATTATTGGAGAAGATCTTTACACAAGCCGCTAGCATAACTCTGTTAGCATAAGAGCCGGCGGCTACTTCCGCCACTTCCGGCACAGGCCAGGACGTTCTGGTGTGAAGTCCCGTGCGTCTGAAAACTAGAGAATGTGCGTCTGGTGAGCGAGGCTTCAGCGTTTGCGGTCTGAAAGCACCATAAGGCCAGGCTAGGCTGATGCTGACAAATACATAGGGTCTCTCTTTTACAATATTTTGTCTGAAAAAGCTGATCTGACATAGGCCAAGAATACATAGTGATATGTAGTGACACATGATAACTCGTGATAGACGCAAACTGTTTAACAACCAGTGTTATACATCCATTTATGGTGGTGTGTTGCATCACCTGCACGCATTGCATTAATGTGTATGACACCTAGGAGATAGGTTGTGTTGTGTTGTTCTGATGCTGTACCACGAGGCAATAAATTGTGTTGTTCCTGAACTCCATCTCTTTCTTGCCTTACCTGAAATAACGGTAGGAGATTTAACAACCAGGAAACTAGAGACAGGGTTTATTCAAGTTCTGTCTTAATGCAGTCTGAATGTTACACCCCAGCTTTAAGGAGTTACTGTGAGGACATTATGTTGTCATCTTATTTGTGTACACAACAATGAATCATGCTATTGTCTATAATATGTCACATACGGTTACGGATGTCAACACGACTGAAGCCGTAGCTGACAGTAAACAGAGTTTACAGACAGAAACACCATTATTTTTAACTTTCATGAGTATTCTGACAACGACCCGCTGCATATTACGTGCACAGAATACAGAAAGCGGTTTTTGTATTCTGTGCATGCAAGTCCTCACTTAACCTCACAGTACATTATTGTGACATCGCGAGCAGTGTAATGTGGAGGCCTGGATTACAACACTCGGCCTCCACAGCATCGACAGGATCACAGAATTATCATAATATTACAATATGACTCTGTTTTAGCTGGGTACATGTCAATATTGTCACTTTTGTTACGTGTCATCACCGCAAACTCGCCCCAGAGACGAGGCTAAACCCACAACAGCCGAGACCTGCTAGCTCGGGGAATTGATTAGCGTCACAAGCGGATTTCTGCTAAGATTCATTGAAATAGTGCGTGTAACAGCGAAGAGGGTGCTAGCCTGGTCCTCCTAAAGTATGAAGATAGCATGCGGTTGGCGTGAGGTTTTAAGATATGTGTTCGCTGTTTGTTTTGTTATGTCGCGTTATGTAGCTCTATTGACGCCATCACTTACCTAAGGAGTGATCTTCTTTGAACATCCATTTCATGATTTCTTGTCGCGGGGCGTGGGAGACTTCAAACTGGACCAAGCGCTTCGGAAATTGGATACAGTAGGTTTTAAAGTGCCGTAAAGTCCTGTGTTGCTGCTGTTTGAAGGCGATGGGCGAAGATCCACGAAAACAACACTTAGCTGAGACTTGCCTCCCGCATTACGTCACTCTCTGGACCGTACCATTTCAACCTTACAACAAAAAGCGAAAAGTGTGATTTATGCGTTGTTTAACGTGTTCTAATGTCACTGACGCGTGTTTTAGACACACGTTTCTGATTAAATCGTGCTGACGTGTGTTATTCCATATTTCTATATCAAGTTGTGAAAAGCCTGACTCCCCTCTTGCGATTGGACCAAGACGTTCGTAAAGATAAACAGTGGAAAACCCTCAACGTTGTCTGTCCATGTGGTGAGAGTGAATCCTTTCAGTGTTCTGTAATGTAGAGAATATATATATTTGTTTTTATCACACGCTCCAAAGAGCCTATTGACCCCT